>CM064570.1:27044467-27234467 GCA_032716605.1 Paralithodes platypus | reverse complement strand
TATTAACAACAGTCCTACATCACCAGTCCTCTAAGCTAAGTTCATTGTATCGATAATGTATTATGTGAACATTCCTACATGTCATGCAATTGAACTAGCCGCGTGTGGGGGACTGGATTACACCCATCAACGACTACGTCGTTGGTAATTATAATATAACTATTTGTTGGGATATTTCATGTACCAGTGATATGTAAATTAACCTCTTTATCTAAATTCCCGATAAATAATGGTCCTTTGTGCCCTAAAGCTTCCTTACCGTAGTACCATTTTGTTTGCTTCCTTGACGCTTGTGGGCTTACAAATGGCTGCCGCCTCGCGCGTTGTTGGCCGACTGCCGTTCCCTAGTTTACATCCAGCTTCTTACCTCATGTTTTTTACCATTTAGGCGCAGTCTCTATCTTTTTTGGGACTAGTTTCCAGGTTTTTTTGGGCGTGTGTTCCTTGGCGTTTTTTTGGTGGGTTAGCTGGGCTGGAGATTGGGGTTGGGGTAATTTCGTCGGGCGCCATTTCGCGCTCATAGGCTAGGCTAGGCAGTCTAGGCCTGCAGGTGTCTGTGGTGGCTTTTCATTTCGCTTTGGTGTTGCTTGTGTTTTGTCATTGTGGGACTCATTATTAATTATGCTGGTGGGGAGGGTTCTCATGTGACATTTTATATTTAAATTTCATAATAGCCTAGGCCTAGTTGCTTAAAGTGGCGGTCATGAGTGTCGGTCTTTGTTAATTCCTAAGCGATTGACGGTTAATAGTCAGACCTCATGATTGTAGCTTAACCAACTAGGCTTACCTATAAAGGGCTTACAATAATTAGTGCTTCACCTTACCCTTTCTTTTAATGGATTTAGTATTTAATTATTTTGTCTAGTTAGATCATTTCCTTTCGATAGTTTATATTAAGGGGGATGTAAGTATTATGTAATTCTTTTGGAGTAAATTTCTTAAGTAATGGGGGTTTGCCGCTGTTGATTCCTAAGCGATTAACGGTTTGTAGTCTGACCTCATTGTAGTTTAAGTTGCTTAAAATTAGACCTTAACGATGACAGATTTAAAGAAACTTAAGATTCTTAAGGGAGGGATGAAGGGAAGTTTAAATAGATGTTTAAGAGATCTTGATGAATTTTTAATAAGTGCTACGGCTGATCAAATTAAGGGTAAATTCGCTACTGTTACTAAATCGCTAGCTACTTATGATAGTTATGCTCAGCAGGTATATGGTTTATTGACAGTTACTGACGATGTGGAAGAAGAAATGTCGGCAGATCTTGAGTACTTTGAGGATGTTAATACAGCCTTAGCCAGACTATCTTCCACCCAAAAATCAACCTCTGTTAAGGATACCGGTACACCAAAGGCGACTGGTTTTAACCTGCCGAAGCTTACTTTGCCTACCTTTTCCGGGGATTCGGCTACCTGGACTGGATTTTGGGATATTTTTGAGTGTTCCGTCCATCATAATAAAACACTCACATCCATACAAAGGTTCACATATCTCCGTGGTCAATTGAAAGGGGAGGCATTGAAGTTAGTCGATGGGTACAAGCTAGAAGCTACCAGCTACGAGTCTGCAGTGGAGTTGCTGAAGAGAACTTACGGGAGAGTGGAAGTCATCAAGACCGCTTTAATTACCAAATTCTTCATACTAGATCCTCCATCCTATGATGTGGCGGACCTAAAGGAGTACTATGCCTCCTTTGAGAGCCTCCTCCGATCTATGGAGACAATGGCCGTCACCAAGGAGGAGATATTTAGTGTGAATATCTTGAATAAGATACCCTCTCCCCTAAGGGAAATCTTACGACGACAACTAAGCGACTCTCCACTAAACTTGGAAGCGTTGGTGCAGGTGTACCAGACTGAAGTCTTCAATATGGAGAGTACTGGACACTACCGACAAGTGGAGGTGTCGCCATCTACTGCAGCTTTCCCGGTACAGACTTCTCCTAAACAGAAAAGGCCAATTTCATTAGGTTGTAAGTTGTGCAGTGTCCACGGTCATCTGTGGTATCAGTGTCCTAAGTATCCTAAGGCTACACAGAAGATTGGCAAGGCTAAATCGCTTAAGTTATGTACCAGCTGTCTGGCAAGAGACCACTTCAACAGTACCTGCACCAATTCCTACATCAAACCTTGTAAGTATTGCAAGGGGAAACATTGGTTTTCCCTTTGCACCCAGTCTGATCGGCACGACGGCAAAGAAAAGGGGAGAACCCCCAAAGAGTCACATGAGAAAGGTAAGAGCGAGGGTGATAAAGTATCTGCCATGTCCATTGCTTCTCGAGAATGTCAATTGCTTCCTACTATGATGCTGCCAGTAGTGGGGAGTAATAATAATACTATAATGACGCGCACCTTACTTGACCAGTGCTCACAGAGGTCATTCGTTCTGCGGTCATCATTACCCCAGCTCAAGTGTACCAGCAAGGGTCAAGAGAATTTGTGTCTCCATGGTTTCACTGGTGAAATAGATTCCAGTGACTATGATATTGTGGAGATTTCATATGTTTATAGAAAAGAGGTATGTCCCATCAAGGCTGTTGTGGTCGACACACTACCCAGTTTCTATATAGCATCAGAGATTCAACCACATTTGAAATATCTCAGAAGCAAGGGGTATAAACTGGCTGATGATCAACTCTCTGCTAACAATGGTATTATGCTACTGGTCGGAGCTGATTATTACTACGACCTGGTTCACCCTGGATATCGGCGGGTAGATAAGCTAATAATGCTCCCCACGATCCAAGGTTATGCCATTTCTGGATCCTATGCCACTTCCTCTCAAGACACACAGGTGGAGGTGGTTACGGTCCTCAAGGTAGCAGTAAGCCCCATAGATAAATATATTAGGCCAAAGGTGCCTGATAATACATGTACTGATATAGATAAGCTATGGGACTTGGACAATATTGGAATTGACCAACATGAACTTGATCGTGAGTCCAAGCTAGCGTTAAGCTCGTATGAAGAGACTGTAACGTATGACTCTGGCAGAGGTCAGTATGTGGTAAGGCTCCCTTGGAATGATAACAAGAGTAAATTACCTACTAATTTCCATCTAGCACTTGGTAGGTTACGTGGCCTTCAGAAGCAGTTTGTCAAGGATCCAAGTTATTGCGAGACTTATGCGGCAGTTTTAGCCGAGCAGGTACAACGTGGATTTGTGGAGAGAGTAGATCTCAGTGAGTATGGGGATAACATCCATTACCTTGCTCACCATGGGATTAAAAAGGACAGTTCCACCACTCCTGTTCGTATTGTGTATGACTGCTCTGCTAAATCCAGTGATCGCTCCTATAGTCTGAATGATTGTCTGTACACGGGTCCGTCCCTGGTCTCTGATCTAGCGCAAATTATGTTGCGCTTCAGATGTCATAAGTTTGCATGGGTCGCCGATATTGAGAAGGCCTTCCTGATGCTTCAACTCCATCGTGAAGACAGGGACTCGACAAGATTTTTATGGCCACGGGACCTAATGGATTTAGATTCGGAGTATCTGGTCTACAGGTTCAGAGTCGTCTTATTCGGGGCGACCTGTTCCCAGTTCCTTTTCAACGCTACTATCTTGCGTCATCTTGAGGAGGCTGGACTAGATCCTGACTTCAAGAATGAGATCAGGCAGGGGATCTATGTGGACAATCTTCAAGGCACCGGAGACAATGAAGATTTATTGCTCAAGAGATGCTGGGAGATCCGCAATATATTTGCCAAGGCTCATTTATACTTAAGAGAATGGGCCACTAATAGTGATCTTTTGAAAGGTCAATTTGCTTCTGATGGTGTAGCTACTGAGAATAGTGAGGTGAAGTTTTTAGGCCACAAATGGGACACTACCACAGATTGTATATCCTTCTATCACACCCCATGCGGCAGTGAGCTTATGACCAAGCGAAACTGCTTAAGCTTGTCAGCGAGGTTGTTTGATCCCCTAGGTTTTTTGCTGCCTGTATCAATCCGTGCTCGTATGTTTTTACAGCAACTATGGCGGCTAAAACTAGATTGGGACACGCCCCTCCCGACTGAGTTACAAGATACTTGGCGGTTGATTCGGTCGGACCTTTCCACATGTTGCAAGGTCCAACTTAATCGTCAGGTGATTAATGGTCAACAGGTGGATCTACATGCCTTTTCTGATGCTAGTAATAGTGCGTACGGTACTGCCATATACATATGCAATGGTAGTGAAGCGACGCTGGCTATAGCGAAGGCCAAAGTAGCCCCTATAAAGAAGATTACAGTTCCTAAATTAGAACTTACTGCATTGCTTCTGTCTGCTCGTCTAATAAAGTTTACACTGGATGCCTATGCAGACATACTACAGATTAATAACGTCTATGTCTGGAACGACAGTCAAATAGCGCTTTCATGGGTACACAGCCAGAAAGTGTTACCTGTTTATGTTTCTAATCGCACTGATGAGATACATAACTTAGTTCCTACAGCTAAATTTCGCTATGTGAGCACCAGGGATAACCCCAGTGACATAATTTCCCGGGGGATCTCGGCGCAGCAGTTTATGTCGTCCTCTATTTGGTGGCATGGACCTCCATGGCTTACATCTCCAACTGAATGGCCTCAGGATTTCAGGGAATGCATATCTGCTCCTTCAGGTCGGCCCCAAGATGATGTGTTAAGTAGTTCGAATGTGAGTACTACACATCAGGATAACAAGTTGGTAGAGTGGGAACGTTACGGCAGCTATGATCAAGTAATACGGGTATTTGCATGGATATACCGTTTCATTAACAACATGAGAAGTCGGGCTCACGGGTCTTTCCTTAGTGAAGATTCGAAGCATATCAGACTCCATGAATTGAGATCAGCAGAAGCAAAACTAATATGTTTAGTACAAAAGGAATCTTATCCTACTGAACATCAAATCCTGAGCAAGGAGTCAAAGGCCAAACCCTCAAACTTAATGAGGCAGCTAGGATTATATATGGAAGGAGGCATAATTAAGTGTAGAGGCAGGATACAAAAGGCGGACATTATTGATTCTGCGAAATATCCTGTCCTCCTTAGCTCCTCTCATTTGATTACCAAACTGTTGATTCGCCAATGCCATAGGACCTGCCTACATTTTGGCGTAAATTATGTTCTGGCGTATATGCGACAACGTTGGTGGATCCCTAAGATGCGACAAGCAATTAAAGGGATCCACAATAGCTGTACGATCTGTAAAAGATTACAGGGTAAGCCTTACTCCCCAGTTGATCTACCTCCCTTACCTGAGTTCAGGGTACAAAGGACTGAACCATTTCAGGTAACCGGGGTGGACTACACCGGAGCGATTCATGTTAGGGAATCGCCCGGTACTATCATAAAAGTATATGCCGTTCTATTCACATGTGCGGTAACCAGAGCGATTCATATCGAATTGATTGACGACCTATCCAGTGAGGGTTTTTTGCATACTCTAAGACGCTTTGCAGGTCGCAATGGTTTCCCTCAAATTATTATGAGCGATAGTGCGACTTGTTTTGTCGGGGCCTCTAAATATCTCCAGTGTTTAATGGATGACCCGCAGGTTGTGGCTACCCTCACTGGAAAGGGTTGTCAGTGGAGATTTATACCAGCACGTGCACCATGGTTCGGGGCGATTTTTAGAGAGAACAATCGGTATCGTCAAATCTGCCATGAAGAAGGTATTAGGAAGGGCACTGGTGACCAGACGGGAGTTGCAAACCATCTTAATAGAAATTGAGATGTCAGTCAACGACAGGCCCTTGACCTATACCTCGGCAGATGTTGACGACCTCTTGCCCATTTCGCCTTCTATGCTAACACGTGGACGAACCCTTAATACCTTTCCTAGATCGTCCGTAAATGACGAAGATCTACAAGACCCTACGTTCGGCAATGCTGATGCCACACGTCGTCGCTTCCAGTATGTAAACAAGGTGTCCGACGATCTATGGAAACGGTGGACCCAAGAATATTTGCTGTCTCTTCGCGAGCGTCACTCTCATAAGATCAAAGGGACGAATCAACGATGGCCTCGTATCGGGGATATCGTCCTGATTCATGATGAGCGTCCTAGGTTATTTTGGAAGCTTGGGAGGATTATCCATTTTTTCCAGGGCATTGATGGTCTTATAAGGGTTGCTAGAATACGAACTTCGACTGGGGTTACTACTCGCCCAGTCGTAAGGTTATATCCCTTGGAGCAGGATGTAGAACTGCCGGATGATCCTGGCGTCTCTACTGATACCCCTCCGCGGGAGAGTGCTGGTGACAGTGCTCCTCGAGGTGGGGCAGCTGATGATGAGAGGGATGATCCTCCTCAGGCTTCAGGTGGCGCTCGTCCCAAAAGGAGGGCGGCTATGAGTTCCGTGGATCTTTGGAGATCAAAGATCACACAAGGTGATCTTTGACTTCGATGTCCTTCTTTTTTTTTTGTTCTCTGTATTTAGCTCCTGTATATCATTTTTGGTGGCGGGCAATATGTCGGGAATAGGGTAATGATCCCGACAGGTTTTGGTCCAATAGGACATTTGAATTTGGCGGTATCGTATCGCTTGTACGATTTCGGCTGGTTCTTTGTGTATTGTAGTTTATTCTTAAGTTAGGTTAAATATTAACTGTAATGTATAAATATCTACATCAGCTCTAGATGTATTATGAAACCCAAGTTATGGGTTATAATTATTATGAGCCGGCAGCCATATGTAATTTCGTGAAGCGATCGGAGGCCGGCCCTTTAGTCTCTCAACCAACACCATACAGTCAACATCTCCTCCCCCGGCCCTGACTCAACCCACAGTTCACCATGTGCTACAACTACTAATAATATTAACAACAGTCCTACATCACCAGTCCTCTAAGCTAAGTTCATTGTATCGATATTGTATTATGTGAACATTCCTACATGTCATGCAATTGAACTAGCCGCGTGTGGGGGACTGGATTACACCCATCAACGACTACGTCGTTGGTAATTATAATATAACTATTTGTTGGGATATTTCATGTACCAGTGATATGTAAATTAACCTCTTTATCTAAATTCCCGATATATATATATATATATAATAATATACTGTAATATAACTAAAATTCCATAGAGTACTTACCATACTTCCTGTAAGCATTCCTGTGACATCTTCGTGATTATAATGTATTTATTTCGTAGGCAGTATTTATTGATAAATATATTTGTCTTTCAAGCAAAAAATAGTGTAAAGTCATCAATGATACCTAGACAAAACTGCATCAATACTCAAGGGGTTAACCAAGATTCACTCCCCTCAGTCACCAAAAGTCACAAGTAACATCTTATATACATATATAGTTCAAATTATTCACTAAACACTTTCACTGGGTAGATGAAATAATCCATAATTGCCTGCCTATAGCTAGGCATGGTGGGCCAGAGGGAGGGAGCCCAGAATTTAAAGGGCCGGGACCCTGCCTCACAGTCTGGGGGCCAGGAAACTACTGACTTTACAGAGGCCCGCGCTCCTCAGAGAGGGACGCTATGGGGTTGCTAGATACTTCCTTTTGTAACTTACTGATGCCTAACTTACCAGTCCAAATTGAGTCAAAATCGAGTTATAAACTTATTTTTGGCGAATATTTCTAACTTACAGGTGGCATTATGACGCGATTGCGTCATACGAGCACTCTTGGAGGGGTGGCGTTATGACTCGATCGCGTCCTATAGATGCGAGAGGGTTAAAAGTACGCAGACAATTCGCACGTATCACCAATCATTTTGATAGTTTCTCGGTTATATATCGCCTCATTCTGATATATACGCTTAGATAATATTATGATACATCTATGGCTCGCTTTCCAAAGCGATTTGTTAGGAAATGCGAAATGGTGGATATTTTACGGTGATGTATTGGGAAATCATGGCGGTATCTGTAAACTATACCCATGGCGGGTGGATTTCGAAGCTAAAAGGATTATATAACCTATTTTCAGCACCACCAGTATAATTAATCAAGTATATAATGCATTTCGTAATAGATAAAGGTATCAAACGTTTTCAATAGGGGCTTCAATTAATGGAATAGGTATTAGGAAGACTTGGCACCTCAAATCGGACCAGTATTACCAGATCAGATGGAGGTCTATTGTAGGAATGTGTTACCAATCGCATCGACCTTTAATAATTAATTTCTCCATTAATATGGAATGTTGAGAGTTCTGCTCTTCGTTAATCGATAGAACTTTTGGACGGAATTCTGTAGAGCTCTTCAAAACTCGAGTAGCTATTATGGTTGATGAGAAAATAGACTGTATTTTGGTGCTGCCGTTTCTAAGCTCCGCCCTCCTCCGAGTCGTCTTATAGACGTTTTGGGAACGAATTGTTCTCATAAAATAATGAAGCTCAACATGCCACTAACATACCAAAATATAGCGATTTTGGTGCCACGTATGTTATATTTGGCTTTACCACTTCCATTTTTTTCAGTTATTATAAAATGGATGCAATATTTGGAATAAGCATAACATTTTACTCCTATTGCATATTTTTGGTAATGCTAGCCCTATTTCTGCCAGTTTTGCCCTTAAAATAACTTAAGTAACTCATATAACATAAAAACAGTTGTTGTCTGTTGACGGACAGGCTCCTGGAAAATATCCTTTTTTCGGGACAGGCTAGTTTGGCCAAATCTGGGCCGGTCAGCAAAAATTTCACGTTAGGGAACCTTAATGACACACCTTAGGGAACGAATGACCAACATTCAGTTTTTGTACAGGATAGTTTTTGGCCTGTCCGAAAATTGTGCCTATCATAGGTGAACGTTTAGGCCAATAGCAAAAAAAAGTTTCCTAAGAAGTGAGCGTAACAATTTTTGGAGTTTGGCAGGTCTTCTTTGGGACAGGTTGAATGAGAGCAAACTTCTCTCTCTCTCTCTCTCTCTCTCTCTCTCTATATATATATATATATATATATATATATATATATATGTATATATATATATATATATATATATATATATGTATATACAGTATATATATATATATATATATATATATGTATATATACAGTATATATGAAATATGGGAGAATATCAGCACCACACCTTCACCACCACCAAGCACTTTTCCCACGCTTTCCACCACACCCCGAGACAGCAAGCAGTAACCACCACACCACCAATATGTGCCCGAGTATCTGCAATCGTTGTTGTACTCCCTCCAACACCCGGAAAGAATCTCACCATAACGATCAACAATCCTGATGCCCACAAGAGAAGGAAATCTGCCAAGGAAAGGAAGCCAACATAACGGCTACATAAACACCATACATCCACGCACCATTCTTCCTCCAAGCCGCATCACCACCGTGACTGTGAGGCCAGGACAGACTACCCCAAACACCCCAGGAGTTCCCCCCCCCCCCCCCCGCATATGTGCCCTTATTAGCCGGAGATGGAACATCAGGAGGAACGCAGAGAAAGTTATGACCACCACAGGCAAAGTAAAGATGCACACAGTTGGACAGCTCTTAGATACCTCTCACTGGAAGGTAACTGATACCTGGAAGATTTTGGGTAATATAATATTGAAGCAAAACCCTAACCACACTGGTGGTAAAGCCTTGCTCTCAATCTTATTTAACATCTTGGCTCATCTAAAGAATTTATTATTAGATCTCACTGGAGACCGGTCCTCTGCTTTGATACTGGCGTTGTTATTAATTAAGAATGCTGACTTGTCAAGCGCTCTATTAATACCAAACCACCCCCATCTTATTAAAAGTTCACGCACTGACTGGATTCTTGTAAGATAAGGGCTCTGCGAGATACCGTAGCAACTTTGCATAACGACACTCTGCAATAGAGTCCATGTGATACGGAATTCCAGGCACTGGTTCTGGGATACGATATCGGAAAAAGCACCAAAATTACCTCATCAACCCAGCCACTGAAAGACTCTTATAGCAGTCAGAACAGTTAGGAAACGTTTCGTGACAAACAACCCTCTTACGTTAGTTCGACGACATGTTGCAGATGCACTGGTATATTGCACATGACATTCAAGGCCCATCACCTAAGAGTACTGGAAAGTCTGCATCAAAATTCTTATAACGGTCAGAGTAGTTAGTGAGTTCTCTCCTACGTTAGCTCGATAATACTGTACAGATGCACTGGCATACTGTACGCAATATTCAAGACCCAACACCCAAGAGGTCGAGTCTCCATCCACTGTCATCCAGACATGTCAGGACCACCACCATGGCCCAGATTCTCACCAGAAGACTACAGAGTGCTATTTAATATAATATACTGTGAAACCCCTTTAAAAGTACTAGTGATACACCTTATAGATAAAAGGAAGTACTAAATTAACACTTACAGTGCGGGCATATTTCCACCATATTGGGGCTAATTCACGCACTCCTGATTGATTAAGCAAGTGTCTGAATGAAATTAAATTTATTCAGCCAAAAACTAAATGAAAGTAGCTTCAAATTGACACCAAAACGAGCTTTGTAGCTCACGGGCTTCACCCGCAGAGCTACCATAGACATTCGCTAAAATGAGCAATTATTGCTAATGTCGCACTAAATTTGCCTTTGGCAGCACTGTATATCTCGCGAGAGTATGGCTCATACTCCTCAGTGCACCGGCCAACTGGCTGGCAGAAGGACGGGTGGCCTGTCGCGCTCCCGCTCCCTCGCACTCGATTCTACAGGCTTTAAGAGGCTTTAAAAGCCTGTAAAGTGCCATGGCATTTTGGAACGTCTCCTGCTGTCAATGGGTTAAATCATTATATAATATTTGTATGCTTATTGAAATGCATAACAAGTAATAGTGATAATCTTTATTAATCAGAGTACTTAGTGTTGACGCCTAGTTAACCCGTTCAGTACCAGCGACGGCAGAGAGCTGTCAGTAGATAAATCCCTCCCCAGTCCCAGTGACGGCTGCCAGCCGTCAGTAATATACGATCCTTGTAACTGCCAGTATCAGGCAGTACCTGGTACCACAACGTTTGAACACTGCTCTAAGACCTTGGCAACACTTCTCAGCTTATATCCAAGCCCCCACCGCATTTACAAGGGCAAATGGTTAGCTAAATTTGGGAAAAGTGTCACAAATAAGCTTTTGAACCAGTATACTATGTCTACCAGGAGACAATACCAGTCACATTGGAAAACTTTTACGACCTGGATTGTAGAGTCAGGGCAAGCAGATGCCTCGGGGGCTTTGATTTTCAAATACCTAGATTATCTATTTGAACACAAATGATTTTCAGTAATCACGTTAAAAAATCACTTGTCTGCCATAAGAACCCCCTTTTTTTATCTCACAGGCCTTTCCATACCGCAGGCGGAGGAGAAAGGTTTCATGAGGGCATGTTTCAAGCTACGCCCACCACCCTGCCAGTTCATGCCCACCTGGTCACTTGACAAAGCCTTATCATTACTTCAATCCCGTAAATACAATAATGCGCCGGATTTCGATTCACTCTTAAAGAAGGTTGTATTCCTCATGGCCCTCGCCTCGGGAAATAGGGTGTCTGAGCTGGCGGCGATGAGCAATGAACCTAACTGCCTTAGGTTTGGGAGACGGCACGATCATGTGCAAATCGCGCCGTCTCCCACTTTTATTGCTAAGAACGAGCATTCCAATCATATTTTTTCTGAGTTTTCTGTCCCGGCATTGAAACGCGGACATACTCATCATATGTTATGCTGTGCAGGCCTTATCTAGTTTTATGAGGGCTGCTCACCCTCGCCAACAAGGTCCTCTGTGGGTGAATCAGGCAGGTTATCGTGTTACGAGAAGAAAGTTGGCTTCCTTACTTGTAGACGTGATTCATGAAAGTAACCCCGGCGTCGTGGGCAGGGCTCACGACGTCAGGAAATGGGCTATCTCCCTTAGATTCCTCCAAAAATGTTCTATTGAAGACATCGCTAAGACTCAATGTTGGGCTTCCAATAAAACTTTCTTAACACATTACCTGTCGGTCGTTCTTGCCAAACCAAAACGTACCTCTGTAGCTTTACGACAACGGGTCCAGTAGGTTATGTGCTATTATGTTTGTTATGTTTTAAAAAGGGGGGGGTGGGGTGCGGAATAGCCCATACCAAACTAAGTCCCTGTCCGCCGGAGATTGTGATAAATCACGAGCTGTGATCCAGTTTTATTTTTGTTAAGATTTAGTGGAAATCTAGCAGAAGTTGCAACTATGCAGATTACCTACTGGTACAAATAGTTTTAAGGTGAGACCAAAAATTCTCCAGAATTTGAGTTCACTGTAAGGGAACACATGCGTGTCCCCACAGTTATCATGCATAGGATCTTGAAGTAAGATCTGGTCATGAGTAAGCAGATTTTCTTGATGCCACGCACTGCTTGCAATCTTTTATATACTTTTATATATTTTTATAAGAAATACATTGTATGCATACAATAAAACTTTAAAATTTGTATATGGATTTTCATCCCCTGAGGTTAAGGATATTATCACGAATGTTCCCCTCCAATCTTGGTATTCTGGCAATATCGTCAATGATGAAGGGGTCACTATTAAATTATAGGTTTGATTCCCGAAGGGAAGTCATGAAAACCTAATATTTAGTAGGGCCCTGTAATCATTGATGATTAACGGCCCTCCCATCCATCTCACTTCCCATTCGTTGATTTCTATAGTTTGATCTTGATATTTCAATGAAGGGTGAGATGGCCGCTAGGGGACCTGGTGTCGGGCTAGCACAACACGAGAAATCCACATATGGTAAGTCATATGATAACAGATATTAAGTTAATGTTTATTTTTTATTTTTTTACAGAGTTTTTTTCTGTAGGGTACCCAATCATAATGACGATCCCATAAGGGAATTAAGCGTGCACTTATGATGAGTCCTCCTGATCCTTCCGCGCGGTAGATTAAAAATGCTGACGCCGAATGTTGAATGGAGACTATTATACTAATAGGCAATATCATCAATGATTACGGGGTCCTGCTAAATATTAGGTTTTCATGACTTCCCTTCGGGAATCAAACCTATAATATGTCTAAAATAACCAAATTAAAGAAGACTCCCGTAAATTCAGAATAGAGAACCACCAGAGAAGAAGAAACAAAACAGACAAGAAAACTTGATAGAGAAACGGAAGGACAAACTCAAACAAAGAGGATAAATACTACAAACAGAGGAAACAGGAAACAATCGATAATCAAACCAAGAACTCCAGATTCCCAGTCCATCAACCAAAACAACAGTGACAAGCAGAAAACATCTAAGAAAAAGACAGGAAAGCCAATGACAACAAAAGAAACAAAAGGGGACAAAAGACAAGGAAATAGCAACGAACGAGGAAGACAAGATGGCCTCCACCAAGAAGCACGAATTCCGGTCCAAAATAATGGAGTAACTAAGATAGAAAAGAAAGATGTACCAGCCCTGATAACCCGTCAGGAAATAATATCTACAATGCCACGCATCCCGAAATTACCCTACAACCATAATAACAACACCAACAAGAGAAGAGAATAGGCGAAACAACAGAAGAGAAGAAACACACATCAACGAGGAAATATGCATGCGGAGGAATACCACATGTACCAAATTACCACCAGAATGACCAGAATATTCCACCTCAATATCTCCGTAAAAATAGTACTCCCAGACTCACTACGAACGCTGGAAGAGATGCCCGAATTGCAACAGTTTCATCACAGCTTCCATCAACACCTGGGAAATCTATCAAGATTCCTTCTCCTTATCAAGAAGCCCCAAAGAGGCGTATTGTCTTCAGCCAGAGCAAGAAGGACTCCCAGTACCACCACCGGAGTAAGGACTTGCGCCCTACTTATCCTCAAGGGCCAGATTACCTGCCCGCATTCTTCTAGGGGAGGCCTCCTAATCCCCTAGATTGACCCTGACTAGACTTATGACCTTTTAACATCAGAAGACATATCCCGCGACATCTCCGCTCAAGTCGTCACTATCCCGACGAAAGCTGAACAGGGTAAGCAATTCTAGGGCTTTCATAATACTGGCATGCTAGTAGTGATAGTCCTAGGATTACCCTCCCATTCAAGTAAAGATTGAACGGCATGTCGAATATCTTGAAAGGTCTGAGGAATTATTTTTCCTATCGAGGAAATATTGTTAGATGTGCCATGGTATTGTTCTAACATAATAATCCCCAGTAGGCGGCGACTTTTAATATTAAAAGTAGAATATATGGGCATGCCCTGAATCATACTTTTATTATTAAATCCAGCACCTCCTAAACTCTTTGAAGATACTTGACATGTCAAGGTCATTTGTCTAGTTCAGGGCTCTGCGAGACACCTAAACCCTTTCACGTTTTTATGACGCAGAGTTGCCAGATTAGCAATAATAAATATAGTTCTTTCACTCTTATAATTATCTTTTCAAAACTAGTTTTCTGCCCACAGCTAACTCATAGACAACTAAAGAGGTTGAAGTAACTAAACTAAAGGTTTCTAAATACCCCTGATGGTAACAAAGGTTTTAAAGTATCCCTAATAGGCTCAAAATTGCGTCAAAAACGTGAGAGGGTTAATAGGCACTCTGCATAAAGAAGTCCTTAATACGTCTGTCCGTAACTTGTTATGCAGACACTTGTAATTAAAAGGTTTAAACACCTACCCGAGTTGCTTGAACCTCTTATAAAGGTCAGAGGCAGTCGAAGAAATAGTATAGGTTATGACAATATTATTATTATTATTAATTCACGTTCGCCCGATATATCGCCACTGTGTAATGACATTTGAGACTTTATAATAATTTAAAGACCCCACATCAAGAGTACCTGAACAGAACTTCACCACCGGTTAATATCAGGAGCATAGGAAGTGTTGACATTGGTCAATCTCGTAGCGTAGGTAACTCTTCGAAGATGTATGGTCTGTCTTTCACACCCAAAATATTCAGATGTAATCCCACCACTACCACCATGTGAATGGGTTTATTCTTGGTATGGCAATAGGTAGATGTAGTACTTGGTTGATTGTAAACTCTGGTAGGTGCGGTATGTCCGGTAGATTCTGGTTAACTCTCTTATTCTTCTCGTTATTCTGGTAGTAAAGTGCCGCCACCACTCCCTAGTTACCATCAATACAGTAAGGATGATATTTAGGTACTGAGAGAATCATATAGCCATTATTATCCAGCCAACTTAATATTTATTTAACTTCAGGAACAAACTTGATTTGCAGGAACAGTAAGAGTTGTAATTATGATGTATACTTCTTGATTTATACTTGATTTGTGCATTGTTGAAGAATAATTGATAGTCTTGTGGAAGATTGTGATGGAGAGATAGAGGGAATAATTGGGTCATGGAGGTGTTGACAGTAACAAGATTTGCACTGCCCCAATCAGAACAAATTGATAGCTCAGAAGATAGGCATTAGGCCTTGTCACGTTTTTTTTGGAGTGATTACATGATGGGTTGATGTGAAAAACTAGTTGAGTAGTTTAAGGTTGAATCGTTTGCATATAAGTGGATAGGACTAGATCATTAATGAATATTAGAAAGACACTTGGAAACAGGACAGAGCCCTGAGGAACACCTGAGTTGATAGGTTGAGGAAGTGAGCAATGGCCGTCAATGACTGCAGCCATGGAATGGTCTGAAAGAAAATTAGAGAAAAGGGCATATTATAGAGTCTATAATATGCCCTTTTCTCTAATTTTCTTTCAGACCATTCCATGGCTGCAGTCATTGACGGCCATTGCTCACTTCCTCAACCTATCAACTCAGGTGTTCTTCAGGGCTCTGTCCTGTTTCCAATTGTCTTCCTAATATTCATTAATGATCTATAATATAGAGGGATAGAAATCGAAGGAGAGTATTTTGGAAATTTGAGATTTCTGCCAGACTCTATTGAAGGCTTTCGATATCTCTAGCGTAATAGAAAAAGTATGACGAAAGTCCCGAACGGTGGGTGACCAAGAGTTAGTAAGATAAACAAGAAGATTACCAGTAGAGCGGCCCTTAAGGAAACCTTACTAGCGATCTGAACGTAGATTATGGGAAGATAAATGCTTAAGAAAGTTTGAGTCAAGAATTGTTTCAAAAATGTTGGAGATGCAAGAAATGAGAGCAATTGGATGATAGTTGGAGGGTTAGGAGCGGTCATCCGTCCTTTGGGACAGGATGCATGAGAACAATGAAGAAACCATGATCTCCATTTTCATTATATAAACTTGGGAGTTGCAATCTTCTGTTAAGGTTACTTCCTTAGTAGTAATAAATAGAACAATACAAATGACATACTATTGGTAGTGGAAATAGTGACGGGAATATGGCTTGGATGTGATCCCTTAACTAATTATCAACCATTATTATCACACCTTGATATTGCCTATATTATACAACCCAACATACAGTAGCTTGTGTACAAACCTACACTTATACACAACGCTACCGGTGAACGCCCTACCAACAATCCCACTATCTTCACCCTCGAACCCTTGATTATGAACGGAACAATTAATGTACACATTATAAAATACACAGTTTTCCCTCAGATAGTAGTCCTCGTAACATGACAGTTAATATAATTAGACACATCTGCATTAGCGAGCAGAAGGGTCCAATCAGCGATGCCAGATTATAATCGTAATGATACTGTAGTCAGTGTCAAGTGATGTTGAGTTGATACTGCATTAATATTAACAAAGATAGAGAGAGAGAGAGGGAGAGAGAACAAAACAAAGGAGAGAGGGGGGGAGGGAGAGGTAATAACATAGTATTTATATAATCATTGTACAAGATCTAGGTAACATACTTGTTCCATATAAGTGGTAGTGACAGCCAGTGTAATGTACAGTACAGCCACAACCAAAGGTCCTTGCAACTATATAATTGAGTAACATAGCAGCATAAGGGATCATAAGGCCATTCTCCATATTTAAATACTTCACTTAAGTTTTGCCCTAAACCTTCAATACAAGAATAAGAAGACACAAAATATAGTAATCTTTCTGAAACTGAGTGATCGATACTTAGCCATCCATCACAAATATTGAACCATCCATCTGTAGTCCAGCAGCTCCAGCTAGTCATGCAATATGAGCAAATCACATCTATATATATTTTGTTCTGTGTCAACTAGAATTCGCAACCGTTTGTGTGGTTAGACACACATACACACACACGCACACGCTCTTTCTCTCTCTCTCTCTCTCGCTAGGTGTATTTGGACCCGCCTTAACAGTGTCTAGGCTGTTAACTACGTTTGCTTAACTATATACTAATACTGTAAACATGCATGAACAGCTGCTATTGTATTATTTACAAAATACCTATAATATTCCTTTTCTTGGCCTTGACATTATTCGTTCCAGTTAACAATAACCAATTTCCAGGTAGAACAATATTACGCTGTGAACGACATGGACAATTAAGTATTTTGTGGCATAATTATCACAGGCCGGTGATTAATGAATTATAATTAAGATATACATATTTGCCAAGGCTCGATAGTGATTACATTAGTTCAGCCATGATGACACAAGAAATAATATTAAGCTTTGTTTATCGTCATTTGGTGTACTTAGCGGCATTAGTATATGCCTATCAGTTATATTTTGCCTTAATATAAACTCGTAGACACTAAAATGCACACGGCAAAATATACTGAATTTTACAACATTACACAGTTATATTATATTTGTATGAAAATAGACCACTTGTTCAGTGCTCTTGGGAAAATGTCACTCACTTCAGAGTATACAAAATTAATCTACCACCTATCTCTCTTCCTACAATACACACCCAATCTCTCTCCCTACCATACACCACCTATCTCTCTCCCTACCATACACCACCTATATCTCTTCCTACCATACACCCCCTATCTCTCCCTACCATACACCACCTATCTCTCTCCCTACCATACACCACCTATCTCTCCCCCTACCATACACCACCTATCTCTCTCCCTACCATACACCACCTATCTCTCTCCCTACCATACACCACCTATCTCTCCCCCTACCATACACACGACCTATCTTTCTCCCTACCATACACCACCTATATCTCTTCCTACCATACACCCCTCTCTCGACCATACACCCTCTCCCTACTACACCACCTTCCTCCCATACACCACCTATTCTCTCCCTACCATACACCACCTATCTCTCTCCCTACCATACACCACCTATCTCTCCCTACCATACACCACCTATCTCTTCCTACCATACACCACCTATTCCCCTACCATACACCACCTATCTCCCTACCATACACCACCTCTCTCCTACCATACACCACCTATCTCTCCCTACTATACACCACCTCTTCCTACCATACCCACCTCCTACCATACACCACCTATCTCTGTCCCTACCACCTACCTCCCTACCATACACCACCTATCTCTCCCTACCATACACCACCGCTCCCTACCATACACCACATCTCTCTCCCTACATACACACCTATCTCTATCCTCCCTACCATACATCACCTATCTCTCTCCCTACCATACACCACCTATCTCTCTCCCTACCATACACCACCTATCTCTCTCCCTACTATACACCACCTCTCTTCCTCCCATACACCACCTATCTCTCTCCCTACCATACACCACCTATCTCTCCCTACCATACACCATCTATCTCTCTCCCTACCATACACCACCTATCTCTCTCCCTACCATACACCACCTATCTCTCTCCCTACCATACACCACCTATCTCTCTCCCTACTATACACCACCTCTCTTCCTACCATACACCACCTCTCTTCCTACCATACACCACCTATCTCTGTCCCTACCATACACCACCTATCTCTCTCCCTACCATACACCACCTATCTCTCTCCCTACCATACACCACCTATCTCTCTCCCTACCATACACCACCTATCTCTATTCCTACCATACACCTCCATCTCTCTACCATACACCACCTATCTCTCTCCCTACCATACACCACCTATTCTCTCCCTGCCATACACCCACTATCTCTCCCTACCATAAACACCATCCTCTCCCTACCATACACCACCTATTGTTCCCTACCATACACCATCTATCTCTCTCCCCACCATACACCACCTATCTCTCCCTACCATACACCATCTATTTCTGTCCCTACCTTACACCACCTCTCCTACCATACACCACCTATCTCTCTCCCTACCATACACCACCTATCTCTCCCTACCATACACCACCTATCTCTCCCTACCATACACCACCTATCTCTCCGCCACCTATCTCTCTCCCTACCATACACCCCTATCTCTCCCTACCATACACCACCTATCTCTCTCCCTACCATACACCACCTATCTCTCTCCCTACCATACACCACCTATCTCTCTCCCTACCATACACCACCTACCCCACCTCTCTCCCTACCATACACCACCTATCTCTCTCCCTACCATAAACCACCTATCTCTCTCCCTGCCATACACCACCTATCTCTCTCCCTACCATAAACCACCTATCTCTCCCTACCATACACCACCTATCTCTCTACACCACCTACCTACCATACACCACCTATCTCT
Source organism: Paralithodes platypus (assembly GCA_032716605.1). NCBI lineage: Eukaryota > Metazoa > Arthropoda > Malacostraca > Decapoda > Lithodidae > Paralithodes > Paralithodes platypus. The sequence goes on along the minus strand of CM064570.1, from coordinate 27,214,986 downwards.
CTTCCTACCATATACACCTATCTCTCTCTCCCTTACCACACCATAAACCACCTATCTCTCTCCTACCATAAACCACCTATCTCTCTCCCTACCATACACCACCTATCTCTCTCCCTACCATAAACACCTCCCCTATACACTCTCCTACCATACACCATTGTCTCTCCTACCATACACCATTTTCTCTCCTACCATACACCATTGTCTCTCCTACCATACACCATTTTCTCTCCTACCATACACCACCTACTCTCTCTCCTACCATACACACCTATCTCCTCCCTACCATACACCGCCTATCTCCCTACCATACACCACCTCTCCCTACCATACCACCTCTCCTACCATACACCACCTATCCTCCCCTACCATACACCACCTATCTCTCTCCCTACCATACACCACCTATCTCTCTCCTACCATACACCATTATCTCTCCTACCATACACCACCTATCTCTCTCCCTACCATACACCTATCTCTCCCTACCATACACCTATCTCTCCCTACCATACACCATCTCTCTCCCTACCATACACCACCTATCTCTCCCCCATACACCACCTATCTCTCTCCCTACCATACACCACCTATCTCTCTTCCTACCATACACCACCTATCTCTCCCTACATACACCACCTATCTCTCTCCCTACCATACACCACCTATCTCTCTCCCTACCATACACCACCTATCTCCCTACCATACACCACTATCTCTCCCTACCATACACCACCTATCTCTTCTACCATACACACCTATCTCCTCCATACACCACCTATCTCTCCCTACCATACACCACCTATCTCTCTCCCTACCATACACCACCTATCTCTCTCCCTACATACCCACCTCTCTCCCTACCATACACCACCTATCTCTCCCTACCATACATACACCTATCTCTCCCTACCACACGCCACCCATCTCTCTCCCTACCCTAGACCACCTATCTCTCACCCTACCATACAGCCCCTATCTCTCTCCCTACCATACCACCGTTATCTATCCCCAATACACCACCACTCTCTCCCTACCATACACCACCTATCTCTCTCCCTACCATACACCACCTATCTCTCTCCCTACCATACACCACCTATCTCTCTCCCTACCATACACCACCTATCTCACTCCCATAACACCACCTACTCCCTACCCTACCATACACCACCTATCTCTCTCCCTACCATACACCACCTCCAACCTACTCACTCTCTCTCCTACCATACACCCTATCTTTCCCCTACCATACACCACCTATCTCACTCCCTACCATACACCACCTATCTCTCTCCCTACCATACACCGCCTATCTCTCTCCCTACCATACACCACCTCTCTTCCTACCATACACCACCTCTCTTCCTACCATACACCACCTATCTCTGTCCCTACCATACACCACCTATCTCTCTCCCTACCATACACCACATATCTCTCTCCCTACCGTACACCACCTATCCTCCCCTACCATACACCACCTATCTCTCTCCCTACCATACCACCTATCTCTCTCCCTACCATACACCATTATCTCTCCTACCATACACCACCTATCTCTCTCCCTACCATACACCCTATCTCTCTCCCTACCATACACGATTTTCTTTCCTACCATACACCACCTCTCTCCCTACCATACACCACCTATCTCTCCCTACCATACACCACTCCTACCATACACCACCTATCTCTCCCCTACCATACACCACCTATCTCTCTCCCTACCGTACACCACCTACTCTCTCCCTACCATACACCACCTATCTCTCCCTACCATACACCACCCCCTTCCTACCATACACCACCTATCTCTCTCCCTACCATACACCACCTATCTCTCTCCCTACCATACACCACCTATCTCTCTTCCTACCATACACCACCTATCTCTCTCCCTACCATACACCACCTATCTCTCTCCCTACCATACACCACCTATCTCTCTCCCTACCATACACCACCTATCTCTCTCCCTACCATACACCACCTATCTCTCTCCCTACCATACACCACCTATCTCTCTCCCTACCATACACCACCTATCTCTCTCCCTACCATACACCACCTATCCCTCTTCCTACCATACACCACCTATCTCTCTCCCTACCATACACCACCTATCTCTCTCCCTACCGTACACCACCTATCTTTCTCCCTACCATACACCACCTATCTCTCTCCCTACCATACACCACCTATCTCTCTCCCTACCATACACCACCTATCTCTCTCCCTACCATACACCACCTATCTCTCTCCCTACCATACACCACCTATCTCTCTCCCTACCATACACCACCTATCTCTCTCCCTACCATACACCATCTATCTCTCTCTCTACCATACACCACCTATCTCTCTCCCTACCATACACCACCTATCTCTCTCCCTACCGTACACCACCTATCTTTCTCCCTACCATACACCACCTATCTTTCTCCCTACCATACACCATCTATCTCTCTCTCTACCATACACCACCTATCTCTCTCCCTACCATACACCACCTATCTCTCTCCCTACCGTACACCACCTATCTTTCTCCCTACCATACACCACCTATCTCTCTCCCTACCATACACCATCTATCTCTCTCTCTACCATACACCACCTATCTCTCTCCCTACCATACACCACCTATCTCTCCCTACCGTACACCACCTATCTTTCTCCCTACCATACACCACCTATCTTTCTCCCTACCATACACCATCTATCTCTCTCTCTACCATACACCACCTATCTCTCTCCCTACCGTACACCACCTATCTTTCTCCCTACCATACACCACCTATCTCTCTCCCTACCATACACCATCTATCTCTCTCTCTACCATACACCACCGATCTCCTAATGAACGATTATAGGCAGTGCATTATTCAAATAGATCCTCGTTCCCTTCTTGTCTGTCAACCTCCGTCGCTCCTATACCACTTATTTTCCTCTACGATAATACCTATTAATTCAATAATTCATTAATGAATTCCCTCTTCGTCATGCTCCGTCAATGCTATATCTGAGTCGCTTCACATAATTATCTGGTATAAAAACCTTCCAGATTTGTCAATCATGAACACAAGCAGAGAAACAGACATGTACAATAATAAAACAAAAAGATAAAAGGATGAAAACAAGACAATCCTTCTCTTCCATATGGATACTTTCTAATGATGTATAATAACATATAATAGCTAAAATAAGGCATTAAATTGATTTATAGATTACCGAAAAGTTTAACAGCTTCCCAGACTGTAATAAGGTAGTGAAGCTATTTGTATGCGTAAAATATACAAACCTACTTTTGTCAATTATATAAATTATACAACATACCTCTAATTGTTTAGAGGTTTGATAATCATCGAGCCTCGTCAGTATTTAATAATAATGAATAACGTTTCATAGTAACTATTGTATGCAAGGATTCATAAGCCATCTCCTCCACATTAAATCCAGTGCTCTGGAGAACTTCTTGACACAATTATTTGTGTTAGGTGTTCTAGTTATGTCTTTGCTTAGCAGGTCAAGCATCCTTTCTTTACCAGTTAATTAATCTGAATGATAGTACGCTGTATTTGCTACCATGTTAAGATTATTGGCTTACAAAATCAAACTTTTATTTATAAAATACTATTTTTTATACTTTCAGCTTATATCAAATCGAAAATATCTTTCCACTATATGGGGCAACTTACCCAGTTCATTACCCATTATAAAATGTGTCCCTATTTTTTTTTTTTTTATGTTATAACATGCTGCCTAATAATGCACATCTTGTTACACGAGAGGAATCTTCTTAAAATCAAGATGTACAGACTACATTGATTTGTTTTTATTTTCACTCTTTGGGTAATATAAGCTGCCCATATTGACCCGCCAAACCCTACAAGCCTCTCTCCCACTATACCTCCCTCCCTCCCTTCACCTCCCACTACCTTAAGCCCAAATGGTGGAATAAAGATATTTCAAACTGCCTGCTTGCTAAAAAAATTGCTAATGATAGATTAAAATCCCCACAAAATGTCGTTCACACCACTTTTGTATTGAGTCTGAATAATAGATCTCTGTTTTGTGGGATGTTTGTTAATGTTATGGGTTCGAACCCCGCCTGTAACGTTACACTTACAAACAACTACTTTTCCTCTCTTCTCAATACCCCTTCCCCCCCCCCCCCCCCCGAGTTCATTGACACCTGAATCAAGAATAAATTTGCATAGGACCTCAGGAAACCCTGAGGAAAGTATGCAAACCATCACCTACCGATTAGTCTAACCCCCTTCAGGACTCAGGCTTTTTGACACAGTGGTATCTATGGTCTGCCCCAACCTCCGCCCCCTGCCCCTCGAGAGTGCCTCCTGACGTAGCACCTTCCGGATTACTGAAGGGCTACCCGTCTGCTGCCCAGCGCCCTGAACCGAGGACCTCTGCTCGAGCTACGTACATAGGCCTGGACCTAGGACCCCTGCTCGACTTACGTAAACAGGCCCGGACCTAGGACCCCTGTTCAAAATACGTATACAGGCCTAAACCCAGGACCCCTGCTCGAGGAGGTAACCAGCCGTGCAAGATTGGCTACTACCCTCTACGCCGGCCAGACCAGCACTCTCGTCCCTCTGCCCTCCCAAATACTTAAGTGTTTCTGTGTATCCCTTTGTTGGTTATTGTTGTGAGGTATTGATTATGTAAAGATGTGAACCGTGCTGTGCCCTGAATTAATTGTGATCTGTGCCCTAGACCACGTACCTGTGTAGTAAGCTTCATCCTTCTGAACCTATATTATTCTGTATTAATTTTGCCTTAACTCCTTGATCCTTGTTCAAGACTTTATTTAATTCATAACTTACGCATACGTTACATATCAGTGTTATTCACACATATTCAGGCCCCCACGCTCGCAGATTTACTGACTACGTGTATGTTGATTTATTATTAGTGAGTTGAAGTCCCAGTATATTCCGTGATCAATCCATTTATATAATCGCTCTTTACCTAGAACCTACGCCCAATTTTCCAACGAGTGTATAGTGTAATTCCTTTCATCTTTTATTCAGTAATCGCATATGAAATATATCTTACAGACGTGCTTTTATGTTCTTGTAAATCTTGATGTTGTGATATTTCTAATACCGTGTTTAGGAATTCTTTCCTCTGTGTTTCGTCTCACTTTCGTCCACCATACACTAATTGTATCTGTGTATTTAATTCACCTCGCAGCTGTTAACCCGTTCAGACCCGAGTCTGGTACTATTTATTTTAAGTATCAATGAGTAGGACTTCATCGCCTACGTCCATGTACTAATTGTGCCTGTACATTTTATGCACCTCGCCCTGCTAACCCGTTCAGGACGAGTCTGATATTGCTTTAAATATCAAAGAGGTAAACTTCGTCGTTAGCGACCATTTTATTACTTCGTACGATCTTTCGATCAATATCTGTTAACCAGTTCAGATCTTACTTATTAAGATTAATTTATAACATCATTTCCAGTCTGAGTCTATTGGAACTCAGTAGTTATTTTGTTTATCTTCGTGTGTTGTCTTTGTCGCGAATATTGAAGATTACATCTTGACATAATTAATACCATCCAGTAGACATATTAAAATCCATTTCTACTCCTATCAAATTCACATTGTTACTTTGCTTTGCCTAAGAAAAATGCTGAAAGCTGTGTACTTACGGGAATCATCGTCCAACTTTATATCTGATGAAAACCGCTACCTAAATCAATGGTAGAGAATATTTTGTTTTTAGAGTTCAAATTACTCATAATTTCATTGATGGAGGGCATATAAAATTTCTCCTCAATGATAGCGTCATTTAACTTCCTGAAGTCCACCACTAATCTCCACTCGTTGGGGTTCCGCTTAGGTACTAGGAATATAGGGCTCCTCCAACGACTGGATGAGGGAGAGAGTACTTGTTGGTCTAACATAGCCTTGACTTGAGATTCTACCTGTTCTCTCTGAGCATGAGCTAACCTATAAGAAGGACAGTATATGGGGTTAGTCTCCGAGTTGCGTAATATGATCTTGTGTTGAAGCACATCACAAAACCCAAGATCTTCATTATGTAACATAACTGCCTCTTTATACGTGCACAACAAACTCACAAGATTCTCAGTGTAGTCCTCAAAATCAAGATCATTAATTAGAGATTTTATTTGTGACCTAGTCTCTGATTCATCCTTGCTAATAGCTGCGTTAATGACAAGGTCTTTACTAACTGGTAAGCTTTGGTCGTTAAAAATAAAACGGAAAACTTCCGCTTCCATAATCTTGGTACCACTTTTAATACTAAGTATGTTATCTGAGTAATTGAGAATTAAAGTTTCAAAATATTCATTCTTGCTCTCATGAAGGGCTGGAGTGGTTATAAGACCCTTTATGGAGGTAGTGTCTGGAAGAGTGATGATGCTATATTTGTGATAATTAGCGGGTAATTGATTGACATAAGTTTCTACCTTCATAGATGATTTTGGTTGAATAGTTACATCATCTTGCAAGATTACGTCAGCTGTAAGGGAATGGTCAGTTATCAGATCACCTATAGATACCTCAGTGTATTGATAGCTAGGAGAGGGGGCATCAGGGGGTGTTTTAGTGATCTCTTGAGTGACCGAAAAGGGACTGGATTTTACGGTAGTTTTGAAACTGAATTTTCTTTTGGGTCTAGGTTTAGTGTGATCGAATGCCTGTTTTGGGTGGTTGGTGGTACTTTTGACAGAGGATTCACTACTGCGTGTGCATTCGATAGTGTCGCCTTTTAAACCACCGATCATAACTTGGTCCATATGGGTGAAAATTATGATTTTGAGCATATTCATACTAACAAACCCTAGGAGCAAGTCGGCATTTATGGGGAGTTTGTTAATGACATAGAATGGCAGGGGTGTTGCTAATTCTTCGGTGATCTTGATAGGTAGATAAACCTTAGATAATGTCCCTAATGGGTTGTCACTGACTGATTTTATATTGACATCAGGGTAAGATTGACTGAATTGATTATTAGAATTTATAAGATTAAATTTGCTGAGACTTATAAGATTCACTGGGGAGCCTGTGTCTAAAAAGAGATTTAGCTTATGTTCTTCGCATTTAGCAGGTAAAAGCAAGGAAGATTTATCAAGACAACCTATTTCGACAGATTTGAGGAGTCGAGTTTGGGTGCCATTGTTGGTCCGCCCAGCACAGTTTGGAGGTATAGTACCGTGCTGGGCGTCTATTCTTCCCCCGAACTGGTTGATTTTGTCTTGACTGAAGCGGCTGTTTTGGTGTCTCCTGGTGTGACCGTTTTGGTGTTTCCTGGTGTGGCCGTTTTGGTATTTCCTGGTGTGGCCATCCTGGTCCTTTCCGTAAGAGCCTTCATGTGAGTGCAGAACTTGGTCCAATGACCCTTAGATTTGCATTTGCGGCAAAATGGTTCTTTATGTGATGCCATCTCCTGTTCCTCTCTTACCTTGATGAGGCATTCAGGAGTTATATGACCCTGGTTACCGCAATAATAACAGGTGACATTACTGTTAGAGTTCGTCTGAGATTTGTGTGGGTTGTAGTTAGATTTGGAAGAAAGATAGGGTGTCTTGGGCGAGTAATGAGGTTTAGGTTTCTGTGAGTGGTCGAAAGGTTTTGAGTGAGCATTGTAGTGTTTGGCCTGATTGGGGGAGGTTGAGTGATTGTGAATTGCAGCTACAACACCTTGGGGTTTTGAGGGATTGGTCAGGAATTGGATTTTGTGGTCTAGACCATTCTCTTTACATTTGGCATGGACAGTTTGAGAGAAATCTACCAGTGTGTCGTTAGGGGTGAATGGAATAGATTGTATTAATCCCGTTATGGATTCAGGAAGGAGGTTTGATACCATCATGTAACCAACAAACTTGGCCACTTGTTTGATATGCATGTATTCCTCACCGCCGTGCTTGAGTGTCCATTCCTTATCCTTCAATTCATGTCTAAGTGATTTGGTCATGGTGGAAGCTGTGGCAACAATCCTATCGACTGGGGTATTTAGACAGTTCTGGTGGTTCTTTAATTCATTAGCAATTCTGTGAGTAGCTGAGAATGTACCTGCCGTCTGTATGCCATATCTTTGAATGAACATACTTTTCAGTTCCTCGTAAGAGCAGTCTTCAGTTTTGTCTGACTCTAGAAGGAGCTGAGCTGAGTTGGAATCACCTTTGTGTATTCTAGCTTTGAAAATTTGCACTTTGGTGTTATCATTTTGACCGGCACCTGTCATGGCAATTTCGCCGTCTACATCCTGTATGAAAGCATGAACAGAATAATTCTTAAGGGTGTTCCCAGAAAATAACCTAGGGGCGTTCTGATGGATGATTTCAAGGATATTTGGTTGGTAAGGTGCTAATTTGTGGGGTATATGGTTACCTTGGAAGAGGTGATAGAGCAAGTGTCAGGGATAATGATGAGACCAGAAATTACCTGATCAGAAGATGGAATATCATTCTGACAAGAGATGGAGATGGTGGTGTCAGAAGGGAAATAAAGGTGATGAGAGTGAGACACATGCGCATGATAGAAGGGTTTCTTAGCAACTTCCTTGAACTGGCAATGTTCTATAATGGAATTATTTTGAATCAAGGCACTAGCACAGCCGTCAGCATGGAAGGGGATTAACTTGAGAGCAAAGGCTGGGCAAATGGCCTGGGGTATAATAGGGGAGTGACAGAGAGTAGAGAATGAAAAATCATCCAACCAGGCGTGGTGATTCTCGGAAGTGGAGATGAACAAGTTGCTGAAGGAGTTGTCCAAAGAAACTAATTGATTGTTGAGGAAAATTTATGGCAAAGAAAGGGCTATGCTCATTGCTCAAAAACAATTCTACTGGAAGTCCATGAAATCTGACATAGATAATCACATAGACGCTTGCGAGAACTGTGCCAGAATTAACCCTAAGCTTACACCCCAAGCTAATATCAAAACTTATTCCGTCCCAGAGAAACCTTTCCAGTTGATTGCCATAGATCTTTTGAAAATTGTTAAGACTAACAGTGGTATGAATTATCTTCTCATAGCCTCGGATAATTTCTCTAGGTACTCCATTCTCTCTCCCATACCTGATAAGGAAGCCAATACTATCGTTAAAACTCTTGTAAATAACGTGATTTGCAAATACCCCTCACCTAAATTTATTCTTTCAGATAATGGCGGAGAGTTTGTGAACGAGACTATGTCTAAGATATGTGATGAGTACGGGATAGAGCACATCAGGGTTGCCCCTTACTCACCACAGAGTAACGGCCTAGTTGAGAGAGCTAACCGTAAAATACTCCATGAATTGAAAAAACATTTGTCTTGACAGGGATCATGAAATTTGGGACGAATTTATCCCCTTCGTGGAATGCACTATGAATTCTCTGCCTAATATCTCCACAGGTGAATCCCCTCATTTCATCGTCTTTGGAGAAGACAAACACCTACCCCACATGCTCAATGAACAAATTAAACCCATATATACTCAGGATTTCATAACTCATCATATAAACACCTTTAAAATAATTCATAAACAAGTCATGAATAAACTAACCTTAACCAAAGAACAAATTATAAAAAGCAATCACAAATCTAATAGACAACAAAAACTGAAACCAGGAGACATTGTGTTCTCAAGAATTCACGACAGGGCTGATAAACTGGACCCTCTGTTCGAAGGCCCCTATCGTGTGATCAGTATTCGCCACAACATTGCAGTCATTAGACATCTGGAGAAAGGTAAAGAATCCAGGAGTAGCATTAACCACCTCAAATTAGTGCACATAAACTTAAACTGTGTCCAAGAAACTATGGACAAAGATATCATACCCATCAACCAATCCTCTGATAAAATCCTACAAGCCCCGACCCATGATTATAATCTTAGAACTAGGAGTGTAAACAATGTTCTAGTGGATTATACTTCTATAATTCAACTTCTGTTTCAGAATAATATTAAACCTAATATCTTCTACTCATAATACACCAAGTCTGCCTATATATCTATTTAATTATGTATTTATCTTGTACTCTTGGCCAAATTGTTGTCCATTATTTATTTTTGCATAGATATCTCATATTTCATGTTTAGATGTGGCTACTCCCAGTGTTCGCATTATCTAAAAGCGTTCGCATTGCTCCTTGTGTTCTCTTTACTCCCTGTGTTCACATTACTCCTTGTGTCCGTATTATTCATAGTGTTCACATTTATCTCAATTTTTACTCAAATTTTACTCCTTTAAATCTCCAACTCCAAATATTACTTACACTCCCAAGTTATATATTTTTTGTTTACTCCTCTATAATATTTACTGTTATTTTTATACTCCTTTTAAACCCCCAGGAAGACCAAGGTCAGAATCCAAACGAGCTAGACTTAGGAACAAGAGAGGACTTATTGATGCAGGAGGTTACCTGTTGTCTTCTCTCTCCGGGACAGTTACTGAAGACCAAGTGAACGACATCGCTGATAAAATCGGTGAAGTAGAAAATACCCTCAGAGGTCAAGAAATGTTAGTGGAGATCCAAATAGACACTATTAATGAAATCTCTACTCATGTTAACGACTTACAATCTCTCATGAGTAAAGCGGAATCTACCATTTATGAACTCTCTGACATTACCTCATTTCTTGAAAACGTTCTAGAAATCTCTACCCAACTTGACAACTTTATTTATCTCTTTCATTTTTCTTTTGTTTTGGATATATTTCTTTATATGTATGTATATTAATATCGTCAGTGGAACAACTTAGGGTATTATTTCTTTCCACTGTCAGATGTTAAATTTTATTACTATATAAGTTTACATCTGCCATGTGTAATATATAGCAGTTGTAATCTTCTCCTTATACTCAACTATATATTTATATTATTTGACATAAACCTTTATTCTAATTTGTTGGTAGCTCACACCCTTGATCTAGGTCTAATGGACAATTTTGATACGGTGTGATGTGTCAACAGACTAGTCATTTTTTTGTACTATAGTTGATCATGGCGAGATCAATTCTTTTACCCCCGGCGAATGTAGTATGACATTAATAGCCCTGCATATATATTGCCATACATATATCTCACTGCTTATATGCCTCTATCCCTGTAACTTCTAAACTCTTAACATTCTTATTAAACATTCTTGATTTATTGAACTCCCTATAACTTTATCTATCTCATTAACTTATAATATATTTGTTGATACTTCCACTTAAATCAACACCCATTTCCTCTGTAAATGTAAACTGTATAACGTATTTATCCGGTCATACGTCATACCAGAATGCTGAGTTGATGCTGTGTTGCTTCAGCATCCTTGAACCTAGGCGATGCCTTCTTACTCAGGCATCTTCAGTTAGACTTGAAGAGACCTCAGCCAGAGAGAGTCAGAGCTCTTTACTCCCTCTAGACTCTAGACTCAAACTCACCCCCTATAGCCAAGCTCCTATATCCCCTAGATATATTAGACCACACAAGTCATATATCACCTTGCTCCTCAGGCTTTTATTACAAGCCTCTTCTTATATCTGTACTTATATACCTGTACGTTTATACTTATTATCACTTATCCAATAATTAATGTGTTGTGTTATTACCTATAATCCCCTACATACTTAACATATTATAGTGGAAATGAATTACTTAAGAAGTGCGTGCGGAGTTACAGGGAGGGATAGACAGACTAATGAAGAAGTAAGAAGGAGGTGTGGTGTGGAGGTAGATGTGCTGGAAAGTGTGAAAAGGAACAACTTGAGATGGTTCGACCATATGGAACTAATGGAAAGCGAGAGAATGACTAAGAGGATGTACGAGAGCGAGGTGGAAGGACAGAGAGGGAGAGGTGGAAGGATGGAGTGAGAAAGTATATGAACTAAGGTGGTGCTGGTTGGGGGAGGCGCGTCGACTGACTGGGGACAGAGGTGCATGGGGGCAGTTCGTTCGTGGCCACACCTTCGGGGATCACGGCGTCAGGCAATAGATAGTGTTACGAATTCTCTTCAGAACTCATACAAAGTCTAAATAGGCCTCGGACACAACAACGCGGATCTGACTACTTCAGAAGACAGGTAGGGTTAATATCCCAATTCATGTAAATCTACATTGCTATCACATGGAAGGAAATCATATTGATACAGTGTCAATGGATTCATATCATATTATAATTAACTTCTGTCACTGTACAATAGCCTACTGTGAAGTAAATTATATAGGCACTCCTCAAGACGAAATGAGTTAGGCTAAGCAGACTTCTCAAAAATATCAGAAGTGAAATTGATTAACTATCAAAGAAACACGTTGATAAATTACTCCTATAAAGTATGAAGACTCCTCACTTAAGCAGGCAATAATAAATACAGTGAATTTGATTGAGAATTAAAGGCACATTTTGACTCAAATGACTCATCAAATATAGGGTGCTTAATTAAGCCAATAATATATATAAATGTCCCACTGGGATGTAGTAAAAAACAATATGGGAAATATAAATGTCCCACTGGGATATAGTCAAAAACAATATGGGATATCTGTATGACAATGTCAGCCCAGGTGGTTCTTAATGTGCAAATAATAGGCTACTGAAAATCATTAATCATGCATTCTTTAAGTAGGCTATTTCACTGGAATGTTAAATCTGTAGGGGTGGCTTTTATCACACAAATACCCCGTACGAACATCCTAACTAATGCGTACATATAAAATATATAACCCAGTTCATCAGAGATACAATATATAATTATATCTTTGATCAAAAGGTCAATCAACACACATAAATATAAATCAATACAAGAGATCACTGCAAAAATGTATATATTGAGAATAGCAAGGCTCCATATCAACACACAAATACTCACACACACAATCGTGTCTGTAGTTCAAGATGCCAGGAGCAGCCCTCCTCTGCCATCAGCTGTTACCACTCGTCTCTGTCTGAGGGACCGCGTACACACGCACACACACACGCCTGCAACACCAGCCCTCGTCCTCAACCTGTCACACCTAACCCTCGTCTCCTCCCTTGTGGGTGCCGGCTAGGCAGTATATGTACGGGTGGGGCCTTATGCTCACTGAGGGGCACTCCTCACATTCAAAATGTCCACAATGACAAAACACAGTTATTGGTCCCATATATACATTAGAGGGTGAATATCCCAATCACAAGACCCTCACTCGATAGCTAGACACCACCCACACAATCTATTTCACAAGGCATCCTCGGACAATGCGAGGTATTCATATAAGCACAGATAATATCACTTATCAAGTCTTGCAAACCCTCGACTTGATTATAAAGTTCTAACATCATATAATCTCATTTGCCCATCATAAAGTTTCTTAAATACATCATGCTACTTGTAAAATTACACTGATTGTAATCCTGGACACATTATTAGCCTATGGGCTGATATAAATAAGATGACGCAATATTAGGCAAGAACCCGTCACTCTTAAAACCGTTAGTTAGATCCTCTATAGGGAGACATTCCACACTCCTTGTATTTTACAGTAGTAGTGTCCCTATATATATTAAACTTTGTCAACATTTAAAAGCACATAGATGATATACTGCTCACACAAGTGATGTCCTGACGTCCTGGCGCTGGCCAAGGGGCCGGTATACCTTACAATAGATAGATAGATATATATTGTGATGTGTAGCAGACAGAGGAGGAGAGAGTCAAGCAGCGCTAATCTACGCAAACAAACAAACATGGTGTCGGTGGTTAACACCGAGTGGACCCGTGAGAAAGAGAAAGTAGGGGCATATTGACATAATGTTGGAGATGCTTCCCACAGTGTACTAAGTGTGATTCACAGTTTATGTTCAGTGTACTAAGTGTGATTCGCAGTTTATGTTCAGTGTACTAAGTGTGATTCGCAGTTTATGTTCAGTGTACTAAGTGTGATTCGCAGTTTATGTTCAGTGTACTAAGTGTGATTCGCAGTTTAGATTCAGTGTACTAAGTGTGATTCAGTCTATATTCGGTGTACTAAGTGTTGATTAACCAATTGTCTTCAATGTCCTCTTTGTGCGGTAATTCCTTGTAACGAGTGCATTTATTTAAAGCTTTCATTCGGTGTTTAGTCAATTCTTATTCATTGCTACTCAGGTGTTTCTTCTGGTGTTTTGTATCAAAGATCATTGTTTTGATTAACTGAGTTATTGTGCTTATCAACCTGTTCGTTTACCCTAGTTAATTATAATTTAATTAATACGAAAATTAATGGTGTTTGATATCATCCTTTTCTTCATTGTTGTGTTAATAACCATTTAGGTATTATGTTCATAGTCAGATAGCATGTTGCCGGTGTTTGAATTTTAATCTCTTGGGTTCAACACTGTAGGGCCGTGACAATATATATATATATATATATATACTGTATATATATATTTTTTTTTTTTTTTTTTTTTATGGGAAAGAACCAACCAAATAGGCAAAGATATGTTCTCTACCGAGCGCCCCTCTAGTTAATATTTAGATCCCTTCCTCCCCACATCCGCTTCACTTATATCATCATCCCTTCCAACCCCATAATTTTTTTTTTTTTTTTTTTTTAAGAGACAATGAACGGAGGAAGGAAAAACACAGATAAAACAAAAAGGTCCATGTGCCTAAAGGCATCCTCCATTCATAAAATATTTGTAACAACTGGATTTAAACATTTGTTGATTGTAAGTTTGTGGAAAGCAATTCGAGGGAAGTGAATTCCAAAGAGTAGTAGCTCTGGGGATAAATGAATTCTGATAAGCAGAAGTTCTGCATTGTGGAGGAGAAAGTGTAAATTCATGGGCGCTCTCAGCTGCCCTAGTTCTACGGGGAAAGATGTGGAGAGGCGGCACAATTGAAGCAAGTTCCTCGGAACAATTGCTGTGAAAATATCTGTAGAATAATGCAAGGGATGCAACGTTTCTTCGTATGGCTAATGTAGGAAGGTCCTGCGTGATTGCAGGGTTATTGATTAATCTAATAGCTTTATTTTGAATTTTGTCCAACTGCCTCAATGCAACCACTCCACTTCCACCCCACAGAGGTGAACAGTAATCCATCTGAGAGCGCACATGACTTTTATATATTACGGCCAACTGCTCGTCAGTGAAGAATTCTCGAACTCTGTACAGGAGTCCCAGTTTTTTAGAGGCATTCTTAGCAATGCTTCTAACATAATGTGTCCAGCTCAAGTTAGTAGTTAATGTTACACCGAGAATGTCAATACTAGGGGAAGTGGGAATATTTACATCATTAAAAAATATATGGGAGTCAGTGAGATTCTGTCGGTTAGAAAATTGAATGTACTTGGTTTTCTGTGCATTAAAGGAAACTAGATTCTCTTGTCCCCATTCATTAATTCTAGAAAGGTCCTGGTTCAGAGAAATTGCAGTGTTTATTTTTGAATTTATAAGATCGGGTTGGGTGAAAGAATTGGTAAATGTGAAGGAACTGTGGAGTGTTGAGTCATCTGCGTAGGAATGTATTGGATTATGAGTGGTAGATATGAGATCATTGATATGAATGAGGAACAGAGTTGGGGCCAAAACTGATCCCTGGGGAACACCAGCATTTATTGAGTGAAATTGAGAATAAAGGCCATCTACCATTACACGTATTTTTCTGTTATGAAGATAAGAAGAAATTAGTGGAACTAATGATGCAAGGCCGTAGTGTGACATCTTCGACAATAAGGATTGATGCCAGACTCTATCAAATGCCTTTGATATATCCAGTGCTATTGTATGTGTTTCACCATGTTGGTCTGTAGCTTGGTTGATTTGATGCGTAAGAAGGCAAAGAATGTCTGCAGTTGATCGACATCGTCTAAAACCATATTGCCTATCACTGATTAATTTATTATTCTCCAGATGCTTAATTATGTGATTATTTAATATAATTTCAAAAACTTTGCCAAGAGTGGAAGTTATAGCTATTGGTCTGTAGTTTGATGGATCTGAAGAGGCACCTTTTTTAGGAACTGGATGGATGTTTGCTTCTTTCCAGGGTACTGGGAAGCATGAGGTATGAGTACACAGACGGAAAAATTTTGCCAATACAGGAGCGAGCACCAAGGAGCAATTCTTAAGTACTATTGGAGGAATTTCATCTGGACCAGGAGCCTTATCTACTGAGAGATTCTGCAAAATAGTTTTGACATGTCTGGTGTGGATCTTAAGTGAGGGAATTTCAGGTGAATTAAAATTAAGTACAGGGACATCTTGATTTATTTCATCTAAGGTTGAGTTGGTGGAGAAAATATCTGCAAGAAGGTTAGCTTTACCTCGTGGGTCACTTACAAGATTGCCAGTCGGAGATTTTAATGGTGGAATGGATGAAGCAGTAGTGAAGTTGGATTTGAATGAGTTAAGAGTAGACCAAAATATTTTGTTATCATTTGGATTATTTAGAAGTTTATTTGCCTGCTTATGGAGAAAGTTTGATTTAGTTAGGTTTAATACAGTTTTGGCATGATTTCTGATGTTTCTAAAGTAATTAAAGGCTTCATGTGTTTTTGATCTTGTGTATGCATTGTAGGCTATTGCTTTTTGTTCAGTTACTCTAGCACAATTATGGTCAAACCATTTAGGTGAATTAGATCTTTTACTGTACTTTTGATGAGGAATAAAAGTTTCCATTCCAATTTTTACAAAATCTTGTATGTGGCTCAAGGTGGAGTGTGCATCATTAGAAAAGAAAGAGGTCCAGGGAATATCAATAAAGAAACCTTGAAGACCCTCCCAGTCTGCCCTATCGTAATGCCATTTAGTCACCAAAACAGGTTCAGAGTGGGAAGGTGTGGTAGGTGATACACAGGTGGCCTGTATCAGACAGTGATCAGAAGATCCAAGTGGGGACCTCACTGTAACATCATAATTTTCTGAATTGGTTGTTAAAAATAAGTCCAGTAGGTGGGAATTATGATTAGGATTATCTGGTACACGGGTGGGTTGGTTGACTAGTTGAATGAGATTAAATGAGTCTGCAAATAGCTCACATTCAAGACCAGCATCATCAGTCCTGGCTGAATGAGTGAGCCATTCAACATTATGGACATTAAAATCACCCAACACAGTGATTTCAGAAGAAGCATTTAAGTTGAGGACACTGAGTTGTGAGGACAGAGAATCAAAAAGACTTTGCTCTGGAGGAGTATTTGGGGAACGGTAGATGCAACATATGTATTTAAATTTACCAGCAGAAATTAATTTGTATATAGAATAATCAAAATAGGGACAATTGAAACTAGTAACCTCCTCCAGGGCAATTTCAGATTTTGCGAAGCAACATACACCACCTTTAGGTCTGAAATTTTGGAGCAGTTGATAACCTGGAAAATTAAATCTAGATGTGTCAGATGTGGATGTTACTTGAGTCTCTGTCAAAAAAAGGAGAGTAGGGGATTCTGCTTGAAGAAATTGGTGTACAGAATTGATGTTAGAGTGAAGTCCCCTTATATTACTAAAGAAATAGCTGTACTGACAAGCAGCTTTGGGACGTTGCAATGCTCTTGACACAGTCGCATGATGACGACCGGGAGGGCCCTGTGTCAATAACCCAACCCTGCCGGGGGTGGATATCCGAGGGACCACCAGGTTTGCTCTTAACAATTGTACTGCCATATTTATAAGGTAAGTGTATGGTGTTACATGTATGGTATGTAGTGGGAAGAGTAGTATTTTATGGATAGAGGATAGCGATGTAGGGCAATGTCGTGAAGTTGGATGTGTATGTTATATAAAGAGGGTTTTCCTGATACCCCTGATGTGTGAGGCAGAAAGATATGTATCCAGCTACCAAGGCCTGGGAGAGAAAATGGAATTCAGGCTATTCCCTGAGTCTCCCGAAACCTTGGCGGTAGTACTTCCCTGGGCGGGGCTGCCTACCCCTACTACCTGCAATATATATTGTATCGTTCCTCCCTCTTGTATCAAAGTTTATGGACATATCACGATGGATGGATCACTCTTCAATGAACAAAGTAATGCAATATAAGTCAGGGTGAACTCTTCCACAGTGTTTAAATGAATTAAACGCAATATACGTTTAATAATGACGAAAATCGCAGTTCTTGTTGGAGTATTAATGGGCATCGTTAGGGCAACATTAGGAACACCTTGTAACACACAAAGTTGGTCACAGGTAAGGGGCTTACCTGTAACCAACTATACGTGTATATAGATGTTCCTAATTGACAGTCTAATTTAACTTTAACTCTTCCCATCATTAACTCCCCTCCTCCACAATGTAGTCCCGTATTATTAATTTTGCTTCTTGTCACACATTTGGCTCTATGTGCATGTAATAATAGTTTATTTTACCTTAATTCGTGTTTTCGTCATAGTTTTACCGTTTGTGTCCACCTTTTCTCAATATGAACAGCTACTGACAAATGTTCGTGAGCTATTGCGATATTCAGTACGCAAATATATCCATTTAGATTAATATTTGATCAAACCAACTATATATTAAAACACATAATATATATTCATTTATATATACAGTAGGTAATTGAATCTAAAATTATATATTTACATAAAGAATATTGCAAGACCTCTCAAACATTTGTTGGTAGCTATACTTTATATATTCATCATTATTGTATATGTGTTGTAGTTTATTCTGTACATATCACCATTCTGTAACTGTTGGGCTCTTTTAATTTTCATTGAATATTATCGCTCATATTTTTATACTTCCTTGAATTTTTGCTTCAAAGTCTCACCTTAATATATCGTATGCTCTAATGTGTTGGCCATTTGTATTATAGTCTAGTCTACTCTTGTATTTCTTTATATGTTATCTCTATGATTCTCTCTGTCACTGTTCTTGTTTCCTTGTTCAGCATCTTGCTATCTTCCCAGCAAAATTATTACCGGCCACTGTCAGTAAACACCATATTTTGAATTGTATTTTCTTCAACTTTTGTCTTGTTTTGATAATTGTGTTTTGTAATATTATTCACTAACTCACTTTTTACTTTACGTTTCTTCTTTTCTCTCTGTCTCTCATAGTTTTGCTATTTTCCCCTTTTTCCTTGTTTCCCTTCCTTCCTTCCTCCCCTAATTCAAAGTGCCATCTAGAAAATAAGAATTGCTATGATTCTTGCTAATGTGGACATAATTATGTATATTAGTCGGTAACGTTACCAAGTTCTTCCATTGTTATAAATACACTATAAGAGTAATTATTGTACAGAAAGGTTATTATGTTTCACACTGATGATAATAACCACATATAATTACATATGAATATAACATTGTCACATGAAATATTGAGTACTGGAATACAACTAAGTCATTGTCTTAACTTAAATAACACAATGAACGCTCCATGATACATCCCCACTAACATATACAACCAAAGTCAAGGGTAACAACATATACTTCTAAGTCCAGCACATAATGCAGGCAGGTTAAGTAGGTCGACTGTTTTACCTCCGAGCTTACTGCTGGAGAGAGAGAGAGAGAGAGAGAGAGAGAGAGAGAGAGAGAGAGAGAGAGAGAGAGAGAGAGAGAGAGAGAGAGAGAGAGAGAGAGAGAATGTCTTGCCAGTTAAATTGTGTAAAAAATATTGACACACATATTATTTCATACATAATATGAATATACTGAAACATTAATTGCTATACTCCATTACAACACTAGTAATAGCCACTATATTGAACGTGTAATACTTTGTACATATTACTATTATCGTATAGATGTTGTATATAAATTGTTAAGTGCTAATTGGTATTGTTGGTAGTACATTAACAGGATGGAACAAGTGATTGTGTCCTAATGTAATTTTGATTTGCTGTAATTGAATGCGGGACAATGTAATAGTTAATTGTTATGTCACCATAATTTAACTGTGTTCATATGACAATAAGTCGTAATTGTACACACACATACACTCACTTCATAGCAACTCATCTCACACTGTTTCAGAGTTATACAACATCTGCCATCCTGCTGTCATCAACACACGACAGGACCACCACCACGGCCCAAGAACCTCGTCGGAAGTGCCAAGGAAGTGCCTTGTCGCTGGAAGTGTAACCTCGAAAGTGTACAGTGTCATCCCCCTGGAACTTATTGTGGATCCTCATTCGTGCTTTGCAACTTGTATATATTGACCTATCCATGTCTTTACTATGCTCTAGTTACTCTGAATAATATAACCTATGCTTGTAGTCTGTATTATATTTATCCTCTATTACCTTTGTGCATGTGTTTATGTGGATTCAACTTCTTCAGTCAGGTAAGAACATACCTAATTAGTCCAGTTAACCCCAGCAAAAACCTGGCATAACAATAACCTTTGAGCCACTGTGGATATGAAGGACGAGCAGTGGCTCTAGGTTAAACTCATTGAAAATATTTTAATAATTCTTCACTGTTTTAATGTGTTAAAGTTATGTGTTTGTGTGTGTGTTAAAAAAAATAATGAAACTTGGAATTTGTTTATGACGCAGTGTGTATCTGAACTTGCCCAACTCAAGACTGGGCCATCCTAGCGAGTAAAATCCCATACTGAGCGTCGCTAACTAAAATGCAGTCGCAACAAAACATCGAGGAAGTGTTTCAAGAAACGCAACATATAATGGAGAATCAGGATTTCAACAGCCTGTAGCTATTACTCCAAACATATTGCAGCAAATCATCACTGATGCAGTTACCTCTGCTACTGGAACACATAGCACAACTACACTCAAAACACCCATGTATAAGGAATGGGTGTGCAACTCTCCAACCCAAGAGTGAAACGTTATTCTCAATCTTTCTTCTATTCAACAGCTGAGCTCTGGAACTCTCTCCTATTTCTTTCACGGGTAAAAGCAGTTTCTCATTAAAGAACAAACTCAATAAACTCTTAAATGAATTCTACCCTCAGATTAAAGTAAGAGTTATTTTCAGACCTACACAAACAATTAGTACTTTCTTCCAGTTCAAATATATAATACCAAAGGAACTACAGTCCTCTATAGTCTACATATATCAATGTCATTGCTGTAATGCAATGTATATAGGTTGAACAAAAAGTCAACTCAAGGTACGTATCTTTGAACACAAGGGTAAGTCGGTTAGAACAAACAAGCCATATTCTAATCCCCCGTCTAGCGCTATACGTCAACATGCCCGAGACTTAAATCACTCCCTCCTCCAGGATAATTTTTCAGTCCTCCAGTTGCGTCAATACGGAGAGGAACTCACGATAATGGAGTCCCTAATATCAGTGAAACTAAAACCTTCATTAGGTAGCAATGAAAAATCAACCGACCTCTTGTGTTTTTAACATCTTCATAATGTAAGTTATTTTACGCGTTTTCGTATGTGTAGTGTTTAGAGGTGTTGTGGTTAACTTATAATGTTTGTGGTATTTATTATGTCATTATGTATCTTCGTGTTCTATATCACCAATTTACGATACGTTTTTAGGTTTACCATAGTTATTCTTCATATTTTCATACTATGTCATACATTCAGTATGATATTAGTGTTTTCTTACAAGTGTGTATATCTGTTACATTTAGATTTGCCTGATGATGGAGTAAGTGTGTCTCCGAAACGTTGCAATAAATATAGACAAAATGAACATGCCCTTCTATCACGCCCTGGTGTTTCTCTTCATTATATATATATATATATATATATATATATATATATATATATATATATATATATATATATATATATATATATATATATATATATATATATATATATATATATATATATATATATATATATATATATATATATATATATATATATATATATATATATATATATATACAGTATATATATATATATATATATATATATATATATATATATATATATATATATATATATATATATATATATATATAGAGAGAGAGAGAGAGAAACAAATATCAATCTATCCATTATCCTATGACTTAATCTGCTTTAACCCTTAATTCGCAGTGGCCGTCATATGATGGAAGAGAGAAAATTGGCCTATCCTACGACACCTGACATATGACAGGTGCCATTTTGAGGGTAGTATGAGTGCTGAGAGAGAGGCCAAGCATTGGAGGGAGCATACTGTAGGTAGGCTCCAACTGCTCGTCACGGCGTCCAGCCACACACTGAAGCAAGACATAAGGCTGTCTCAATCATGTGCTATCTCTCCTGCAGCAAAAAGTTCAATATTGCCACTATTTTACCGATCTTCGCTTTCGTTTGCAAGATCGTTGCAAGATAACCAAATATCATCCAGGGATGATTCAGGTGTCATTGGGAAGCTCTTTCGTTGTCCTTTCACGGATGTATAAGTGTATTACGCTCTGGTCAATGTTTATGCATGAAAAAGAGCATGGAATGAAGGTAATTTTCGGCAATTATACCCGCCTGGCGCTACGGTGATAAAAACAAGACATTGTGTGTCCAGGCATTTTTACTCCAACGTTCCTTGAATTTGGCCCGGTCACTCTTTTGACTTTGAGGGAAACACTTGTTACAGGCAACCTGCCCTGTATCTCCGTCATACACATAGAAAAAAACAAAAATAATCATAAAGTAGGTGTGCAGTTTTCGCATTAAAAAAAAAAAAAAATAAAAAAAAAATGCATACGCAACTCTGCGACCTAGAATTCTGCAAGTAGTATTGAATATCTTAGGTAAAATCAGTATATATATATATATATATATATATATATATATATATAATAAATGTTTTATACGCACATCCGGACTTAACCACCAACAGTCAGAACAAGTGCCCATACTTTAATCCACTATACCACAGCGTGATAGAGGATACTGTCTTGTGTGCAGTAGACACTCGTCCTGACTGTTGGTGGTTCATGTCCGCCTGGGAGTATATAAATATAATTACATCTATGATCGCATTGAATCTTAACCATTGGAATATTTATCTATAGGCCTAATAAGGTCAGCGTAACATTATTTTGTAGCATTTTGAATATGGTGTAATTCAAATTTAGAATATATATAAGAAAGAAATAGTGACCATAATCTGTGACCTTCACCATTCACCTTGACCTTTGAATAACAAAAACACAAAATTTGGACAATCGTTGTATTGACCAACCGAATTTGCCAGCAAACTTTGGTGACGATACGTAACCCGTTCAGTACAGTTCTGTTAGTTTCATTTCATACTGGATATTAAGACGATTTTATTTAATTTATGAAGGGCCTTCATAAAATTAGCAGGCTTTCAACTATCTTAATTAACCCTTTTTACTACCACAGAGCCTTCATACACTCCACAAAATCGTCTAATTATAGCTAGACTATAATACAAAAAAAACGTCACCGGTACACAAAGGGTTAAACAGTCTAGGAAGAGTTTAAAGAAAATTATTACCACTCTTCTTTTGTTCTTTGACCTTGACCTTTAACCTAAAGTATTATAATGTATATATATATATATATATATATATATATATATAAAATTATATATACAGTATATATATATATATATATATATATATATATATATATATATATATATATATACATTGTCACTCCCAAATGAGTTTGTAGCCTATATAATTTGTTAGTGAGTTATAGTTGCAAGGCCTGTTGTGGGGGGGGGGGGACCCTGTGCGAGGCTAGTAGCTAGCTAGCCCTCGTGGCTAGCAGGACGGTGCCTGTAGTCTGTGTGGCTGGTTGGCTATTGCTATAATTAATTAGTTTATTTAGCCTTTGTGCAATTATTTCGTCTATCATAAGTTTACACAATGTTGTCTTATGTTTTACTTGATTACTTTGTATTGTTAGTGAGAGCCCAGGCTGCCTAGTTAATTGTATGTTCTGGCGGTGCCTGGCGCTTCCCTTCCTCCCTCGTCTTGGGCCGTGGGAACCAGAGAGAGTGCTAGAGCTCACTCTTGGCCTGGCTCTCGTTGTGTCAACATCACTTTTTGGGTGTCGGTCGAGCGTGCTCCTTTTGTTTCCCTTGAATACCGCATATTTCTTTTTGTTCTTTATTTGATTGGAGCATAGCAGGGGCTGGAGTCATATTGAGCATATTGTTTTGTTTTAACATCTTTAGTTTAATCTTAATTACTGCATTCATTCTTTCTTTGGCAATCTAGAATATAAGCTTCTCCTCTTAATCCTCCATGTTCTTTTCCATTATTTTGCTGCATTGTTATTCATCATTATATGTACATATTATTCCTGGTTGATGTCTCTAGTGGTTTTGGGTTTGGCCTGTTTATCCAGCATTTGTTGAGCCCTTGAGGACCGAGGTTGTTGGGTGGTGAGGAGGCCTGTATACTGCCATAATAGGCTACCTTGTTTTTCCCTCCACCACAGAGCATCCTCCAACTCGAGCCTTATTTAACCCTTTAACCCTTCTTTAGCGGCGCGCATCATATGTCGAGTGAAAGAAATTTGGACTATGTGGCGGCTCACAACATAAGTCGTGTGGCATTTTCAGCACGTAATGTAGCTGAGAGAGAGAGACAAGTGGTGGCAGGAGAGTAGCGAGCGTATGACTGCTCCAGACCACCGCGGTGGACCAACTGACATGAATCCCACCCTCCTCCACCCTCTCACACTCGCTACACAGTGAATTGTTTAGGGAAAGTACCGAATTACATGGTTTTTGCACTCGTGTTGCGTGATTGCGTGATTGTGTCATTGGAAAGCTCTTTTTATGCCCTTTCAGGGATAGATACTTGTTTTATGCTCTGGGTCTTATTTAGGCATGAAAATGATCACATAAACAGCCCTATTTTGGGTAAAAACACCCCGCTGGTGGCTACATATTATATACCGCCTAGGCCGCTCGTTAGGTGTTAAGGGTGGCAGCCAATTTTCCAACCTACTAGGATATCAACCCTTGGGCCTTGTGTAGTTTTAGCAACAATACATCTGGTGCAGTTAGGGACTAGGGGTGGAGCCTGTTACTAGGTGAGGTTGTCCCCATTGTACTCGGGTGTATTGAGCTAACCCTAGATGATGTTGTAAGAGATAAGTCATTAAAGATGTTTATCCCTTACAACACCACCGCTGTGCTGTGCTGAAGAGAGCCACTCGGTGCATTATTAGGACATAGGCTAGGGATCATAGGCTTGGCACAGAGGTTTATTGTACTGGACTTTCCATGGGTTTTTGCTTTGTATTGTTCTCAATTCCTAAGCGATTGGGCATGATACAGAGTGTTCTGGGAGTCTAGTAGTGGTATGGTTGGGTAATGTTGGTACAGTATAGAATAACCTTAGAAGTTCTCTTACATACTACACGCACTATGGACTAGACTCGGGGACAGTAGATGTTTTTGTGTCTCCTTGTTACTGCTTTAACACTCAAAGAGCGGGTGGTGGAGTATATTTGACTGTGCCGCCCAGCGAGGGTTTTTACTGTAAACGAGCTTGTTTCCATGCTCGTCTTCATGCATAAACAAGAGCCAGAGCGTAATACAAGTATGTATCCCTGAAAGGGCGTTAATTCAGCTTTCCAATGACACCAGAACCATCCTTCTACGATCACTGGTTGTCTTGCAACAATCGTGCAACCGAAGGGCAAAATCGGTAAAATACGGTCATTTTCTTACATTATTACGTGTGAAACGAGTGAGAGAGGGTGGAGTACAAAGGAGTACATCTCAGTAGTTCCACGGCCACCGTGGCGAGCAGTCATGAGGTAACCTACGCTCCTGCCATCGCTCCGCTCTCTCTCAGAGCACATTACGTGCTCAAAATTGCACTCGACAATAGCCGTGACCCGCCACATAGGTCACATTTATTTCACTCGACAATAGCCGGGCGCCGCCAGTTAAGGGTTAATAAGCAAAGAGGAAGATAACCATTTTTCCTAGTGAACCTGCGTGTCTTGGTGTTTGAGTCAGATATTAAGAGCGTGTCTGTTGCAGGGTAGTACGGTGTTGTGGGCTGGGCTATGTGAGCATCTGGTTGCTCCGGCTCCCCTCGTAACAATATATATATACTGTATATACAGTATATGATTAAAATATATGATATTTAAGTAAAATGCAACTAACAGTCGTCAGTCTATCGTAAATTGAGTATGATGAAGGTTAACTTATGACCTTGGCCTGTGACCTTGACCTTTATGTAGGATTATATTTTTGTTTGCTTTGATGTAACCCTAGAAAATCAAATAAGTGTGTCAAATTTCATTAAAAATCATCAGTTAATTTCAGAGGTATTAAAGGAATAGTTGACCTTGACCTTTGACCTTCATCTTGACCTTCATGATGTCTGAAAATTAAAATTTTAATTTTTCCTTAAAGCACAACTGTCTCAACGAATATTGTGAAGTTTACATGAATAGTAAAGAAATTAGCATATTGACCTTATATTTGATGTTGACCTTGACCTATCAAATGGAATTATGTTTATACTTGTATGACCTTGGTCTAGGCATTCCGAATATGCATGATATGCCTAATGAGAATCTTACATTAAATAGGAAATGCTAGTAAAAATCCTATTTTGAACTTTAACCTTGACCTTTGACCTTGACCTTCGACCTTAGAATTTCTTATCCAGGATTTAGTTAGCTTAACAGCAATGTTCATATTAACTAGCATTATGAATATGGTGTAATTCGTATAAAAACATTGATTACAAATAGTGATCATATACTGTGACCTTGACCTTTGACCTTTGACTTAAAATAAAATACATATATTTGGATGGTTGTCGCATTGACCAACTGAATTTGCCTATATAATTTGGTGACAATACACTAAACAGATGTCTAGGAGAAGTTTACGGTAAATGACAAATACTTTTGTTTTGACCCTGACCTCTGACCTCAACTAATACAATATTTATGTGAAATTTGATATATATGATATTTAAGTAATAAGCTATAACACAGCCAGTTTTCCAAAATTTGAGTAATCTTTTTTGATAAATAATAAAATTTGACCTTTGACCTTGACCTGTGACCTTTATGTAAGAGTACATGAACATCAAATAAGCATGCCTAATTTCATTAAAACCCATCAGTTAGTTTCATATATATTAATAGAATAGTTGACCTTAACCTTTGACCTTTGTCTCAACATGTATTATTTTGCTTTTCACTTAAAGTGCAACTATCTCACCAAATTTTGTGAAGTTTGCATGAAAAGTAAAGACAATAACATATTGACCTTTTATTTTACCTTGACCTGTGACCTTGACCTTTCATGTGGAATTGAATAGTTTCTTGTATGACCTTGGCATAGGTATTCCGAATATACATAGCAAACCTAGTGAGAATCTAGCAGTTCGTATAAGAAATACTAGTAAACAAACTATTTTGACCTTTGACGTTGAACTTTGACCTTACCATTTAAAATATTTATCTAAGATTTTGGCAATACGATATCAATGTTACCAGTAACTTGTATTGTGAAAATGAAGACATTTGAGTAAAAAGTAAAATAAATAGTATAAGTTGACCTTTGACCTTGACCTGGACCTTTATGTAAGAGAATTTTTTTATTTTATTTTATTGACATTGCCCTGGAAAATCAAATAAGCATACCTAATTTCATTAAAACCCGTCAATTAGTTTCATATAGAGTAATAGAATAGTTGACCTTGACCTTTGACCTTTGTCTTGACCTTCATGATATGTGTCCAAATGTATTATTTTCCTTTTCATTTAACAAGCAACTATCTCACCAAATTTTGTGAAGTTTGCATGAAAAGTAAAGAAAATAGCATATTGACCTTTTATTTGACCTTGACCTGTGACCTTGACCTTTCATATGGAATTGTATTGTTTCTTGTATGACCTTGTCCTAGGTATTCCAAATATACATGGTAAGCCTAGTGAGAATCTAACAGTTAGTATAATACTAGTGAAAAACTTATTTTGACCTTTGACCTTGATCTCTAACCTTACCCTCGAGAATATTTACCTAAAATTTGGTCAATACGATATTAAGGTTACCAGTAAATTGTATAGTGAAAATGAAGACATTTGAGTAAAAACTAAAAACTATGAAATATTTACCTTATTTTTAACCTTGACCTTTGACCTTAGCCTTTAAGTTAAACGGAAAAAATATTTTTGACTGACCATCACATTGACCAAATGGATATACCTGTGAAATTTGGAGAAAATCAATCGAACGGTCTAGGAGGAGTTTCCGGACAGACAGACGGACGACGACGACGGACGACGACGGACGACGACGACGACAGACAGGCTGGATAGTGGTGCACAGTATACGGGCGGGATCTGTTTGTGCGATACCACTCTGCTTCGCAGAGTTGATAATATATATATATATATATAGAGAGATATCATTTGTGAAGGTAAGTACATGTATAAATATGTGAGCATGTGTCTGGAAAAAGTACATTTGTGCACTTGTGATAAGTTGGGAATATGAACTGATGGTGATTATCGATGTAAAACATACACCAAGGGAAATACCATAGAGTACAGAAGGATATAGTTGAAAGCCTGACTTCACACGGTTATCTTGCCGCACGTCCTAGGGATTTGGTGGCAGCACTATTGTAGGGCATACAACCAAAACACCTCCGTCGTTTTTCCTTATTAGATACTCCTAGTTATCTGTGCGCTTGGCAAGGAGAATAGAAGGAAGGAGAGAGCTCTTAAACTAGTTCCCAATTGATCCCTAGTATTGACCAAGCACCCCTGAAGATGGCTCTGCCATCGGAGGTGCATCGTGTGCACACTTACAAATATCACTGGGAGCTGCCAGATGGCGTGGTGGCAGGTACAAACATGGCACCAAAACAACACGGTAACAGCTATGTTGTTTGTGGAAATACAAGCGGAAGCAAAAGAAATTCATATTTCACTTCTTCCCCAAAGGTAAGGTGAAGTGCTTAGTCATAAGTAGGGTGTACCTACGAGTATACAGTATATAGTATACTCCCATACAAGTGTATAATCATGGCTGACTGAATACATATTCCAGAGACATCATCTCGGTAAATAGCTGACCCATGAATGCTGGCATTTGTATCATTGCAGATGTTTGTTATGGCTCAAGAACCTTGACATCAAACTGAAGACGAAAACACCTGATCAGCTGAACTAAGTCCCGTGTTGTGTAAAGCAGCCACTTTTAAGATGACCAGTATAGCGGGGTTGCCGCCTGACGTCTGATGCTCCACAATTTACAGATGTTTTAAATAATATAAATAAATAGCATAACCTACTCACGTTGTACAGTATATAATTATATATGCCTTAATTATATATGGTTAATTATCTTTAATGTAAGACATACCCTCAATGTTATGTTCTTAGTTTTTATGGAGTGTGAGGTTGGAATTACTTGCTTAGGCTATAGAATATTATTCATGAATACACAGAAAAGCAATAAACGGTAGTGGAGAACTTCCCCTAGCATTGTATTGTGCTGCAGTGGTCAACCTAAATAATAAACACGTAACATCGATAGACAATATATTTATAAACACGTACAACATGAGGCGAAAGATGTGTTCCACACTTTTGGTAATGTTACTGAAGGGATGTGTATTTATTTTTGTATGATGTGTATGGTTAGAGCTGCAGAAACATAAATTACTCGAGAGACAGTCACTGGGATGATTGCTGTGGTTGTCTCACATATTCCTTCGTGAGAGATATTGCGTACCGGTATGTCTTTATTTACTCCTCACCAATTAGGCAGTGCAAGCAATATGAGGAACTGTATGATTCACAGTGTGTGTTTGTTTATTTATTTACTTTTCAGTAAACGTACGAACACTATGGGGAAGATATGGCTGAAATCCATACAGTTACTGAACACAATTTAAATGTAAGGAACGAAACCAATACAAGATATAGACGTTGAGTAACCTACACATATAACGAAGGTATTATATTACATAAAGTATTTTATACAGAAAAAGGTAAAGTTGCTGCACAAAATTAATACTAGATTGTATATATGAAATGTACCACAATATATTTAGTTGTAGTAGTATATGGACCAAGGTAGGACAATACTGATAATGACAAAAATGGGATCACAATTTAAACATAATGGGCGCCTTTTACGATAGTCAGGTCGCACTCAACTGGATACATAGCAAGAAGTCTCTGGCAGTTTATGTGAGGAATATGGTAGATGAGATTAGGGCCCTATTGCCAGACGTTGCTTATCATTATGTAAATACAAAAGAAAACCCTAGTGATCTCATAACTAGGTGTATAACGGCTAGCCAGTTAGTCAAGTCCGAATTGTGGTGGCATGGTCTAAAGTGTCTGCTCCATGAAAGTGAATGGACAATTTGGCATGCTGTTGGTGAGGGACTTCTGCCACTGGAAACAGTGGCAGTTACAGCCCAACCAAATGAGCCACCGGGTCCAATCATAGAGTGGGCAAGATTCGGTGAGTATAATAAACTAGTCAGAGTTGTCGCTTGGGTATTGCGATATGTATCCAATATCAAGCTTAAAGTAACGGGCCAACTCTGCAACAGGGGTCACAACATTGAAGCTCGTGAATTTAAAGCAGCTGAAGTAACTTTGATCAAGTGGGTTCAAGTAAAAACCTTTTCCAATGAATTAGAATCTTTGCAAAGCTCGAATAAGACTATAATGCCTAATCTAGTGTGTCAACTAAGGTTGCACCTAGATAATGACCTCATCAGGTGTGAGGGTCGCCTGAAGTGGTCGGGTGTAACAGACGGCACAAACCGCCCTATACTTATGCCAACAAGACATCACGTTACTGATCTATTGATCATACGTGCACATAAGGAAGTAAAACACTACGGAGTATGTCATATTATATCAAACTTACGTCTCACATGGTGGATACCCAGAGTTCGACAAGTAGCTCGACGCGTAGTAAGAAAATGTGTAATATGCCAGAGACTAAAGGGTAAACCATATGCAACTGGACCAGCTCCACCTCTACCTGAATGCCGTGTAAAGCACATAGAGCCTTTCCAAGCTGTAGGGTTAGATTACACAGGAGCATTGAAGACGGGAGAGAATGAGAAGGTTTATATATTATTGATTACCTGTGGAACGTCTCGAGCGGTACACCTAGAACTATGTGATAATATGTCTAGCCAAGAATTTATGCTGGCGTTTAGACGGTTTTGTGCCCGTCGTTCATTCCCTCAACTCATTCTTAGCGACAATGCTCCCACTTATGTCCAGGCATCAAAATATCTAAAGGATATGAGCAGTGAACCTACTATCATCACTTTTTTGGGAGAGAAGAAGTGCGAATGGAGGTTCATTCAAGTTAAGGCACCTTGGTTTGGTGGAATGTGGGAACGGTGTGTCGGCATAGTAAAGTCAGGACTCAGAGCGGTAGTAGGACGTGCTCTATTAAAGAAGAGTGAGTTGACGACAGTCCTCACAGAGATAGAGGCAGTCGTGAACGATCGTCCGCTTACATATGTGTACACCGACCTGCAAGAACCACTACCATTAACGCCAGCTCACTTGCTATATGGAAAACTTTTGACTGTGTTTCCATCTGATTTCCAACCCATAGTAGAGTTAGAGGATCCCTCGTTGTACTCTGAGGTAGCGGTGTCTAAGAGATACCAGTATATATCGAGGATAATAGAAGATTATAGAAAACGGTGGATTAATGAATATCTGCTAGCATTGAGGGAAACGAGTGTTACTCCCTCTGGTAGACCAACGGCACCTACTGTTGGTGAACTTGTTTTAATTAAAGAAGATAGTCCTCGTTTATACTGGAAATTGGGTCGCGTGTTGGAGGTATACAAGGGGGCAGACTCTGTAGAGCGGGTGGCGCTATTGATGACAGCCACTGGAACTACTGTTCGTCCTATCGCACGTTTGTACGCTTTGGAGCTGAATTCCACTTTACAATCGGAGATTCCACCTGTTATTGCTGGGTCCGAGAATTCTCAGCGTAACGACTCACCTCTTACTGATGGTGATCAATCTCGGACCGGGACACGTGTCAGACGCGCTGCTGCTGGCGCCGTCGACATGTGGCGTCATAAGATAGCCTCTGGGCAACTTTAAGTTTAAGGTGGGGTTCAGGTATTTTTTTTGTGGGGGGAGTGTATCGTATAAATACTATAGAATATGACTCATTTGTGATCCCGTATGTCTCTGTGACGTCACGGACGTTCCTGCAGCATGGCGTAGGACGAGTAGATCGTATATTATAAGATTGTAAATAAGTTAAGTTATAAAAGGCCTAATATGCTATTAAGCAATATTGCCATGGTCGTATGTAGTATATATGAATTTATCGTATATATTAATATAATTTATCGTATAGAGCAACCTAGATGCGGTACGATAATTTGGGCTCCTGGCATTTGCCAAGGCAGCAAGGTGTGCCTTTGAGGAAGACAGGGTAGAGCCTTTACGAACACCAACCAGTTAACATCTAAATTTCCGCCTTCTGTTGATTGCGCTATTGTGCCTCTAATCACAATACACTGACAGCAATACATACAGCTACACCATCACGACACTCTCATCGACGCCATGACTGACTGACAGATAAGCATAATATTCATGTCTATTCCCATGTAATAATTTATTCTTTCTTTCACTTGACTCGAGTCTCGGGACTGGTGTCTTGCCTCTCCATTGTCCGCCATATTGGGTAAAACGTTCTCCCTTGCCTCATTGCCACGTGGAACTATTGGTGAGTTAATTCCTGGCTAGTATTAACCCTTATAACCTTACCCTATATATAAATTTATTATGTGAGACCTTTGGATATAAACTAGCTTGTTTCAGATTGAATTCAATTTAGATATGGAGTAGTTTTAATTTAGACTGATTTTATTTTATTCATTATAGCTTAGTAATATTTAACTTCCATTGATAGTTTACCACATTGGTGCCCAGACCTCGGGAATTAGCTACCAGTAAGGGATTTTATTGGGCAATGAGCAAGGGGACATATAACAGGATGCAGGAACAACTCTATGATAATCTGGTAGGACTAGCCAAGCGGTTGTTAGAGCCGGAATGCAGGGTCGCATTGTTGCACCTGCCTAAGTCCTGCATCCCACTCATCATCTTCCCCCAATAATTTTCTTTTTCATTTCAGACTTCTTATGACTCATGACCTGACCTAACATTTTTTCTTGTTCAATATGACCTTTTAGTAGGTGTTGCTATTTTGTGTGCTATTTTTTCTCCATAACATAGAAGTCCGCCAGTCGACGTCTCTTAACTAGACTACTTTTTTGCCGTTGTTTTTGTAACATTTAGATAAATAGCCTACAGGCTTACATGCAAAATTAGTAAACAGGAAGAGACACCGTCTAGTGGGGTGCTGATCAAGGCCCCTAAAAATCAAAGAGCGGGACTTTGGGGAGTATTAAATAGGCTAATTGTAGACGTCAACACTTTCATCACTGCTGCTAACCTCGAGGAATTAGAAGCTAGATTAGACAACGTGCAGGCTACCCACAGTCGTATTATGGCTCTGAGTGAGGTGATTGTGGCAGGCATGATAGAGGAGGAAGAGATAGTTACAGAGTGTGATAATCGCGCCCTCTATGATGAACCTGTCTTTAGAGCGAAGCACATATTACAGAATGAGGCCCATACACACTGTACACCTCCCAAAGCTCAATCTTCCTACATTTGGGGGCATATTGACTGAGTGGTTAGCTTTTTGGGACGTATTTCGGTCTACAGTTCATGAATCCTCTTTGGATAATGTCCGCAAGTTTCACTACCTGAAGGGACAAATGGAAGGAGAGGCCTTACATTTGATAGAGGGTTTTGCGATAGTAGGTGATAGTTATCTGGAGGCAGTACAATTATTAAAGTCCACATACGGGGATCAAGAGCAGTTGAAGATGGCCCATGTCGTTGCCTTGTTAAAGCTCGCAGAACCACAGTATAAGGTTGAGGAGTTAGCAAATTTTAGGGCAAATATGGAGTGCCATACTCGATCGCTAGACACCCTAGGGCTCACCACACCGGAAATGATAGTCATTATCTTACGTCAGAAGCTACCTATGGCAATACTTGACAAGGTTAGATCATTTGATCTGGGGGAGTTCAAAACTCAGTTCAGTAAGGAAATTAGCAATCTACAGTTGAACAAAGGGAGAATGTATGTGTCGGAGGGGGGAGTGAGAATGTGGAGATGAGGGGAACTGTAAGCATGACGGTGGGGACTAAAGAAAAGAAAGAGGGTACGTATAAGAAACCTGCTCAGATTCTATGTAAGCTATGTAACAACAAACATAAATTGAGTTTCTGTGTAAAATACCCAACAAATGAGACAAAACTAGCACAGGCAAAAAGATTGAAGCTATGTGTAGGTTGTCTAAGTAAAGAACATGGTAAGCAGGGACAATGTACTGCTACATACTTAAGGCCCTGTCGCCACTGCAAAGGACATCAATTTGATAAGTTGTGTCCTACGGCAGATAAAGTCAAAGATGTCAAACCAGAGGGTACTACAACTGTGACACTAGGTAGCACGCAAGACACCACTATATTGCCCACAATTCAGATTCCCATGGAAGGTAATGACAGTAACAAAGTTTGTCGGGTACTTCTAGATCAAGGGTCTCAACGTTTCTTTATAAAGAGGTCCGTATTAGTGGGACTGAAGCACCGAATCATAGGGCTGAGACTCTTCGATTGCAGGGCTTCACAGGGGTTACTGACAAACAAGACTACGAGATAGCGGAGATTTCATATTACTACCATAAAACCCGGTACTTTATGACATGTATCGTAGTAGACACCCTACCAGAATATGTATCTGTAGGAGTGAAGAAGGTGGAACACGCATTACATAGCAAAGGGGTTAACTTGTCAGATCCCATGGGAGATCAGAGTGAGGTGCATGTTCTACTTGGTGTGGATCATTATTATGATGTAGTATACCCTGGATTTAAAAAGATGTGTGGTGTAATTTGAATCCCCACTAAATTTGGCTATTGCATGAGCGGAAAGGTGCATACTACACAGTCAAAGGTCCTGGTCGACACGGTCTCGATATTAACACCTTACGAGCGGCCTATGCGGTTTATTTATGTGTACCGCACTACGTGATCATTTCATGCCTAAATAAGACCCAGAACGTAAAACAATAAACAGAGCTTTCGAATGACACCATAACGATCCTTGTAGGATGGATAGTTTTCTTGCAATAACCGTGCAACGCGAGTGCAAAAAGCAGGTAATTCGGTACTTTCAGTACATAATTGAGTATGTAGCGAGTGAGAGAGGGAGGAGGGAGCTGAGATTTGTGTCAGTAGGTTGTTAAGAGTCAATGTAACCGCGGAAGAGGAGTTGGGAAGGGAGGATTCCCAACCTAGTGACCCTAAAATGGCTGCCGAGTTCGACCTGGAACGACTGTGGAGATTGGATCACATAGGCATTAATCATATGGAGACTGATTATGACTCGGAAGTTGCGCTGAAAAGGTTTGATGAGTCTGTGAGCTACTATGCCTCAGACAAGCAATATAAAGTTACTTTACCCTGGAAGAACAGTGAGATAAGCCTGCCTACCAACTATGGTTTGGCATTAGGTCGCTTGCGCGCATTACAGCGTAAATTAACTAATGAACCGAGCACACGCCAGGCGTATGACGATGTATTTCGGAGTTATGAAGATAGGGGCTTTATTGAGAGAGTCGATGTCAAGGAACCGATTAAGAAGGGTAGGATTCACTATCTGGCCCATCATGGGGTGAGAAAAGACAGCGTCACCACACCAATACGGGTGGTGTATGACTGCTCTGCCCACCAAGGTCAACAACCCAGTCTAAATGACTGCCTGCTGACAGGTCCGTCCATGGTGTCGGACCTGTCCCAACATCTATTGCGGTTTAGGCTGGGGAAGTAAGCATATACTAGTGACATCGAGAAAGCATTCTTGATGGTCAAGCTAAAAGGGGAAGATAGAGATGTTACCCGCTTTCTTTGGTTCAGCGACATTGGCGACTCTGAAAGTCCGGTCATAATCTACCGTTTTCGGGTTGTACTCTTTGGGGCAACATGTTCACAGTTTTTGTTAAATGCTACAATCAAAAAACATCTAGCAGATACTCGTGAGGACACAAGTAAACTATCTCGCGGATTATATATAGACAATTTGCAGGGTTCTAGCAATAGTCAGGATGATTTGTTATATACATACTGGCAAGCATGCAGATTGTTTACAGATGCACATTTATTTCTCCGCGAGTGGGTTACTAATAGTGAAGATCTTCAGAGTTTGATACAGGTGGACGGTACGGCATCTCATAACCAGGAAAAGTCTAGAAATTTGGGGATGATCTGGCAACCTAAACATGACATACTAACTTTTCAAACAAAGTCTTTTGCTCAGCAGACAGGAGCGCACACAAAAAGAAGTCTGTTGAGCAAAGTTGCGCAATTTTTTTATCCTTTGGGTCTAGCATTACCCAAAGGATTTAGGAGTATAGGCCTATAAGAGCTATTATGAATTGTGAAAAATTAAGATATTGAGTACTGCAAGCGGTAGCCTATAGATATTAGAAACTATATAGTTATAGCTCGAATATAAACGTTTTCTAAGGAACGGTACAATCTCTAATGAGGGGTATGAACTGTATAGTTACTGTTCGAAATTAACCGTTCTCTATTGGAGGGTGCTTGACGTTAGATGGGGTAAGTATCAGGGGCCTTCAACCAAAAGCAGAGAGTCACCTCTCCTTATTAGATTCTTCTTGGCGCTTGGCTTGTCTGCAGTGTTACCAAAGTTAAGGGAAATTCTGCAAAATGAGGGGGCAATAGATTAAAGAGTCTACCCTTAATTGGTGGCGCACAACTTATGTCGTGTGAAATTAATTTGGACTAAGTGGCGGTTCACAACTTATGTCGTGCGCCATTTTCAGCACGTAATGTTGCTGCGAGAGAGAGCTGAGCGGTGTAAGGAGCCTAGCAACCCTATGACCGCTCACAACCACCGCGGTGGACCAACTGAGGTGCCTCCCACCTTTCCCTCCCCTCTCTCACTCGCTACACTGGGAATTATGTAGGGAAATTACCTAATTACAGGGTTTTTGCACTCGTGTTGCACGATCGTTGCAAGAGAACCAGCGGTCGTACAAGGATGGTTCGGGTGTCATTGAAAAGCTCTGTTTACGCCCTTTCAGGGATAAATACTTGTTTTACGCTCTGGGTCTTATTTAGGCATGAAAATGATCACATAAACAACCCTATTTAGGGTAAAAACACCCGGCTGGGCGGGGTCCGCTAGACCGCCTAGCCCGCTAATAAGGTGTTAAGAGTGCTTTAATATTGGTAAAAACACTTGTAAATTATATGATGTAAGCTGTATGACTACAAACAACACAACAAGAATTACAATGTCATTTTGAGTATATATTATTGGTTACATGTTATGTTGATGTTAATTTATAAAGTTGCACTAAAACAAGACATTTCACGAAATACGTTCATAGGTTATAGCCTACTTACAACACCTAGGGATATTTTGGCCCAGCATGATTGACGTTGGCAACTCCCCACTCTCACAACAACAATGGTGGGGGTAGAAGAGAAGTGGCTGTGAACCTCCTCATAATGACGACAAATTCACGATGATCTGGCCTTTACATTAGCCTCTACTTTTGTCTATTTAACTCTGTCATGTCTATAGAGTCTCTGGAAAGCACAGAATGATTATTAATAGTGTTATTAGTACATGGTAGGGAATATTAAGAATTAATGGGAACCCTCCCATTTTCTTTTGCAACCATGCTGCCATCTCTCGAACGCGCGGCTCACTATTTTCAGATTTGTAGCGTCCTTCTTTCCTCTCTATCCTTCTGTAGTCAATGGGAAATACTTAGGGGAGGCCTCATAGGCATGTGATACGGAGTTACTGGACTTCATTTGTTTTGTTTCCCTCACTGTTTCTGTTTGTGTCTCACCTACACAGAGTAGGTGACACACCTATCCAGTTCACTACACTAAACAATCACACTACTCTTCTTTCTAGTACTGTACACCAAAAGAAAATACAAAACAATACAATGCATCTCAATCTTTCAACTTTGGAGGAGATAATTGTTACAGGCAGCTTTGGCTTTTGTCTCCTTCATACACGTAGAACAAATATAGAATACAAAAACAAATTCAAAATCTTCTAGTTCATGAAACCAACAGCAGCATCAAGCACGCTAGTGTTACGACCGGGACTGCGAATAAAACAAGGTCACTTAAAGATTCGACTAGTAATAGGGCACTATGCAACAACGGTACGCTAGATCCAAACCCTTGAACTTATATGCCGGCGAACAAAACACCTATACCCTTCCGAGTTAATCTGTGAACGGGGTATCCCTAACTGGGCATAAATGTACTCTACTTCAGGCTAACCCACACTGGTATAGCCTGATAACACACAGGATGCAAGTTACGTTAAAATGCATAAACAAGAATCTAGGGAAAGATCAATTAAATCACTGCAAGATTTAATTCAATAAAAAGATGCTTTAATACAGTTACTCTAAACAATAATAAACCCTTCACTCTTATCTGAAAGCAAGTGAAGTATAGTCCTACAGCATAGACCTGGAAACTTCTGAAGAATGTCTGATGCTCATAAGATGCTCGTATCTTAGATTATATAAATGCAGGAGGCAGGACACCACACGTGTAAATGGAATACACAAAAAGATAGGACATATAATGTTAACTGACACGAGAATACTATAAATGCGCAACGGTAGTAATGCTCGACACAAACAAGAAGTACTTCCTTATCAACGAAACAGTCTACTATGGTTGTGCAACTCAACAACAACCTAGACTAATAAATGCTTGTGAATAATAATGCATACATATCAAAGAGCTTATATTAAATACTAATAAGTGTCTACTCAATTAATAATGTCTAGCTGGGATATTCTAGGTAAGGAACTGGGGTTGAGCAAGACAGGCTCGTAGCCTAGCGATGTCCTTAAGGCTGTATCCTTTAAGTTACGTTAATTGACTAGGGTGCTCTCTTGATAGATCCAGATCACAAGTATCTGGTTCTATCCTGGCGACCCTCCAAAGACAAGCAAAGAGACAGCAAAGTGAGGAACTGGCACAGGCAAAAAGCCCTCAGTCAACACAAAGCTGCTCTCACAAAAGGACACAACCAAAAAGACAGCACAGGCTACCACAGGACCAGTCGAAGTCGTGTAGTTATAAGCGAACCATACACACATCGATGACAACGACTACAGTTACCTTATCCCAGTCTAGCATTAAATAAAAGAGCAGAGACACTAAATCAATAATGGAGACACACAGAGTTCATAACCTATACCAACTAAGAACCCTCAAAAACCTATTCTAAGTACATGTAAATATCTCAGAGGATGGCGCATGTAATACAATGGGCCAGCTATGGAAACCGTATGCAGAACCCAAGTGGATAAGTAATTGAATAAAGGAGAGAAGCAATGGAAAAGGAATAAGTTCAGAGAGAGAGACAGTTTCTAAAGGGGGATGATCGGGAGAGAGTAAGCAAGGGATGTTAGATACATGCACGCCAAGCCTGTCCTGAGGAAGGCAGCTCCTCGGGGCCCACAGGATCTCACAAAGGCATGGTGGTCGGCCAATCACAGGCCGGTACGTCACCAGGCAGCAGGCCTCCAGAAGGCGCCAGGAACCACCAGCCAATCAAAACCGAGAGAAAGGCCACGCGGGCAGGAAAAACTCCTCCGGGAGGGAGGAGGGAGGAGGGAAGCAAGACTCACTGCCCCCACGCTGCTCGCTCGCTCTTTCTCTCTCAACTTCAGTACAATGCATTTTATGTTCTACTCATGATATAAAATACTTCCCGTTGTCACAGACGAAAATAAAGACCACCACGGGACTGTCTGTAACAATGCAAGTACTATGAAAGAAAGAACAACCTTCTCTGATAACTGTAGCCCATTTCACTGCCCTGGCGAGCGCTAGTGGCTAACGGGAGGCGATTCTGCCAACGCGGGTAGGCGTCACACTAGTAATGTAAATATCTTTCTCTCTCCCTCTCTGTGTGAAAGTGACAATGTAACAATGAATTCAGAGGGACTAGTTCCAGTTTCTCACATATAAATTACTTACCAAGTTATCGTTTGCGCTATTTGAGAGAGAGAGAGAGAGAGAGAGTGGGATAATTGTATTGTATGCCATGCCCGTGTATCTACGTACAGCAGATCAAAGCCATTGGTCTCGGCCACACAACTTAAGCCAGTACATTCCAATATAGTCAATACCTAGGTGTTGTGTTGATTTTGTATGTAGCACATTATTTAGTTATTGATCTCTACATTGTTTCATTCATGTCACCTTGATCCTATTTTTATGTACAAAATGTGTGCCCACCTATGACCAATCATTCCAAAGAAACTTGTACTGTTTGTATTTTCGCAATACATTACAAATAATAATGCATGGAACAAACATCCTGTTGATGTGAAAAGCTTATTTCTTATTGATTAAATCAATTTTGGATAATATTATTGTAAGAATGTGTCGAGTCTAAAAGAACAGTGAAAGTCAGTACCATTCGCACAATAACGTATAATTACATAATTTTCAATTGTATACAATCCTGCCAAGTTACCGAAACATACTGTATGTCATTACACTCCTAACACACAAGGCACACACATTCCCTTTAAGGTGAAGTGGGAGACCTCTCATGGTCAAGAGAGGCAGCAGATCTCTGAACTTCACCCAGCCGCTACTGACTGGCGATGAAGGCAGCTTCAGCACCACCTCCGGCAGAAACCCTATTAGACGGGTCAATGACGATTGACCCCCAAAAAATTGCAAATTTTTGTTTTTGGTGGTTTTATGTTAGGTTGGGTCTAGTCTACAACATACTAAAAGTTGGACAAATTTGGAGTATTGGAAAGTGTCTAATTTCGAAGATGACTTTTGTTGATTTTTAAGTAATTTTCTATTTATATGTGGCTCTGTAACTCAGTCAGTTTTAATGATAAATCAATAAAACTTGCATTTATACCCAGGTTTTCAGGGTGAGTTTTTCATATGAAAGGGTTACCAGTGATGTTGAATCGCCCCTTATACCCTACCTACCACCAAGCCCTCAGTTGCACCCACCCCGATTCACAAACGGGCATATACGTCATAATGCTTCATTCAAAAGTTTTCACACATCATCACCATCATCATCATCATGTATCACTGGATCATTTGTCATATTGTCACAGTTGCCATCTTGGCAATGTCCGCATGCACTGATACACTCTAGTCCATGTTTTCTGCAGGTACACCTTAGGGTATTGCATCCTTCCGAACAGTTGCAGTGAATCATCTGAATCAGTGCATCTGGAGCAGGGCTTCTGTCTGTCATCACCGGAACAAGTTTGTCTCCTTCTACCCTCCATCCCCACTCAGATGGGTCCATGTCATCACTACATCCCATCCACTCCATAACCTGGTAGTAAGTCCGAAGGGAATGAAATTTACAAGCCGAAGTGGTTGGTGGGAGTCGTTCAGGCATGACAAACACTTTAGCCCTAGCAACTTTCTTGCAGAGCATATTGTATCTGATAGATGCCAGTGAGTCCTTCTGATCTGCATTGAACAATGCTACCATTGCCTTACAACCGTTGGTTTCCACAACATCCTGACTTTGCTTTGATAGAGAGAATGCTTTTGAACAGTCTTTCATTGCCTTTTCTTTCTTGATGATTTGTTGGAACCCTGACTTCTTTCCAATCCCGAATACCCTGGACACCGAGTCGCACCCAGTAAAGGCATGCAGAAACAGTAAATCATTGCAAACTGCTTCACCAAGCACCTGTTTGAGGACCTTGATATTATAGACGTATAATTTGGCCTTGTCTGAGTGGAAATGGAGTGCATTACATTTAGAAACCTCTGCATGGTAGAGCAAGAGGACTAGAAGATCTGTGTCTTCTCCAATAAGGGTGGTTGGTTTGGAAGCAGACACACTGATGGCTGCCTTTGCGATCTCAGGTTTTGTCTCCTGGGTTCATGTCAATAATTGGGAGAAACTGTACCGAGGATTTTCCCGGATACTCACACTTCTTATGCAGCAGATGCATCATGCCTTGCCAATTGGGAGTACTCTGGTGGAAGCGAAAGGACAGTTCCCAGCAAATGTCCACTTTGCGATCACAGATATCTGATGTGTATGGGAGGGACTGAAATTCAATGTTACGGTTGACATGCTTTATGTAGCGGTAATCTATAATATCAATCTTTGACAGTTCAACAAGTTTCAAGTCAGCCATTTTCTGTCTTGGTATGCCACGACTGACTTGCTTACCTGGCGTGATAGCCGCTATCATGCCCATACCGTGAAAGGTACCCTTTCCATCCAACGTTATAATGTTATGATCCACGTTGTCTCCGGCAAATAACAGGGACCGATCAAGAATGTCCATGTCAGTGCCCAACACATCTG
Source organism: Paralithodes platypus (assembly GCA_032716605.1). Taxonomy (NCBI): domain Eukaryota; kingdom Metazoa; phylum Arthropoda; class Malacostraca; order Decapoda; family Lithodidae; genus Paralithodes; species Paralithodes platypus. Next base: position 27,172,674 of record CM064570.1, on the reverse strand, counting down.
GAGCAAGTGAACATTCTGCGTTCACTTCAAACCTTTGGACCTCTGGGTATGATGAAGCAAACCCCATGGTTGAAAGACTATCAATCAAGAATTGTGACCTATACAAGTGGTGCATTTGCACTGCGAGACCAAGCTGTAAAGACGCAATTACAGCTCTTGGACGCACTGCTTGAACAACAGCTTGTCCGATGCCAGCGACCTTACTTGATGTATCCTTCCCAACAAACAGATGCTGCAGCAAGAATCGCAAAATTGCAGGGATAAAGTCTAATGCTGGCGTAAGTTTCAGTTCGGCCGGAGTTGGATACTTATCCCCCACTGGTGCAACTGTCGTCTTGATGTCACTTTTGATGAGTTTTGCTGCGGTTTCGAGAATTGCTCGTTTCTGTGCTTCCTCGTCGTCTTCTCGAAGTGAGTTGTAGTATTCACGAAGAATGTTACAGGTTTTTTCCCTAAAGGTCACAATGTTTTTGACAGCACTACGACCTTCTGTCACGAATATAGAGTTTCCACATCGACTTATCAGCTTTCCCTTGAGGTACTGATTTCCGTACGCCGTGGATTTACTATCTCGCAAATATTCTCCCATTTTAGCGACAAGTTTCGATATCATTAGCTGTTCCTCATCGTTTTCCTCCAGGAATACACAAACCCTTTCGAATGCCTCATCCTGATCACTGTCCTTTGGCCTTCCACTTTTTCGTCGTTTGGCGGATTCAACTGACGTGAACTGTCTTGGAATGCCCCGCATTGTACGGAAGTTGACGTTACATGACTGGTGGTAAACACAGTCTGCCGCATGAAGATCACCACCAAAATATTCGATCTGGCCTTGAACAGCAATGGCCCACTCATCCCCTCTTGATTTGCAATGAACCAATATAGTTTGAACAAATGTGTCGGTCTTCACATAGAAAATCCTTTCCTCACTTTTTCGTTTAGGGTCTATTTTCGTAGCATCAGTTCCGCAGAAAAGGCATTGCGTTCTACTGTCATATGGTCCCAGAAAAACACGAGCGCTCCTTTTTACTGGACGAGCAGAATCTTTGTTGGAGGCAGTAGCAATGTCCTTTTTGTTTATGTGGTTAACCCGACATGTTTTGTGAACAATAGTTCCAGCTTCAACCCTGAATTTGACACCTCTTTCGATGCTTGCACGGTTGATACCTTCAGCTCCTTTTTCTCGAACGACCACGGTCTCCTCACAGTCCAAATCTCGTTTGCATATAGGACAGGTTTCTTTGCTGGCTGCACTCATGTTCTGAAAAGATAATGATTGGTGGCTAGGTTTTATGTTATCTAAATGACAAAATCATATTGAGCATTGGTAGGCCTACTAAAACCTAAACTGATAGAACATGCATGCTCATTTTACGTTAGTGCAAGGTGGGCGCGTAACAAAAGTATGGGGTAAGGGTACCCCTAGATATGCCATAAGGGGTGATTCAACATCACTTAAAAACCATTTTATGTGAAAGATTGACCCAGAAAACCTATGTGGAAATGCAACTTTCATTGATCTATCATAAAAATTGACTGAGTTATTGCTTTCTGTAGTGTTCACAATGTACGGAAAATTACTTAAACACCGACAAAAGTCGCCTTTGAAATTTAACACTTTCCAATACCCCAATGTTGTCCAACTTTTAGTATGTTGTAGACTGGACCCAACCTAACATAAAACCACAAAGAAATAAACTTTTGCAATTTTTGGGGGGTATGGGTACTTTGGCGTTATATTGACCCGTCTATATCGCCCAAGTAGAATTTGTTTTGTTTACTCTCTATCTCTCTCTTTACTTACACTACCATCAATAGCTTTAGTCTCTCTCTCTCTCTCTCTCTGACTAGTGTTGTTGTTAATGTTAATCTTGTTATATTGCATGTGGTCTAAACAAACATACATAATCAACAAGCCTACATGGTATATAAAGTTAAAATATAATATTGTTGGTATTTTAAAAATAATTTAATACACAGTTCTGACTATTCATCCACGAGGCTATACCGTTTCTACTATGATTGACGTTTTACGGAGGTTACATACAACACAATATTGCTCCGATGATGTTAATTTGTATTACTTTCAGTGCTGTGGATTCGTAGTCTGAGTCAGAAGCAAATAATGGGTTATTGAAGTCGGAGTCGGAGTCGGTAAAAATGTACCCACTCCGACTTTGACTCCAACTAATTTTGAATTGTACGTAATACAGGCAAATACCGATAATAATCATATAAGACGTTCGGACGTAATACTAAAGTTAACTTAAAAGGTCAATGGTGCATTTTTGTTTTCATCCACATAGAAAAGAAAAAAGAAAAACAAAAATATGAATTATCAACTCTGTGCAAGCAGAGTGGTATCGCACACACATATCCCGCCCTCATACTGTGCACTACCAGCCAGCATGTCTGTCGTCCGTCGTCCATCCAGAAACTCCTGCGAGACCATTCAACGGATTTTCACTAAATTTCACAGGTATATCCACTTGGTCAATGTGAAGGTCAGTCAAACTGATAATTTCAACTTTACTTTAAGGTGTTTAGTTTTTGCTCAAATGTCTTCATTTTAAGAATTTGCTGGTAACTTTGATATTTTATTGAACAAATATTTAATAAATGTTCCTCAGGGTAAGGTCAAAGGTCAAGGTCAAAGGGTAAATACAGATATTTACTGTATATCTTGTACTAACTATCAGGTTCTCACTAGGCTTATCATGGCATTCGGCGAACGAAATTCGGGCAAAATCCTGAATGTGGGAAAGCCCCTTAACTTCACCTCCCTAAAGGGGTGATTTGTATGTATTTGTATATTTATGTATTCATTGTTTTTTATTTATTATGTTTGTATTTAGTTTCTTCCCATGACCTCCATCAAGCTTAACCCTTAATTAGCGGCGAGCAACATAAGTCGAGTACAATCAATCTGGACTATCTGGCGGCGCTCGACATAGGTCGTGTGGCAATTTCAGCACGTAATGTTGCTGAGAGAGAGAGACAAGTGGTGGCAGGAGAGTAGCGAGCGTATGACTGCTCCAGACCACCGCGGCGAACCTACTGACACGAATCCCACCTCCTCCCTCCCTCTCTCACTCGCTATATACGGAATTGTATGGGGAAAGTGCCGAATTACATGCTTTTTGCACTCGCGTTGCACGGTTGTTGCAAGAAAACTAGCTATCATAAAAGGATCATTATAGTCTCATTGGAAAGCTCTGTTTATGCCCTTTCAGGGATAGATACTTGTTTTACGCTCTGGGTCATATTTAGGCATGAAAATGATCACGTAAACAGCCCTATTTTGGGTAAAAACACCCCGCTGGGCGGTACATATAAATAAACCACCTAGGCCGCTCGTAAGGTGTTAATAAATACCCCGAAGACCCCCATCGACAACATAACAAACACAAACAAGCAACCCCATACCCTCACCCACAACAGTTGCCAACCACACCATAGGGACCCATTACATCAAAATTACCATGGTAATATCCATAATGGTGTCAGTAATTCCCTGCAGCCCGGTGTTTAACAAGTTCACATCCAACCAATTAGTATAATGTGTGTGTGTGTGTGTGTGTACTGTACCTCCCTCTCCTTCACTCACTTCTTCCTATATCTTCTTGCTCCATAATAATTTCGTCCCTCTTCCCAACTCTTCCTTTTTCCTCTTATAAGTTCTAACAACCCTCCACCTTTTACCATATCATCATTTTACTCTCTTAACTGCCTTCTTCTCCACCATCGCCAAGGTCAAACACTCAAATTACCTCAATTATGGACAAGCACCAACGGACACTACTCTCTCCCACTCTCTTTTTCCAGATATTTTGAATTTCTTGTGAATGTAGAAAACGTATTAGATGAAATGTAAAACTTGCAAAAGAAATACACCAAAAATCTGAAACGCACAATATTAAGACACCAGAACTTAAAGAACTTATCAAAATTAACTATGTGCAAATAACGCATTACACATTTAGCAAAACGATACTAGGAAATATAAATACCACACAAAACAATTAAGACATCAACATTTGATGCATGGCTCCGGATTTATATATTGACAGCCTAGGATTACACTTCTATTTTTATACTTGCAATTAGCCATATTCCAAACACATTTAACGCCATCTGGATCCCCTTGCGGTACTAAGTAGAAAGGTACACAATAATTTTGAAGACAATATTGTCGTTGGTAGTTTAATATTCTCCCTGTAGTTAAATGTAATTGGAAATGTAAGAATTAATTCGCATTATTAACTTATCCTACACTTATTTTCACAATCAATGCATGATTAAAGTAAAACAAATAATTGAATAATTATATTCTACATTTGTACCATTTATACAGGGGTACAAAACCTCTATGTGTTGTTGACAAACAATAGCAGCAATGCTGACAAGAGCTATGGACATCAAAATGTGATTATTTCAGTATAATATTATTGGCTGCAGTAAATCCATCATTACTTCAAAATTAGTTTGTGAAATCCTATATTTAGTAGTAGCCTCTACGTTCCAATGTAGAGCTATATACTTATCGTATAATTCTGCTCCGCTCTAGAGCGGGCAATTATCGAAATCACTAGCGCGATAAAACGATAACATCTAGAGTAGCACCTTACTCTATCTACTAGGTACGTTGTACATACTTTGGAGGCCACTATTTGAAAAGGAAAATAAGAAAATATTGATGAGAAAGAAGAGAAAATTACAGGATTTTAGGCCATCCTATCTGGCTCCTTCAGCCGTCTTGACGGATCCACCCCACTACCCGACAGGGTTCATTGGGCATTCCTTTTCGCGCTACTCAAGCCTTCACACTCGCGGTTTTCTATGCGCCCCATTTTTGTGCTGCTACTCCTGTCGCCTACCCTTTGGGTGAGTTGTGGGCCTTATTTATGGTACCTAAGGTTTTTAGACAGATGATCTGTGATGTAGGCACGCTTCAAATGGGCTCTTAGGTGTGTTACTTTGAGTATGGCGTCGAAACTGGTTGGTCATGCTTCTGCGCCTGCGTCGCCCTTCGGCGCTTGTTTCTTTAGGCCTTTGCCTGTTTTTATCATAATTTTCACTTGCGGTGGCTTAGTTTTGTTACCTGGTCGGTTCTATTACGCTTTGTGCTTATTTTCTGCTTTCATTGCGTGGTGTTTGCGAAAAGTTAGGCTAACTTGTGCACTTTCGTTTGTGATAAAAGGGGCATAGCCCCCCTTGCCTTGACAGGTTATTTTGGCCTTATGTTTTGCTTACCTTCACGTGAATGTTTCGCATTGGAGTGTGCCCTGTGTTTTTTGTTTTTATCTGCCACTCAACCAAGGCTAGGCCCCCTGTTAATAGCCTAACTTTTAGTTGGAGGGGGGCACCAGGGCTAGGCCTCATGTTCCTAGCCTAACTTTTTAGAAGGGGGAGAAGGGACTTTTGGTAGACCGTCAATGTTGCCTCGTCGCTCTTGCTTGCCGATCTATGGTTTTACTAAACCACCTTAGGCTCGCAGGGGTATGACGCCTTGGTTTTACTAAACCTTCTGTGGGGCACCCTTTTTTCGTCTGACGCTCGCTTCCGCGCTGTCTCTCCCTTATTTTGTTGGCGCTCCCCTAGGCCTTGAGTTCATGGGACACAGTCTTCCTCTTAATTGAACTCCCTCATACATTGAGGTCCCCGCGGAACGGTCTTCACCTCCTTTGAGCTCTACGATGCCTTGAACTGTCGTTCCTTCCACCCTTTTTGGTGACGCGGGTCTCTGGGAAGGGCTCCGCGCCTGCTCCGCCCTGCAGCGTGGACAAATCCCGCTCCAGGTCGGTCCTATGCTTCCGACATGTTCTCTTTTTTGGCTGCTGTGGTCGGGTCACTTTGGACCCGCTCCGCCCTAGGATGGTACTTTCCGTCTCTAGGTCGGTCCTCTGCATCGCACTGTTTTATTTTTGCTCATGCAAGCTCCCCTGCCAGCTGTCCTGCTGTGCACTTGGGTTGAGCCTTTTGGTTGGTATTTACCTCCATCTCCCTTTCCGCTCGAGGGAGGACAAATCCGCTCTGGAGCGGACATCTCCGCTCTGGTGCAGGCATCTCCGCTCTGCAGCGATGTCTATTCCGCTCTGGACAGGGCCCCCTTGGGCTCCTCCTTCACTTTGGCTTCTACACTGGGTCTCTCCTCCACCTGTTCCGCTCTGGAGCGGACACCAGTCCTGCTCCAGGTCGGTCCTAGGCCTTCCCTCCTGTTTTCACCTGGTTCTACTCTACGATTGTTCCGCTCTGGTGCGGACGCCAGTCCTGCTCCAGGTCGGTCCTAGGCCTTGCCTTCTGATGCCCTGGCTCTCTTGTTCGCTGTGCGCATGCCTTTCTCCTTTGCCTCGACTGCCATTGTCATGCATGCATGCCCCGCTCTGGAGCGGGAGGGTGTAGTCTGCTCTGGAGCGGGTCTGTCTGCTCCGCTCTGGAGCGGACTTTCCCGCTCTAGAGCGGACTTGCCCTCTCGGCCCTGGCACTATTTTTTGGCCAATATTGCCTTGTTTGTACTTGGGGTTTGTCGGTTACAGTGTCTAATAACCTTCTCCTTTACATCAGGCTGTGTTCCCGCTCTGCACTGCTGGGTCCCTTGGCCTGCCATCTCCTCTTCGGTCCCTTCACCCTCAGGTACCCTTTTCGGTTCTTATATAGCTGTCATGCTTTATTTCAGGGTGTTTGCACCTGCACCTTGGTCTTTTCTGACCTGGGTTTTTGGGGTTCTTCGGACTGTTGCTGCTTATGATATATGCTTGGCCCTCCCACATGGGGGGGTCCGTCTCCGTCCTTCTCCACAAAGGGTGGGCGTGGGGGCGGGGGGGTGTTATTACTTTTATGTACCTATCATAATGCATGGAATCTTTTGTGTGTTTTTGTGCATACTGTCATACCTTCCTTAATTTATGCATATTCTTTCTCTGTGCTTCGTCTGGGACATGTTTCATTTCTCCCTTCGCTTACAGTGCGGATGTTGCTCCCTGACTGCGCGCGCCATGGGTGTGCCCGTCCGGCTATGGGAGCTGGGCATACTGAGTGCCCCACCCATGCTGCGTGCTACTGCTGTGATGGCTTCACCCCCGGAAGGTGTGGCCCGTGTCTCGTCAACATTATGACTATTGAGTCTCGCCCTACTTCGCCGGATGCTGAGACGGCACGGGTCAACCTCACCGCTGCATGGTCGGGCGTGGCTCGGTATGTTAACCCTTTGGCACACCTATAGTTTCCAATCAAAGTTTTTCCCACTCCCAAAGTATATCTCAGCTCACTCAGAACCAGTTTTGTGCCCGGCGATAAATTGTTTCTGTGACGTTTTTATCCACCAAAAAATCCTTGTATTTGGATTAATGAGGTACGATCGGCTTCGTTATTGATTGAACTTGAAGATAAGCGAATAAAACATAGAATAAATACAAAACAACCACATTGGGGCACTCCGAAATAAGAATTGTAAACAAAAAATGAAATACCTTATCTCCAACTCGCGCTAGCTCAAAATTTGGCCCACAACATTTTTGATTTGCATACATATATGGAAGCAGAATTTAATGAGGATTCCACTGGTATCTTCAGATTACTATAAACCAATTAGTTACTGAGATACACGAATAAACGTGAAAGTATCGAAACACAGACTGAGCTGTACTCTGCTCCCTTCCCAGCCAGCCGTGAGTAAACCGTTAAACTGAGGGAGTTGCCAATTGTACCCATTGAACTAGACGTAATACTTAATATATATGCCAAATATGACGCGCGTCAGACGAAAACTTAATTTTTGGCGAATATTTTTAAGTTTAATGACTCTTAAAGAGTCATCGTGCGCCTAGGAAAAAAATACCTAATGACTCTGAACGAGTCATCGTGCGCCAAAGGGTTAAGGACCATTTACATCGGGTCCCCCGCTTCATGGACGAAGGGGTTCGCGCCTTGCTGAACATTCCTCTGGAGTCTCCGCGCCCAGTGGTCACCGCTTCGCAGGTCCCTCAGTCTGGTGTGTCTCCGTTATTGGCGGACACAGCGGGGTCGAAGCGGCACCACTCAGCTTCTCCACGTCGCCGGAAGTCTTCGACGTCCCGCCGCCCTGCAGCTTCCGTCCGCACGTCTCCGGGCTCGACGACTTTTCGCTCTAAGATGAAGGCGCTTCCCCCGGTCCGTGTTCCTGCCGGTGTTTCGGCCTTCTCACCTGGTCGTCGTACCACCCATGAGCTGATCAAGGAGATTGAGGCGTCGCAGGCCGCCGGACATCTACCGTCGGCTCCTCCGCCTTCGTTGCCGTTGGCTCTGCTACCACCGTTACCGCCTACTCCACCACCTAAGAAGGCGGGGGCTCTGTTTGCTTTGGCCTCCCCACTTCTTGTCCGCGATGGTCTACCGGATTCTCCTGGCTTTGTCGAGTCTGACTTTCCGTGTGGCCAGCCTTCTCCTGCTCGGAAAGGTGGACCCGTACCTCTGGCAGTGCAAGGCGCCAGTGTGGAGGTTGTAGGGTCTGGTCAGGAGGGGGCTGCCTGTGACCTCGTGGAACTGAGTGGCGGGAGCGATGAAGAGTACGATGACGACGTGGTTGAGGACTCGCCACGGGAGTCATTCTATTATACTCCGTCGCCTTGTCGGTCGCCCAGCCGTAGGAAACGTCGCCGGACCATCTCTTCATCTTCCTCATCACCGACCGAAGACCCTGGATGGGTACTTCCTATTCGGGCCATCCAGGAGGCCCAGGTTAGGGCTGAGGAGGCTAACGCTGCATGGTTTGCCTCCCTCCAAGAGACGCTTGCACTGACGGCGGGAGGCTTGAAGTGTCCTACTCCCATTCCTCCTGTGATTCCTCTTGTGAATCCTCTTCCGCCATTTGTGGACCACCTGCCAACTCGTCCTGCTCTCTCTGTGCCTGTTGCTCCTGTTGTCGCCCCTCCCGTTCCCTCCCCGGCTGCATCTCCTTCTTTTGTCATGCTACCAGGGAGTGGGTTCGGGATGGTTGGGCAGCCTGTCACCGTTCCGTCCTTGGGAAAATACAAGATTCCGAAACGTCGCTTTCCTTCTCTTTATGGAGAGCCGTCGTCGTGGCGGAACGTGACGGCTTCACACCCGGAAAGGGCTTCTACCCAGGCGCCGGGGGAGCGCCCTGTTTTGGAGAGCTAGCAGGTGCAGGTTAACGTTAAGGGTCATTTTCGGGCTTTGACTCCGGATGGTCTAGTCCCTGAGGTCGACATCAGGGCTCACCCTGGGAGGACGGATCTACATTTGTTTACGTACCGTCCTCAAGTGTCGCCCTCTGGGTCTAATAAGTCATGGTCGGACTTTGCTCGACACGACATCAATGTCGATGCGCCCGCTCTGTCAGCCATCGCGGGCCTTCCCTTGGTGGGGAATGCTCGGGACGTAGAGGGTAACCTCATGGTTCGGCTTCCTCATCTCGAGGGAGGTCCCTGGGATTTGTGGCTGGCTGAAGGCTTGGACTTCGGGCTTCGGTCGTCGGAGGGTTCTTCCCCGCTTCCACAGCACGACTCATCGTTCGTGTCGAGCCTAGTCACGTCTTCGTCCGGGGTAGACCCTCAGTACTGGGCATGGCTCAATGCGCCTAAGTTGGCGTTTGTTGATATGCCTCAGCCCTGTTTCACGCCGCCAGATAAGGGTGCCCTGGAGCGTGATCACAAGCTCCGACAGCGCACTGCTCGCCTGCTCTCCACCTTCCTGCTGCAGCTACAGCTGGCTCGGCTTCACCTGCGTCTGATAGAGGCGCAACCAGTTGGTGAGATCAGGAAGGGGGAAGAGCACTTGAGGCGAGTACACCTGCAGCTCGCCCTTAACTCGGTCGGGGACCTTCGTTGTGCCATCCATGAGGCTGCGCGTTGTCGGCAGTCTCTGAGGGTGGCCTTCTGTAAGAAGGCGCCGACTGAAGTATGAACGAAGCTGCTGCTGTCGGAGCTCGCTACAGAGGGGCTCTTCTCTGACGCGGCGTGGCAGGAAGCATACCTCTTTGCTGCTGCGGGGCGCTTCGCACCCCGTCCACCTGCGGTGTCGCGGTGCTCCTCAGCCGCTTCCTCCCTTAGTATGGGTGGGAAGGCCGGCTCATCCAGAGGACGCCAGGCTTGGCGAGGATCCTCTGCTGGGAAGCGTCAGGTGGTGAAGTCTTCAACGCGCCGTCTGTATGACCGCCGCTCACCACCTCGCCCTTCTCAGCACCTCGCTATTGAGGCCTCCTCTCGGCGAGTCGACCAGAGACAGGAGGATAGGCGGCCGACGTAGGAAGGTCGGCGCCAGTTTCAGAGGGGCAGTCGCTATCGGGGAGGGACTAACCGAGGCGGTCACTCTAGGCGCGGCAAGCCCGGGGACAACTCCGCGGCAAAAAACGCCTAGTGCCTCCAGGACTATCCTCTCTCCCTTCTCCCGACTTCCTCGCCGAAACGGTGGTCGCCATCACTCAAGGCGCCCCTACCGGCTTTTTTCGCCCCCACTATCGGCAATGGCCTCGCCGATCGTGGGCGCGTCGGGTAGTAAAGCGGGGTCTGTCCTAGAGGTGGCAGTCAAGGCCTCCACTCAGAACGCCTCCCAAACATCGGTCTGTGTCTCCGGACGTGGCCGAGGTTATTCTGGCCATGCACAAGGATGGGATAATTCGGGAAGTCTCGCCTCACCAGCGAGTCTTCCTCTCTCATGTTTTTCTGGTCCCCAAGAAGGACTGCGATGCGATGAGACCGGCGGTCGACCTGTCGTGCCTCAATCTGCACATCGTGAACGACCACTTTCGGATGCTTACCATCAGTCAGGTGCGGTTGGCGCTCCGTCCCGGTTGCTGGGTGGTTTCCCTGGTTCTCAAGGACGCTTACTGGCATGTTCCGATAGCTCCTCGGTTCCAGGGTTATCTAGCGCTCCAGCTGCACGAAAGGGTGTTCACGTTCGACAGGCTGCCCTTCGGTCTCAACATCGCACCGAGAGTCTTTACGAAACTCGTCAAACAGGCTCTGCCTCCCCTGCTCAGTCAAGGGATTCAGATCCTGTTTTACTTGGACGATTAGCTCATCACTGCAGACTCTCCCACCTGTTGTATACACGACACTCTCCTTGTCATCCAACACATCACACGGTTAGGCTTCAAGGTAAACGTTCCCAAGTCATGCCTCACGCCGTCGCAAGAAGTGACGTGGGTGGGCCTCGACTGGGACATGGCGAGCGCGACTGTCAGACAGAGCCGGGTGAATGCATCGAAAATTCGTAGGAAACTTTTTGCCGCATTGCACTCGGTCTCGATTACCAGGAAACTCTGGGACTCGCTGATCGGGTCACTCAATTGGGCGTCTCTGACCGTTTCCTTAGGGAGGTTCAGACTCAAACGCCTGATTCAACTAGGCAACAGGGCTTTTCCGCTACTGCCTCCACATTGGCTGCGACCGATTCCGCGCTCGGTCCACTTACAATTGACACACTGGGTGGTTCGGGGCATGCTCGCGAGGGCTGTGTCCTGGACTTCGCCGCCGCCGACCATCTGGATCGACACAGATGCGTCGAGCGAAGTAGGTTGGGGTTACCAGTCAAACACGGGACACCAAGGTCAAGGCAGGTGGTCAGGCCTCACTCATCTTCACATAAACGTCTGTTAGTTCCGTTGTTCTTCCTGAGGGATCATGGGCAGGCCCTCGCCGGCAGGTCGATGGCCTTCAGGATGGACAACATGACTGCAGTTCATTGCATACAGAAACAGGGATCCTCCAGGTCCGCCGTTCTTCAGGACCTGACGGAGAAACTGTTTTTCAAGGCAGACCTTTACAACATCACACTGCATGCGACCTACCTGCCCGGGACGGCCAACCTATGGGCGGATGCTCTGTCGAGGGGACAGAGCACCCAGGTAGAATGGTCTTTCAAACAAACCGTATTCGACGACCTCGCGGCCTCCTGGGGTGTTCCGCAGGTAGACTTGTTCGCCTCGTCCGAGACGAACAAGTTGCCTGTGTTCCTGACCCACTGGATTCGAACTCCAGCGGGGGGACCGGACGCTTTCAGCGAGGACTGGAGCAGGTGGCAGTCTCTATATGTGTTTCCTCCACCCGACGCACTTTTGATGTGCAAGGTCCTCCACAGGGTGAGAGAGTACCAGGACAAAGTTTGGTTGATCGCGCCCATCTGGCCGGCCCAAGCCTGGTACGCTCAGCTGAAGCGATGGTGCCCGAGTCCCGTTCCCCTGTCGGTCTCAGACTTCCACTTGGGGTCGATTGGAGACCTAGGGACCTCGTTGGCATTCGCATCGTGGATGTTTGTGAGGCAGGGTGGCTGCCAACGTTTGAAAATCATTAACTGACAAATTTACTCTACACTGGACACAATCCACATGGAAGACGTACGAATCTCACTGGCACAGTTTTACTTCTTGGATACACGACACGTCACAGACACTGCCATCGGTGGCGTTGGTTTTTCACTACCTCAATTATTTATTTGAGACACGTCACAACATGTTCAACACCCTTAGGGAGCACCCTCTGGGAGCCGTTTGAGAAGTTAACGGGGTTGGTCGTTCCTCAAAGAGAATTGGATTTCTTCATGCGTGCCTGTTTTAGGCTGAGACCACCCCTGTGCCAGATTCCTCCTCAATGGTCTCTGGCGGAGGCTCTCAAACTGCTCTCGTCTGCCCCTTACACTACGAACCCATCACCTGAACACCTACTTGACAAAACCCTGTTCCTTCTAGCTTTAGCAACGGGTGAGAGAGTCTCGGAGATGGCCGCCATGTCTCGGGCCCAGAATTGCATGAGGTTTTCTCCCCTCCTTGGGTCGGTCACCTTGGCCCCGTCGGTTCATTTTATTGCTAAGAATGAGCGAGAGACTCACGTTTTTAAACCATTTACTGTCCCGGCTTTGAAACGGGGTAGGGCTCATCATCTTTTATGCCCTATTCACGCTCTCCATTCTTATGTGGAGACAGTCAGGCCGATGTCGGGGTTGGCATTGTGGGTGGCGCCTCGTACTGGTAGGAGGCTTGGTAAATGTGCGGTAGGAATTCGCCTGTGTCGGATTATTCGGGCCAGCAACCCTCAAGTTCAGGGCACTGCCCATGACATTCGATCGTACGCTGCGACGATACGATTTCTTCATAATCATTCGCTTACGGATATTGCCGACACAGGGCTGTGGTCTTCCTCCAACACGTTTGTCTCCTCCTATCTGTCCATGTCCACGGACAGGCCGGGGCGTCCTTGTGTTGCGTTGGGCCAGCGGGTTAGTTAGGGTCTCCCTGCACTATTCCCTCTGTCTTTTTTCCCTTTTCCTTTCCGGTCATTCCTTTATTGGGGTGGGGGGAGGGGGGGGGGGGGACATGTTATTCATATTCCCTTATGTGCACTTAAGGTTAAGGACTTTCCTAGGCTAAGATGTTTTATTATTTCTAGTCTTAAGTCTCCTACATATTGATTGTTATGTATGCACCCCCTTCTACTACTGTTTTTTCAGGGGGTCCTGCTGCTCCGCGCTGGATATGCTCAGGTATTCTCGGTACCTCCGGTACAGTACTCCTCTTCCATATGTGTCTGTCTTCCCTCATTATATTATGGGTCCTACTGCTTTGTACAGACGGGGGGGGGGAAGGGGGGGTTCTTCCTGCACTATAACCATACCTGCACCTATGTTTACGGATTCACTAGGTTAAGATATTGATGTCTTCTCTTATCTTGTGTATGCTCCATGACCTTGTATGTTTCTACATCATCTCACTTGTTTTGGTCATCCGGTTTTTCGTGCTAGTCACTGATTTTCCTCATGTATTATCATCCCGTCATGTACGGTCCTCCTCTTCGGCACATGTCTGAAGTCATTCCTTCCTTTCTGATTCATCCTGCCTTCTTACAGAAGGCTCCGGGGGGGAGGGGGGGGGGGGGGGCATCCGGGGATTCATATTATCCCTTATGAAATGCATCATGCTTGTCTTAGGCTAAGATATACCATTACATAAGATTTTACTGTACTTGACCTCTCTTCATATGCGCCTGTCAGTACACTCTTTTATATAAACTCTCTTGTTTAAGTCTGTCTTTTATGGTCCTGATATTACCTAATGGCTAAAGTTTGTGTTTTCAGCTTGTATGTCCGCCTCCAATTTGGTACTCTAGCTCTACGTTGGAACGTAGAGGCTACTACTAAATTGGGAGGTTTAACGACCCTCCCAATACCAAATGAGGTAAACCTCCTATTTGGTCGTAGCCTCGGAGTATCCAACGTCATAGTATCCCGCCCTCGCGCCGTACCCCTGCCCATCCAATCTTGTCTCTTGTAACTTGATACCGGGAATGCCCAATGAACCCTGTCGGGTAGTGGGGTGGATCCGTCAAGACGGCTGAAGGAGCCAGATAGGATGGCCTAAAATCCTGTAATTTTCTCTTCTTTCTCATCAATATTTTCTTATTTTCCTTTTCAAATAGTGGCCTCCAAAGTATGTACAACGTACCTAGTAGAGAGAGTAAGGTGCTACTCTAGATATTATCGTTTTATCGCGCTAGTGATTTCGATAATTGCCCGCTCTAGAGCGGAGCAGAATTATACGATAAGTATATAGCTCTACGTTGGATACTCCGAGGCTACGACCAAATAGGAGGTTTACCTCATTTGGTATTGGGAGGGTCGTTAAACCTCCCAATTTCGACGAGTTTTCGACATTCGTGAACACAATTAGGACTCATGTTATATCTCATTGATGTGCATTCCTAATAAATATATAATAGTTGTAATATTTATGTATCCACTATATAATGCAATCTAAAATTTCATTTTTTTGGAGCTTCAAATGCTAAATGTATATACTGTCGGAATCTCAGAACTCAGCCTGCCCTCGTTCTTTCTTCTTTAATTGGTTGTTGGAATAAGGCTAATTGATTCTCCTACATTGCTATTCCTTGATTCCACGCCTCCATTTCGATGTATTTATACTATTGAATTAACTAACTTAACCTAATCTAATGCAATACAATTATGTACAAATTAATAAAACATAGAATTGTGATTAGGCGCAAATGTAGAGGCACTTTCGAATGTCGATACTCCAGTTGAAAATCCAGGGCGTCTTCTCTGCTCCACTGTCTCAAGACTAACTTCACTAGACTCATGTGTTGATGCAGATAATTGTACACAGAGATCTCATCATCAGGTATTGTTAACTGATGGATATATCTGAAATATTAATGCATGTTATGACAAATATTGTGTTTAAATTCCGGTAAGGACAAAATATATTGACATTCTGATCAAACCGAATGTCTATGATCATTTAGCAGTAAGGATATACCTAGCATTATTATGTTCTCTCCATTAACCAACTTTACTCCTAAACTCGATTAATGAAATTAACAAACACGTCATGTGGCAGTCCCAGGCATCACACCGAAAATCAACACACTTATGCATTGCACCACGAAGACAGTTTACTTGACTGAAATCCTGTTTAGGGTACAATTGTGATGGTATTCTCGTGATATATATATATATATATATATATATATATATATATATATATATATATATAGTCATCGATCAGGTAAATTTTTGCAAAAAAAATCTTTTTCGGCCATTCGTAATCATGCTAGAGAACAAAACCATCCCTACACTCCTGAGGATTTTCAAATAGTTGCCAAGTTTCGGAGTCACTATGAAGCACTTATTGGTGAAAAATGACTAATAAAAAAAGATCAATCCTGAACTTAACGTTTCACACAATTCATAATGTTTTATTTTATATCATTCTCTGCAATTAGTGTCCGAAACTTGGGGATTGGTTGTATGAACAGTTGTGTTTGGTTGAGTTGGGTTAGTTTAGTTGTCCCTTAGCTATCATGGGGTGTGGATCTCTTTCGATGTGCTTAGGTTTTTGAGGTACTGTACATGGGTGTTTTTTGTAATTTTGTGATTGTGTGCTTATCAATTATCAAAGAATTTTAGCTTTTTTGTTTGATGTTCATTGTTTACAAGATGGAGTTTGAGGCCAGTGGGTTATGATTAATGTTGTTTTGTATGTATTTGGGAGCTTTTTCACTAGGTATATTTCAGCTTATTAAGTGATAAAATATATTACATTAGATCCATTTTCTTTCCAATAGTATAATACTTATTTTGTATATTTTTAGGATCAGTCTGTATAACCTGAAGATGGCACCTTGTTGATGCCGAAAATTCGAGTAATAAACATGGCGTATGGCGCAGCTCTATCTCTATTAATAAACATGGTGTATGGCACAGCTCTATCTCTATTCTTCCTCTTGTTATGGAAACTGCGGTGCCCTCGGCCCCCTACTGATGTCTTATATATATATATATATATATATATATATATATATATATATATATATATATATACTATTGTGTGTGACCCCCTTCTGTGACCTTGACCCCCTGCAGTGGTTCATCTCCACAACAATGGTCCAGGTAGGAGTTATGGTCCACACAGCCTCCCACCTCACGATATACTTACCATTCTAACATAGAACTACTGTATGTACAGGTTTTTCGGCTTGCCTTCGATATAATATGATGTTTGTTTTATTTACTTCTCTATCAGATATTCCTATATTCTCGAGCCTCTAGACCCCAACTATTTGTTCTATTATATTTATTGTTCTATCTATTGTATCTATTGTAGAGATCACCACCTGCAATTAGCACCGATGAGCGCGCCGCCCTTCTGTATTATGTATAAGATTGACTTCCCCATAAACAGGTTGCCGAACAAGACTGACATACAACATCCACTCAGATGTGTATAAGGTTGTCTCCTATAGATGTTTTGCCGACCAAGGTTAACATTCCCATCCACTCGTAGTATATGTACAGAGTGATAGTAAGGTAAATGCGTATGAAGGTGGATGGGATGATAGTGATCGTGTCTTTATATGGAATATCTGATTATCTACTCAATTGTCTAATTTTCGCAAAATAATTTAAAGTACTAGTGGCGATTCAATGAGGATATTTTCAATATTAGTGTTGGTTGTTGAGCGGTACTTGAAAAGTAGACAGAATGGATACAAAAACACCATCTGAGGAAGAGCACTTTATTGACAACGTTTCACAAAGAGTTTCATCAGGTCACTGATGAAGCTATCTGCGAAACGTTGTCAATAAAGTGCTCTTCCCCAGATGGTGTTTTTTTATCCATTAGTATTGGTGCACTACATTACAGTGGTTAAAACCCAGACAAACACATCAGTGGACCGTAACCTCAATATATTGGGTAGGAACTCTAACGTGAACTATATACGAATTTAATATTACTGGAGAAAGTGAAGATGTGTCTGTATGTGTGGGTGTGTGTGAGTGAGTGTGTGTGTGTGTGTGTGTGTGTGTGTATGTGTGTGTGTGTGTGTGAGTGTGTGTGAATACACAACAATTACACAGAGAGATAAAAGCCGAAACAAAGTGTATACAGCAAACATACATTAACACAGACAAACCAAACCTGACAAACAAACAGTATATACAACAGGACTATGGAAGCCAATGAGAACAATTGGATTGTAAGAAACCCTAGTTTATATAAGGAGATAACAACAAATGCAACATAAGCTTTTACAGAAAGGAACAATATTATACCTGGACAGAGGAACGTAATAATCAGCACAAAGGTGGGGAGATAATGTTCAAGGGAAGAAGAGAACGGTTTATAAGGGGAGGAATAAAAGAGGCGAAAACAAAAAGTATCCAATGTTTCTATTTTGTCCAAGCTTTGTCTAATTGGAAAGGGTAATTGACGAGTTCCAATAATGTCCATCTGTGTATCTCTCTTTCTGTTGTTCCTCCCTCACCTGGCAACACCCTTCTTCAACTTTGTCCAGTGTTGAAAATATGCTCGTGCATCATGAAACTGAACAGAACAAAAGTGTTGTTCACAGAATGCTGGTCTTGGCCATGGACAGCCGCATGCATTTGGTCATATTCGTCAGTATTAATTCATAAATATTCTTAACATATAAACAAACAAACTCGACATCTAACGATATAAATCACTCTATGTATTTGTATCTATTTACGTATCCCACCTCACCCATGTTAGGAACTTTGAAATTAACTACCAACTTAAGAACTGCCAGATGTTTATGATATCAAAAGTGACGTAGTTGTGATGAGGACAACCGTGTACTATTTAACACACATCTATATTTAGCGAGTGATGTGTCCAGAACTGGAAATTGAGTTGTACTCATTGAAAGAGTTTTGATTAATACTGGTACTATGGTATTTCAAAAATGTTTAATATGTGTCGGTGTAGGAGATACAGTTATGTGTGCTGGGTTGCGTAATTACCAATGCCAACGAAGTTGGATGGGAGTTATGCTTTAGTCTCCATTTATTTGTCTGGCTCTTTGTTCGTCTATAAACAAGATATCTTACAAAGTTATGACCCGAATTTCACGAAAGTTGGTAGCCAGATGGGATATACACCACGGAAAAGGGTGATTCAATTTAGGATGCGATCTGTATCATATATTGGAACAAAGATCCAGAAGAAATGTTAGGCCCAAGTTATTAATGATAAAGAAAGTGTAAGGGGGTCTTCATCTTATGATGGATGA
Source organism: Paralithodes platypus (assembly GCA_032716605.1). Classification (NCBI taxonomy): domain Eukaryota; kingdom Metazoa; phylum Arthropoda; class Malacostraca; order Decapoda; family Lithodidae; genus Paralithodes; species Paralithodes platypus. The sequence continues at coordinate 27,154,132 of CM064570.1, read as the reverse complement.
AAATAATAACATGGCCCATGCATCCTTTTGGGTGTCGTACAAGGCGACAAGGGGGATGGCGATAGACTTGTGGACCAACAGTTATCACTATAAAATAAGCTTTGTTATTGGCACTGTCTTGGTATGTCATTGGTGGAGTGTGAATATATGCCACAGGGAACTCTACTAGTCTTACCTGGGCGCTGTTTGGCGCCATGCTAGTGTTACGACCGGCACTACGAAATAAACAAGGGCACTTAATAATGGACTAGATGATAGGCTATATCTGCAACAACGGTACGCTAATTCCAAACCCTCGAACTATTACGCCGGTGAACAAAACTCTTAAAACCATCCAGAGTTAATCTACTGGATAACGGGGTATCAATTAACTGGTTTTAGTGCACTTCTACAAAGGCTTTCCGGTGACGGCAAAGCCTACTAACAACAGGAGTACTTTACGTTAATAAAATGCTCTTAAGTAAAAACAATGCTTAAATAAACTATAACAAGATTTAATAAAGGAGTATATGCTTACGTTAACTTTAGTGTGAGTCTGTACTCAACACTAAACTCTTCAATGCTCTATGAAAACACTGGAAGTCTAGTCCTACAGCAAACAGATATGGAATCTTCTGAAAACGTCTGATGCTCTAAGATGCTCGTCGAATATAGAACAGAAATAATGCAGGGGCAGGACACCGAAGTGTGTATCTTAAATACACCAACAAGTAGGATACATATATATAAAACAAGGGAGTGCAACAACTCTGTGACAGCACTAATAATAGCCACTCAAAACAGTACTTCCTTAACCAAAGTAACAGCCATACTGGGTTGTGCACCAAGCATCAATCTAGGCAAAAATAATATGTGAATAATTCCTAAAGCATACACAGTTAAAGTTAATAAACACAATGCTGTCTTTATTACTAATAAAGTCTAGCAGCGGCATAAAAGGTAACAGGAGGCTAGGCAGAGCGCAAGCATGCTCGTAGCCTACTGTCTCCCCTTGAACAGATTTCCCTTATGTTACGTTAAGTGACTAGGAGGCTCTCTTGGTAAGTCCAGATCTCAAGTATCTGGTCTTACCCTGGCGCTCCACAAAGGTCAACAAAATGAGGTAGCCAGCATACAAGTAAGAGTAGGCAAAAGCCCTTCGCTTGTATACTGCTACACTTGCAAAGGAAAAATATGCACAAGGGTTACAGGCTACCTAGCTTCGTCGAAGTCGTACAGGCTCTAACTTGCCATGTACATAACTCAGACGACCAAAGATACCCTCCACTGTCTAGCATTAAATAGTAACAAAGAACAACTCAATAATTAGAAGCACCCAATGATAATATGACTCATGTGACTATGACTAATAATCCCTAAAGCTAGTGCAAAACATATATGTGACAACTGGTGCTGGTAATACGACTGCCCGACTATGGAAGTCGTATGCAGAACCAGAAGGGATAAGTAATTGAATAAAGATGAGAAGTATTGGAAAAGAAGAAATTCAGAGAGAGAAACAGTAGTACAGGGGGTTAGATTGGGGACAGATTGCAAGGGACGTCTAGGACCAAGCACACCATGCCAAGCTCTAAGGAGACACGCGGGTAGGAGCCCCCCAGCACCAACACTGGGACAGCGGCAGCCAATCACAGACCACTACGTCATGAAGAGCAGGCGTCATATTACGCGCCAGGCCCGCCGGGCAATCAAGAGCGTGGGAACCTCCGCCCGAGCGAGGAAGGCACACGTACATACACACGCACATAATACCACCTCACTGCCTCCTTCGTTCTCTCTCTCCTTAAATTCACACTACACATCTTATACTCTATGAAAGATATAAAATACTTCCAAGTGTCACAGACAAGAATAAAGACCACCACTAATCTGTCTGAGACAACATGAATACTAAGAAAGAAAGAACATCGTTCTACGATTATTATAGCCCATTTCACTGCCCTGGCGAGCGCTAGCGAGTACGAGCACATTCTGGCAAGCTGGCCAGCGTAACACCCCGCCCAAGATGTGGGACGTTTTAACCTCAGGTAAACGCCACATCTGACCAGACAGAATGCTCACCAACCCCGCCTCACCCAGCTACTCCCCCAAGTTGTGAAAACAAGGCACAATCACAAACATAAAACACTTCATTATATACAAAAAATCTACACAACACTTCCCCAAAATAATAGTATCACTTAACAATATTACGCTCAGCGAGCAAGCTTCAACAAGCCTAGCCTACTAAGACAACACTCAGGATGTCTTAGATTCTTGCTGTAACATACTGCACTTATATACTATCAAAAGAAAGAGTTTTTATGTGAGGTTTTTGTATTATTTTTAATAGTGTTTTTGGCGGCTTTGCACTACAGGGGCAAGCCTAATTTTTCTCCACTCAACCCAACAAACCTGTGGTGATCTACCCTGGGTCCTCCACCCTGGACAAACAGTCAGCTATCACATTGTCAGAATCGGCAATATGGCGAATGTCTAGGTTATACTCCTGCAACACTAGGACCATCTGGTTAGCCTCATATTCCGGTTGTGGAACTGATTCAAAAACTTCAAAGGGTGGTGGTCTGTGTAAATCACCACGACTGGGCCAAAAGAGGGAACATACACCTCAAAGTGCCTGAGCGCCAGCACAATGGCCAGAAGCTCCTTCTCTACCACCGAATAGTTCTTTTGTGCTGAGTTGAACTTCTTGGAAAAGAAACTTACTGGGTGTTCCACACCTTCTGTGTCTGTTTGCAACAAGACGGCACCAGCCCCTACACCGCTAGCATCTGTCGCTAGCTGAAAAGGTCTTGAGAAGTCTGGGGCCCTGAGTATGGGGTGAGTGCACAAAAGATGCTTCACCAGTGAGAATGCTTTCTCACACTCAGGTGCCCACCCAAACATTTTCGTCTTTGCAAGTAAATCAGTCAGAGGAGCCAACACCGAGGAGTATCCGCGGATGAATCTGCGGTAATACCCAATCATGCCCAAGAACCTCATGATTTGTCTTTTGGTGGTCGGCCTGGGGAACTGGTTAATAGCCTGTATCTTGGTTTGGTGGGGCACACCTGGCCTAATCCTACCACAAACCCTAAATACTGCACAGTTGCCCGAACAAAGTCACATTTGCCCAGATTGACCACCAAATGAGCCTTACTCAGCTTCCTGAACAATGCCCCGATGTGCTCGCAATGGCTTTCAAAGTCATTATCGTAGATTATTACATCATCTAGATAAACGGTGCAGTTAGGGATCTCCGCCACTAACTCGTTCATCAGGCATTGGAAGGTTGCAGGTGCATTCTTCAGCCCATACGGCATAACGTTGCAACGGTAAGTGTTCCCATCCACCACAAACCCGCACACCTGCTTCGCCCGCTCAGACAACGGCACCTGCCAGTAACCTTTGACAAGATCCACCTTGGTGAGGAAATGTGCACACCCGATCTTGTCAACACTGTCATCTACGCGGGGAAGAGGGTAAGCATTGGTGGGGGTTAAGCCGTTCAACCGCCTGAAGTCAATGCAAAACCTGACCTTGCCGTCTGGTTTAGGCTGCAGAGTGACGGGAGATGTCCACCTAACCGCCCCTTTTTCTATCTGCCCCTTCTCCAACATGTAGCCTAATTCCGCTCGGAGAGCTGGAAGTTTAATGGGAGGTACACGATAGGGCACTGATTTAAAAGGGGGGTGGTCTCCAACGTCTACATCGTGCACCGCATGAGTTGTGAGGCCTGGGTGCTCGGCAAAAACAGTGGGGTATAAACTGAACAGGTGCTGGATCGCTGCACGCTGTTGCTCAGGCAGGTGCTCAAGCGCTTCCACAGCCACCTGGTTCGTGTTCCCCGCCCACTGATCCGCCGAGACATGACAAACCCAACTTTCCTCCACCTGGGCCTCACTGTCCCCCTCTCCTTCTCCACCTTGGCCGCTGCAGACCAACACAGGGACAGTAGGCTGCTCAGGTGGGCGCCTCACGAACTCTTTTAACAGGTTCACATGACAGAGCTGATTTTGCTTTCGCCTATCCGGAGTAGCCACAAGGTAATCTAGGTCAGATAACTTCTTCACAACCTTGTAAGGACCGACATACTTGGCAGACAGGGGATGGCCTACTAAGGGCAATAAGACCAAAACCTCCTGTCCTACCACAAACTCCCGGAGCTTTGCCTCTTTGTCATACCGATCCTTCATCAAGGCCTGATTACCCACCAAATTTCTCCCTGTCAACTCCAGGCTTTTCAGCATCCTATCTCTACTCTCGAGGACATACTTAATTAGAGAACATGGCGGCACAGTCCCTTCCCAGATCTCTCTCACCATGCTCAGAGGACCTCTAACCTGATGCCCGAAAACTAACTCGTTGGGGCTAAACCCAAGGCTCTCCCCAGGTACCTCTCGTGCCGCAAACAAAATGTACGGTAGCCCCAGGTCCCAATCCTTGCCATTCTCCATACAGTAGCACCGCAACATGTTTTTCAAAGTAGAGTGCCATCTTTCCAACACCCCTTGACTCTCTGGGTGATAAGCTGAAAAGACAACCGTATTGATCCCATGCTGCTGCATGGTCTGTTTAAAGAGAGTGGACGTGAAATTTGACCCTTGGTCCGACTGAATTTCCTGCGGGTACCCGTATCTCGAGCAATACAACAGCAAGTTTCGCACAACAGTTTTAGACTTGCCATTTCTCATAGGGTATGCATCAGGGTAGCGAGTGGAGACGTCCATGAGGGTTAGCAAAAACCTGTTACCTGCACTAGTGGGAGGCAAAGGGCCTACCATGTCGATGATAACCTTGCTGAAGGGAGGACCAATAGCAGGCACTGGGTGCAACGGAGCCTTAGGTATGCTCTGGTTCGGCTTTCCCACCCTCTGGCAGGTACCACACATCGCCACCCAGGCCTAAACTTGGGCTTTAATACCTGGCCACCAGAACAACCTAGATAACGAGGCCAACGTTTTACTCACACCCAAGTGACCTGCCAACGGAACATCGTGCGCCAACCGCAACAGGCTATCACGACACTTCTCAGGGACCACCAACTGGTCAACCACTCTTGCCCCACCATCCCAACTATGTCTGGGATCCAAAAAACGGCGGTACAGGATTCCCCCAACATGAAAAAAATCTCCCGGCTTTGCATCCCCGTCCTCGTCGAGTTCTATAGCCCCGTTCCCACAACTCTCAATCCCAGGACCTTCTACTTGCAACCGACATATATCCGAGGGTGCCAACCTATCTAAATGCTCCTGAAGCAACTTGTGGCCACCCCCGATACTGGGCTGCTCAAGCCTTGCCTGCTTCGCCTGGGAACGTTTCTGTCGCGGAGTGCTAACACGCCCTACCATGTCACTAGGGGGGACAGGTTCTGGGGCCACTCTGGACCTCATAATGGGTGCAAGTACCGAGTCACCAAGGAGTGTCGCTGGGTCCAAACTCTCAACCCGACCAGCCTTGACTTTCTCCTTTCGACCCTTCCTCCGCTGGTCTAAAACTTGGGTACTAGGCTGTGACACCTGAGCAGACTGAGACCTGGTGACAGCACACGCCATCTGCGGCATCTGGCACCTTTCGAGACACTCTTGCCCCTCCCTACTCGTGTCGGTCGCCCTCTCGGCAACGACTAAGGGTGGAACCTCGGAAGTGAGCACCGCAAAGTCGTTACCGAGAAGGAGGTCGACCCCCTCAACTGGCAACTTCTCCACAACACCCACATCCAACTCTCGTGTCACACCGTCCACCTCAAGCTCCACTCTGACCAGCGGGTAAGACCGCATAGCATTGATGCCTTGAACCACCACAACCCGAGCCGCGTTAATAGGCTTGCCAGTGAAATTCTTAACAAGTGTCTGGGAAGCGCCCGTATCACGCAGCAACTCAAGCCTATGCTCCACACCAGCCCAGTGCCGTGCCCCCTATGACCACAAAAAACATCTCGGACGGGTGACGAGCCCTCCTGCTGCTTCTGCACCGGCGGTGACTTCGCAACCGGTTGTTTACCCCGGGCAAACGCGGAAGACCTCAAAGACACGCCGATGTTGCTCACTAGTGACACCACTGTTGTAGGCGGTGTGGTCGGACATGAGCGCGCAATATGCCCCTTCTTATGACACTTGAAACATTCCACTTCACTCTTGGACTTCCCCTGAGGTGGCCTTTCTTTAACGGGAAGGGTTTCGACTTGGGATCATAATTGGCAACAGTACTCTTAAATGGATAATTAGTTGTGTCATTAATTCGGGGGGGGGTGGAGTGGTACGCCCCTTGTTACCTGCCTCAGCTCTCTGTGCAGACCCGCACCCACGAATCAACGACAAGCTGAGGTCAGCCAGCTCAGCCGCCTCCTGCAGAGTTTTTGGTTGCTTTTCTTTCAGGTTAAGAGTCAAGTCACTGCCAGTACATTTAAAAAATTGCTCTAACAACACTAATTGCTTCACTGCATCAAAAGTAGTTGCCTTCTCCGATCTTAACCAATTCTCAAATGCATCTGACAGCTCTCTAGCGTGTTCCTGGAAAGTACTCTCCTTTCTCTTGAGAACAGCTCTAAATTTCAGCCTATAGGTCTCTGGCTGCAACTCATACGCCCTCAGGACAGCCTCTTTCAACGCCTCATAATTCACGCAGGAATCTAGGGGCAAAGCATCATACGCCTTGAGTGCTTTCCCCGTCAATCGTGACGAAACAAGGGCTGCCCACTTCTCCTCGGGCCATTGGTATTCCTGGCACTTTTTCTCGAACCGGAGAAAGAATTCGGTAACTCCTAACTCATCAAACACTGGAACCAACTTTAGTAGATGCGACAGGGACTGGTCATGGGGTCGACCCCCCTGGACGACCCGGTTCCTTGTCACCTCTACACGCGTTTTCTCTAGGTCAACATCGGCACAATACCTTGCAGACTCATACTTGAGCTCAGCCTCTCACTGCTGCTGCTGCTGCTGCCTGAGCTCAGCCTCATGCTTTCGCTGCTCGAGCTCAGCCTCATGCTTTCGCTGCTCGAGCTCAGCCTCATGCTTAGCCTGTCGCTCCTGCTGCTGAAGTTTGGCGACCTCGAGCTGAAACAACATCTCGGAAGACAAACCCTGAGGAGGGGGTGCTACTATTGGGGACCCACCCCGTGAATCACCTAGAGGCATGCCCAACCGCCAGCGTTCATCGGCCTGCGGGAACGTACCCGGCTCCGGAACCCGAGGGGGGGGCCATGATAGGAGTCGAGTGGAATGGGGGTTGGGACGAAGGTGCCCCAGCTCCCGCTCCACCCGAAGCCCCATGCACCCCACCGAGCACACAGGTAACCAGCTCACCTCTCGACAAACAGCTAGTACCGGAAAACCCTAAGACAGTGGCTACACACTGCAGTCCATACCGGTCCAGCCCCGACACCCGGTCCGCCGACACAGGCTCCTCCAAAAAAATCCGAGCATCCTCCTCACTGTTCACCACCCGAACGCCGTTTAACAACTCCACCTTCTCCACCTCCTCGCCTGTCTCTCGCACTGTGCCCTCACTATGCTCAGACCCGTCCAGTGACATGATGGAGTCAACAACAAAAAATCTCAAGTCAAGACAAAAGTGGCCAAACTCTCGCGTAGCTTTATTCACAACAAATATTCGTAGATGTTCTTGAGTGCAATACTAGGTCACCAATAAACTCCAACAAGTTCTATATATCCTCAAAACAATGTCCACTGCCAACAATGCGAGAAATAAATTCAACCCCAAATGGCAATAAGATTTCTCCAAAAAAAGAATGCAATATTCAGTTCACTATAAACTGGTCTAAGGTCGCCATTTGTTACGACCGGCACTACGAAATAAACAAGGGCACTTAATAATGGACTAGATGATAGGCTATATCTGCAACAACGGTACGCTAATTCCAAACCCTCGAACTATTACGCCGGTGAACAAAACCCTTAAAACCATCCAGAGTTAATCTACTGGATAACGGGGTATCAATTAACGGGGTTTTAGTGCACTTCTACAAAGGCTTTCCGGTGACGGCAAAGCCTACTCACAACAGGAGTACTTTACGTTAATAAAATGCTCTTAAGTAATAAAAATGCTTAAATAAACTATAACAAGATTTAATAAAGGAGTATATGCTTACGTTATCTTTAGTGTGAGTCTGTACTCAATACTAAACTCTTCAATGCTCTATGAAAACACTGGAAGTCTAGTCCTACAGCAAACAGATATGGAATCTTCTGAAAACGTCTGATGCTCTAAGATGCTCGGCGAATATAGAACAGAAATAATGCAGGGGCAGGACACCGAAGTGTGTATCTTAAATACACCAACAAGTAGGATACATATATATAAAACAAGGGAGTGCAACAACTCTGTGACAGCACTAATAATAGCCACTCAAAACAGTACTTCCTTAGCCAAAGTAACAGCCATACTGGGTTGTGCACCAAGCATCAACCTAGGCTAAAATAATACGTGAATAATTCCTAAAGCATACACAGTTAAAGTTATTAAACACAATGCTGTCTTTATTACTAATAAAGTCTAGCAGCGGCATAAAAGGTATCAGGAGGCTAGGCAGAGTGCAAGCATGCTCGTAGCCTACTGTCTCCCCTTGAACAGATTTCCCTTATGTTACGTTAAGTGACTAGGAGGCTCTCTTGGTAAGTCCAGATCTCAAGTATCTGGTCTTACCCTGGCGCTCCACAAAGGTCAACAAAATGAGGTAGCCAGCATACAAGTAAGTGTAGGCAAAAGCCCTTCGCTTGTATACTGCTACACTTGCAAAGGAAAAATATGCACAAGGGTTACAGGCTACCTAGCTTCGTCGAAGTCGTACAGGCTCTGACTTGCCATGTACTATTGTGGACTTAACTTACCTAAGTCCTGATACACCTGCCCGGCAGAGAATCGCGAATTGTGTTGGTAACATTGATACACCCCCTGCCCCACTCCTTCCCCTCTCTACTACCCTCTCTCAGCCAAACCCTCCCTTCCTCTTTCTGTCATGTTTAACGTATGTAAGCCCCTCCCCCTGGATTGTTTCCACCACCGTGACTATAACCAGGGCCCTGACTATAACCATAGGATGATAAATATCACGATAACCTCTCTCTCCTTCATTTCTCCCTCTATCATCGTATCTATGTATTTTTATGTATGCTTTCCAAATCTTCTTCCTAAAATGAAATAACATATCGTTTAAATAGCAATAGGTTACGTAGCTCATGTTCATATTTGCCAATTATTATAAAACTAGCTCAATATAAGGTGTTATGATCCATTCGAATATGTAAGCATATTAACGATACAATGTTATCTAAGTCAGATACATTTGAGACGTTAATATACTTTTACATTCTCATAGTTCAATTAAGTTATGATTAATTAAGCCCATATATCCCAATATCTGGAGTAGGCATGTATTAATGTGTTTTACTGTATAAATACAATACTATTTAAAACAAAATCATTGACCCACACATAAAATGGGTACCTTGATTCAATGCATTGAATATTAAGTTAAAAATATATGGTTACGTGTGTATTCTCAATACAGTATTCGCCTGTCAACCCACCTCCCCCTTAACTACGGTAGCTCACACTAATGTATTCATATTTCGTAACTAGTCAACGCAAATACACGTCCACACACATTAATGTGACATTACATTACACATAGTTGCATGTTATTTTCTTACTTGAGGAGATTTGGCGTCTTTCAATTGCCTCAGCGAGCGCTGCTCCCTCCGAGATTAACCCCTTCCGTACGAGGGTTCCGTTTTTTTTTTATTTACCTATATTTGAGCAATTGTATGCAGCTAATGAAGGATCTGTGGTATTAAGAAGGGTTAATTGAGATGGTATAAAAACGTTTAACTGTTAAACTTCCTTCTTTTACTGAATAATAATGTTAATAAATAACTATACTCCATTCACTGGAGAGGGTGAGATTAAAGTGTTGGGCGAGGCCACCTGTAAGTGGTGAAGCGAGTACTACAGTTCTCCCTCCTTCCGAGTGGATAGATGGACCCACGAGGGTGGGTCTGGTTCTTCTTGTCCCTTCGATTAACATAAACAAATACACAAGTGCAGTTCAGTCAAATATAGTTTTGGATTGCATGTATGTAAATTTACACCAAATTAATTTCGACTCTGATCATAACGTTGAGGCAAGATGCTAATATATGGTATGAAACTTGGGTAGGCTATATTAAATATGGCAGTTGACACGAATTAGTAAGTCGAACATAAGGCGGTGGAAATTTGTAAGACAAAACGGACTTTAATTCCTTAAACATGAAAAATTTATAGAACTAATATTTCTATATCTATATTAATCACGTGTGAAGTAGCTTAACTAAGGGATATCGTTCCGCTGCAAGTGAATTTATATTTCATAGAGCAGAGGACCTTGGTGAATCTTAGCTAAGCCATAAATAGAGACATTTTAGTAACCCTTTTGGTACCGAGGACATCTCATATATATTTCACTATAACTATATTCAGACTATTATATGTAGATAAGAAAGGGGTTTTGGTAGCCATGGTGTTATTTGCGATAGTATGTAGAATTTCAAATAGTAGACGCCCTTCTTTACCTTAATACAATCGTCTAATATTTGCCAGAATAATATTATGATGAAAACAATATCACCGGTACTGAATGAGTTAAACGTCATAATCGTAGAGTTAATTGGATGGGGAGATTCCTGTCCATACCATTATAATAAAACACCAACCAAAGAGACTAATACAAAAAACCAACAACCTAATGATTAATGAAGTAGGATAAAAATGTAATGGTTAAGGAATCTTGTAAATACTGAAACAGTGGGAATTCACCTTATGTAAATAAGATTATTGTTGTCCCTTTATTACTTTAAATATGTAATGTCCAATTATGTAATAGGCGTTTCAACAACATTGCTATTGGGTCAAACAGATCATACAATAAAACATTGAATTATTATTTATTTTAATGATACTAAAATTAGGCTGTCCTCCAAAGAGATTAGATTTACACTGGAGTGGTAGAGGTAATGTTAAACACGCAGCGGAAATATTTTGAGTTTGATTATAGTCTTGTCCAACAATAAGAGTACCGGTAAAGTTTTTGGTTGCCAATGCAACATGTCATTAAACTAAGAGCATTATTGATAAAGCCTTATTTATATACGGTGGCATTTATTTGTAGCCCACACTTTGTTTGTCCTAAATATTATTGTATTGATTTTGTTTGTAGCTATTAGCTGTATACACCATCAATTTGCTGAATATATTTTTCAATCCAATATTTCTCAAATTCATGCTGTGAAAAGTAAATGCGAGGTTTGGTTACATATTATAAAATACCGGTACCATTTTCTTTCTTCCACGTGCAATAAATTGATATAGATAGATATACACAATGTTCACGTGTTCGTGTATAGCTTATACGTGAAGAGTGTCCATGTAGGGCCGAATCTGTTGTATACCAGGATACAAAATAAACATAAAAATAAATAAATTAGGCCTACATCAAATATATAAAATCACTTCTTCGCTCTGGGCTTTATTTATGGTACTTATGAGAGAGAGAACACAAAAACGTTTTAGAGAGTCCTAAGCCGAATTGTTTGTTGTGGTTTCACCATATACTAAGTTCCCCAGGCAGTTTGTTTCAAAATTGATTATTATAATAATATGATGCAGTGTAGATATTGTTTGGGTTATAGGTTATTTGTTAACAAATTATGGACGTGCACTTAAGTAAAACACATAATTGGAAGTAATGTATGAACAGTTACAACAGAAACAATGTAACCTTGTGTCACCATTATAACTAATGGAGATGATGGTGTCAGTGAAAACAAATATTTGTGTGAAATGGTAGTAAATGAAGGTATATAAAGATGACACAGATTCTACTTGTCAATTTATTATAAGTATTTGTGTCTGTAACTATCATAATAATACATTTGATAGCTTGTCCTGCATCATTTAAGCTACTTCAATCGTGATTAATATAGATATAGAAATATTTCTATAATTTAATCACTGTTAATAAATTATAGTATATCCTACATCCCAAAGGTTCTTCTTACGCTGTGTAAAAATCGTCGAAAAAGGGCCACAATAAACTGTCAAAATGCGTCATTATTCGCAAGGGGTAAATGGTGTTGCAAGGTAAACCAAAGAGTATCCTCCTCCTGTCGGAGGTAATATTCAAACTCGAAACAGTTTAGCTCTGTATTGAACACTTAATACCTCTACCACACATTTACACATTTAAATAGGCAGTCACAACATATTATGTTTCCTTGTTTGTGTTTACTGTATTATATCTACGTTATAGCCTATATGTGTTTTAGGTGATATTTTATAGTTCTTAAGGTTTGGATATAACTTATCACATTAGCATTATTTGTATAATTACTAAGACTTATCTAGTTTAATTAACAAATATAGAATAATAAAGATAAGTTTAATTAATTCAAATCATGTGATAATCTAGAGTGATATCCAAACCTTAAGAGCAAAGAATTAATACAGAAAACACATAAATAACCCAGATATAATACCGTAAACACAAGCAAGATATGAAATGCCATCCCTGCCTATCATATTATTATTGTGAATAATAAGTGAAGCAGGGCCTGTAATTGGCTCTAAGACACGTAGGCCTAGTCAGTCAGTATTCATCTCTTGCTTACCGTACTTTTTGGGTTTATCATTTCGTTATTTCGTTTGTGCATACTGTATGCTATGTATGTGATAAATGTGTATTAATGTAGTATATCATGACTCTTAAGATTTGGATATCACTGTAGATTGTTAAGTAATCGTTAACATTATTAAAGCGTGTCTAGTATAATGACTGAATATAGAATAATATAGATAATAATGCAGTCATTATCAGTTCTGCGACTCTTCTGGGCCAGTGAGCTACGGTATTCATAAGATGGGAAATCATGAACGTCGATACAAACACCAACTAGGAGCCAGATGTATGGTTCGAGTGAATGGAGAATAACTAAATTTATAAGTTTTAATTCAATTAAGGAAAGAAATGTAACAATTAAAAGGCTTCATACTAGCTCAATTAATTCTTCTAAATACCACAGATCCTTGCTTATCTGCACAAAATTGTGTAAATATAGCTATACCAAAACAAAACACAACCCCGATACAGAAAGGGTTAATCTCGGAGGGAGCCGTATTCGCTGAGAAAGTTGAAAAACGCCAAATCTCCTCAAGTAAGAAAATAACATGCAAGTTTGTGTAATGTAATGTCACATTAATATGTGTGGCCGTGTGTTTGAGTTGACTAGTTTCGAAATATGAATAGATTAGTGTGAGTTACTGTAGTTAAGGGGGAGGTGGGATGACAGGCGAGTATTGAGAATACACACGTAACTATATATTTATACATTTTAATATTCAATGAATTTAATATAGGGACCCATTTTATGTGTGTCAATTATTTCATTCAATAATATATACACTGACTGTGAAATACATGCTTACTCCAAACAGTGGGATATATGGGCTTAGATAATTATAACTGAATTTAAATATGATAATGCAAAAGTAAATTAAAGTCTCAGTTGGATTTGACTTAAATAACATATATTGTTAATAAACTTCCATATTCGAATGGATTATCAAACTTTATATTCTGTTAGGTTTGTATACAATGGCAAATATCCATGAAGTATGTAACGGTATGATATATAATTTTAGGAAGATTTGGTAAACATACATAACAATACAATGATTCGATGAGAGAGAGAGAGAAATAAAGATTGGCTTATAGACGTAAACAAGAACGCAAGAAGTAGAGGGGGAAGGGAGGGCTTGACTGAAAGAGGGTGGAATAGTGGAGATGGAACGGGGAGGGGGGGTACCAATGTTACCAACACAATTCGCGGATCCCTCTCAGGCAGGTGTAGCAGGACTTATGTCCACAATAGTACATAACTCAGACAACGACCAAAGATACCCTCCACTGTCTAGCATTAAATAGTAACAAAGAACAACTCAATAATTAGAAGCACCCAATGATAATATGACTCATGTGACTATGACTAATAATCCCTAAAGCTAGTGCAAAACATATATGTGATAACTGGTGCTGGTAATATGACTGGCCGACTATGGAAGTCTTATGCAGAACCAGAAGGGATAAGTAATTGAATAAAGATGAGAAGTATTGGAAAAGAAGTTCAGAGAGAGAAACAGTAGTACAGGGGGTTAGATTGGGGACAGATTGCAAGGGACGTCTAGGACCAAGCACACCATGCCAAGCTCTAAGGAGACACGCGGGTAGGAGCCCCCCAGCACCAACACTGGGACAGCGGCACCCAATCACAGACCACTACGTCATGAAGAGCAGGCATCATATGATGCGCCAGGCCCGCCGGCCAATCAAGAGCGTGGGAACCTCCGCCCGAGCGAGGAAGGCACACATACATACACACGCACATAATACCACCTCGCTGCCTCCTTCGTTCCCTCTCTCCTTAAATTCACACTACACATCTTATACTCTATGAAAGATATAAAATACTTCCAAGTGTCACAGACAAGAAGAAAGACCACCACTAATCTGTCTGAGACAACATGAATACTAAGAAAGAAAGAACAACGTTCTATGATTATTATAGCCCATTTCACTGCCCTGGCGAGCGCTAGTGAGTACGAGCACATTGTGGCAAGCTGGCCAGCGTAACACTAGAGTCAGCCATAGTGTTTACATGGTGGAGTTGTGTTGTGGCAGGATTTTGTTGTTCTGAATTCCCAGTGGCCTGATGTACAATAAAGTCTTGTTATGGTATACTGTGCTGACCTGTTGAGACTGGTGTGGTGTGCAGATACTGCTGGTGCAGATGCTAATGTTTGACTAAGATGGGTCCCTGTGGTGCAAGTTATTGTGAATTTCATGGGGTTAATACTACTACTATTTATGCGAGCCTGCATTACTGAGTGGTTTGTGAACAACCTGAGATAAAACTACATCAGAAGTTGTGAAGGTACGATATAATGGTTGTTGGTCAGAGTGATCCAGGAACCATCCACCATCATAACTATCACCAACATTCCCGATACATATACTGTATTGTTCGATAAACTACATCAGAAGTTGTGAAGGTGCGATATAATGGTTGTTGGTCAGAGTGAACCAGGAACCATCCACCATCATAACTATCACCAACATTCCCGATACATATACTGTATTGTTCGATAAACTACATCAGAAGTTGTGAAGGTGCGATATAATGGTTGTTGGTCAGAGTGATCCAGGAACCATCCACCATCATAACTATCACCAACATGACCGATACATATACTGTATTGTTCGATAAACTACATCAGAAGTTGTGAAGGTGCGATATAATGGTTGTTGGTCAGAGTGATCCAGGAACCATCCACCATCATAACTATCACCAACATTCCCGATACATATACTGTATTGTTCGATAAACTACATCAGAAGTTGTGAAGGTGCGATATAATGGTTGTTGGTCAGAGTGATCCAGGAACCATCCACCATCATAACTATCACCAACATTCCCGATACATATACTGTATTGTTCGATAAACTACATCAGAAGTTGTGAAGGTGCGATATAATGGTTGTTGGTCAGAGTGAACCAGGAACCATCCACCATCATAACTATCACCAACATTCCCGATACATATACTGTATTGTTCGATAAACTACATCAGAAGTTGTGAAGGTGCGATATAATGGTTGTTGGTCAGAGTGAACCAGGAACCATCCACCATCATAACTATCACCAACATCCCTGATACATATACTGTATTGTTCGATAAATTGTGTTCACACTGTTATTTTGTTTATGTTCTGACTGTCCAGTACAGACTGACATGGCTGTGAAATTTGACGGTACATGTAACCTACACTGAAAATGAAAATATGTCTAAACTTTTCACTTTACGATGGTGACTTTTATGTTATTAAATATTGCTGACGTTTATATATGCTTTCAATAACATGTTCATAATATAATGGTAAACAAATCGTGTTCACTGATAACGTTGTATAATTATGTATTACTCCAAAGTATACTCAAATCTTGTGAAAATAAACATACAAACAGTAAAGACAAGTTTGCCATATAAATTAAAGTTTTCCATGATGAAGTGTGTCAATCTTAATTGTCTACAGGCATAATATAATGGACTAAAATGCAGATGATAAGAATGACAAGCAGGCTTACACAAACAAATACAAAATAAGCATGAACATTTGTCTGTCTCGATTGTTTAATGTCTGACACATGTGCGCTATAGTGGTTGATCTAAACACACACACACACACACACACACACCCACTGTCACAATTGGTCCTCATCCCCTTCAGCTTGTTGAGTCCACCAAACTCCTCGGAATCACTGTGGACAACAAACTGAACTGGAAGAAAAATGTAACTACCACAGTCAGGACCGCCACATACAAGTTGTTTATGCTAAGGCGGTTGAGATCCCTGGGGGCGCCGGAGAATGAGCTGAAGAGTATATATAACACCTTCATACTCCATAAGCTCACCTACGCCTCTCCCGCCTTGTCCTCCTCTCTAACCCTGACACAACAACGTCAATTGGAGAGAGTGCAGAGGAGGGCATGCAGGATCGTCCTGGGTGGCACATATCCAGGGTACGAGGAAGCTCTCACCACCCTTAGCATACCTGCACTTTCAACCCACCACTACAACACACTCAAACAGTTTGCATCTAAGCTGCTTGTTCACCCACGACACAGAAACTTACTTCCACCAGACGCCCCTAGACCAACACGTGCAGCTCGTTACTTCAACACACTCCAACCAATAAGAGCAAGAACTGACAGATATAAAAATAGTCCTATCCCAACCATTGTAAATATTATTAATAATGTGTAATAACGGCCTGTCACACCATATATACGCCCCACCTTTAATAATGTATGCATAAGTGTGTGTGCGTGTGTGTATTAGAATATAATTATGTATGTATTTGCTTGAGTTTGTTTATATATATGTGTATATATATATATGTGTATATATGTATATGTGTATCTATGTATGTACAGTATATGTGTATGTGTGTGTGCGTATATGTGTATGTATGTATGCGTTATTTATGTATATATATATGTGTCTATAGTGTATACTGTTTGTGGTTCGAGCCCGGCTGAGAGTATCAGGTGGATAAGAGAAGAGCATATATGCATGTAATGTGCATATATTTATGTATATGTATGTCTGTGTGTATGTGCTGTCAATGGTTCGAGCCCGGTTGAGAATATAAGGTATATAATATATATATGTACTGTACGTGTATTTGTATAATCATATGCACATATGTATGTAAATATATGTACATATGAGAGAGAACATATTGCTCACTAGCGCAACTTCTTATTATAAATCTATGCATAAGCATTATCTATTATTAAGTGTTCGTGTATCTTCATCCATGTATTTCCACCACCCGGGAGCTGCGGGGAGACTCTTAAGAGTTCCCCCGGCGCACTGCGGGAAGACTCTTAAGAGTCAGAGAAAATAAAAATCAACTTTTGACATCGAAAAAAAAATATTTTTTTATATTTTTTTTTTTTATTTTTTTATTTTTTTTGGCCCTGGGCCATGCAAAATCTCAGTCCTCTACCTCCCTCCTTCCCACTTTCCCTCCTTCAGTTATCACCTATTTTCCCTGTTATTCCCTTATTCTGAGGTATATCCGATTGGAGGGTGTGGTCATCACTGATAGCAAGCGAGTGCAAGAGAGTGTGAGAGAGTATCGATCGACTGTGTCTCAGTGTCCTTGGGGAAATTGGCGGGAAAGCAGATTGCCTCACCCATACATTATACAACTCGCGGGCTATATCTCCGATTTGACCATCCAAACGCTGTTTTCACTCGTTTTATTGTTGTTTCAGGTTAATACCTTTATAATCAACCCATAATAGGCGCATATGGATAAATATTAATGCTATTAATGGCACAATGAATATTTTAGTGACGGAAACACCTCAAATACGTCAGCACAGGGGGACGTTTCCAATTACCCCCATGCGCACTTCAGAGGTTAACAATAGAATGCCCAGCTTTTCCACATTTCGCCTTCTATCACACACACACACACACACACACGAACAAAAACACACACACCTACACTAAAGAATGTCCTATATACTACAATTCCCCCAAGCTGTCTCTACTGTTTTTTATATCCTTGTTTTGTTCTCTACCGAGGATTAACCTCCCATTGTAGTAGGCTTTACCTGACCCTACCTGTACTGACTTGTAGGCCGCTCCCTCTTTACCCTTTTCAACTCCTCACCTGACCCTACCAAAACAGTTTTTGTATGTATGTATGTTTGTGTGCATACGTGTGCGTTTGTGTATACGGACATGTGTACACTTACTGCATGTTCTTATGTTCTTATATATGTATGTATATGTATGTGCGTACGTACGTGTATATATGTATGTTCTGTATATGAGTAAGTAAAATAAATGTGTATATGTACTGTATATCACTTACTCTCATGGTTAATTTATGATAATTTGTATTTTGCACCTGCATCATTATTGTATTTATTTATTTTTTTGTAAACTGAGCTTACCATCTTTATATCTGTACATCTCATGTTCATCCACTAAATTGTAAAATGTGTATTTTCAGCTCATGAGGCTGCCATTCTTTAATAAACCGTTTATTATTATTATTATTATTATTACACACACACACACATCATTCCCTCCCTTGCTTCTACCTCCACACACACAAAAGGTTAATCAGTATACGTCACAGGCGTATATCGATATACCAATTTTCCTTAGAATAGAGTTTCTGGCAAGTTTCCTACACAATACATTACTAACGTCAGACTGCATTGTGAACCATGGCACTAACATGATGTTTTGTACTTAAAATGTTATCCCTTTAATTACTTAATTTTACAACATACATAAATCAATATATACATACTTGCTTCGATTCAAATATTGTGTGCACGTATTGGTGAATATATACTGTATATATATATATATATATATATATATATATATATATATATATATATATATATATATATATATACAGTATATATATATATATATATAGAGAGAGAGATAATTTAGTTAAAAGTTTGATGTACAATATTAATGTTATTGAGCAGATACAACTAAGCCTAACAGTGTAACGTGGAGCTGAATAATAGTCAGTGTAGCTTATTAACTAAGAGCTAAGAGGCCTGATATACATTATCATAATGCTCCCTCGTGAAATATGATTTGTTTAACAATACTACATACATTAAATTATATGAAAAGAAAAACTGGCAATAATAATTATGATACACCTTTTTGGGTTGGAAAGGGGCATGTATTGTACATGCTATGGTAGAAATAAGGTTATTTAAAACACGGTCGAGGTTAGTATACATATATTGATTCAGGTAGATGGGGTGAAGTGATGGTATGAATTGTTGTGTTAGGTGGAAGAGGCAGGAGGAGGTGAGATGGGGGCAGAGGAAGAGAAAAGGATGTTGAAGTGAGAGAGAGAAAGGAGGGCAGAGGGAGCTGTTATCAGTGGATACATAATCAAATGTATTGATTTCACTCCCAACACCAAAGACTTCCCAATGAAATTAATGAAAGCATGTGATCCTACCGGGATTCAAACCTGGGTTACCACATACAAATCTTAAACACTCTAAGCATTACACCACCAAGGAATATCAAGACTAGAAAGAGTTACACTACTGATCATATAATTATTATGAAAGACGACTTACAAAACAAACAAACATTTTAACTACACACATTACACCTATAAGGAAACCTATTTACAATTTTATTTACACACAAACTCTTTCACACACACACACACACACACACACACTCTCTCTCTCTCTCTCTCTCTTTCAGTCAATTAAAGAGTCGTGTTGTGAGCTATAGTAGCTATTAGATGGGCTATTGGGCCAAATGATGGGACTGGTAGAAGAGAGTGGTGTTTGTAGCTGAGGATTGATGGCGGTAGTTGTTGTTGTTGTTGTGGTGGTGATAGTGTTAAGGGAGAATATTATTGGATAGTTTTGATAATTGTGGTGTTGGTGGTGATGATAAAGGGAGGTGACGGCTGCTGCTGGGGGTGTAGGTAGGGAGTCATGTAGTGGTTATGATAGTAGTAAGTACACTGAGTGGTTGTGATATTGGTGGCGGTGATTGGGATTAACACTGTCGGTAGTGGTGGTGTGCAAAGGAATTGGTGATGAAGAATATCGTATAAATACGATAGAATATGACTCTTTTGTGATCTCGTATGTCTCTGTGACGTCACGATCGCTCCTACAGCACGACGTAGGACGAGTAGATCGTATATTATAAGATTGTAAATAAGTTAAGTTATAAAAGGCTTAATATGCTATTAAGCAATATTGCCATGGTCTTATGTAGTACAAATGAATTTATCGTATATAATAATAAAATTTATCGTATAGAGCAACCTAGATGCGGTACGATAATTTGGGCTCCTGGCGGTTTGCCAAGGCAGCAAGGTGTGCTTTCGAGGAACGCTAGAGCCTTCACGAACACCAACCAGTTAACATCTAATTTTCCGCCCTCAGTTGATCGTGCTTTTGTGCCTCTAATCACAATACACATACAGCAATACACTCAGCTACACCATCACGACGCTCTCATCGACGCCATGACTGACTGACAGATAAGCATAATATTCATTTCCATTCCCATGTAATCATTTATTCTTTCTTTAACTTGACTCGAGTCTCGGGACCGAAGTCTCGTTCCCCATTGTCCACCGCCATATTGGGTAAAACGTTCTCCCTTGCCTCATTGCCACGTGGAACTATTGGTGAGTTAATTCCTGGCTAATATTAACCCTTATAACCTTACCCTATATATACATTTATTATGTGAGACCTTTGGATATAAATTAGCTTGTTTCAGATTGAATTCAATTTAGATATGGAGTAGTTTTCATTTAGATTTATTTATTTGATTCATTATAGCTTAGTAATATTTAACTTCCATTGATAGTTTACCACAACGAATGTAGAATAGTAAAGAAGATTAGTGGACAAATTTGAGTATGCATAGAAGACAGACAGTGGAAGGACGAGAAAGTAGATCATGAACAAGCTATTAAGTTTAATGGGGCTCACATATCAAGGCCATAGTGCACCTATTTTTTGATCTATCAATTATTTCTGATTGGGGCAGAGAAAAGGATGTTACCTTCAACGCTTCCAAGACCAAATTTCTCCCTCTATCTCTCCATTGCTATTGTCTGCAATAATGTAAACAACACACCGTAATATATAAAAGTCATGTGCGTTCTCAGATGGATTACTGTTCACCTCTGTGGGGTGGAAGTGGAGTGGTTGCATTGAGGCAGTTGGACAAAATTCAAAATAAAGCTATTAGATTAATCAATAACCCTGCAATCACACAGGACCTTCCTACATTATCCATACGAAGAAACGTTGCATCCCTTGCATTATTCTACAGATATTTTCACAGCAATTGTTCCGAGGAACTTGCTTCAATTGTGCCGCCTCTCCACATCTATCCCCGTAGAACTAGGGCAGCTGAGAGCCCCCATGAATTTACACTTTTTCCTCCACAATGTAGAACTTCTGCTTATCAGAATTCATTTATCCCCAGAGCTACTACTCTTTGGAATTCACTTCCCTCGAATTGCTTTCACCAAACTTATAATCTACAAATGTTTTAAATGCAATTGTTACAAACATTTTATGAATGGAGGATGCCTTTAGGCACATGGACCTTTTTGTTTTATCTGTGTTTTTCCTTCCTCCGTTCATTGTCTCAATAAAAAAAACAAAAAAAAAACACGAATCCAACCTTCATCTTCTCTCAATAATGCAGTTGTATCTTTTCATCCGACCTTTCATGGAAAGATCATATTACCACTCTTGCTAAAACGGCTTCCCAAAAGTTGGGTGTGTTCAAATGTCTCTGTGGGTTCTTCACCAATGCACAACTTCTTGCTCTGTATCGGGGCACAGTGCGTCCCTATATTGAGTATTGTTTGCATTTGTCGGGAGACTCCACCCTTACCGCACTTTTCGAAAGAGTAGAGTCCAAAGCATTTAGTCTCATCAACTCATTTCCTCTTACTAGTTCTCTACAATCTCTTTCTACATGCCACAATGTGGCATCTCTCTCACTCTTCTATTGCTATTACAACAATCAATGTTCTTCAGAGCTCTCTCAGTGCATACCCCCTCCCTTGCGGCGAGTGCGAGGCACCGGCCTTTCAACACATTTCCACTCCTATTCTGTCCAACTCTCCATCCCAGAATTGGCAAATATTCTCAGTCTTTCTTCTACTCAACAATGGAACTCTGGAACTCTCTTCCTCAATCAATCTGTCCTTCATCCAATGACTGAAACTGCTTTAAACTTTGTGTGTTTAGGCGCTCTGACCCAGACGTCCCTTGAATTTGGCTGTCACTCTTTTGGCTTTGGGGGAGACACTCGTTACAAGCAACCGGCCTTTTGTCTCTTTCTTACACATAGACACATTATATATATATAAAATTATCTTTCGTGCTGATGGTTTGAAGCTATTTATTATGTAGGTAACAGTTTATTATTATACTTGACTTTTATGAATCCTAAATAGCAAAACATTCAATTTTGTTGTGTTTGGCGAACTTATTCAACATCGTATAGCTATAGTTTACATATGTTTTAACCCGGGAAAGGAAAAAAGGTCCTCATAACAGGTTTGGTGGGAAAAGGTGAAAGTCCTCTTAACACCTTAAGAGCGGCCTATGCGGTTTATTTATATGTACCGCCCAGCGGGGTGTTTTTAGCCAAAATAGGGCTGTTTACGTGATCATTTTCATGCCTAAATAAGACCCAGAACGTAAAACAAGTATCTATCCCTGAAAGGGCATAAACAGAGCTTTCGAATGACACCATAACGATCCTTTTATGATGGCTAGTTTTCTTGCAATAACCGTGCAACGCGAGTGCAAAAAGCATGTAATTAGGCACTTTCCCCATACAATTCCGTATATAGCGAGTGAGAGAGGGAGGAGGGAGGTGGGATTCGTGTCAGTAGGTTCGCCACGGTGGTCTGGAGCAGTCATACGCTCGCTACTCTCCTGCCACCACTTGTCTCTCTCTCTCAGCAACATTACGTGCTGAAATTGCCACTCGACCTATGTCGAGCACCGCCACATAGTCCAGCTTTATTTAACTCGACTTATGTTGCTCGCCGCTAATTAAGGGTTAAGATCCAGGGCATAAAATAATCCTTTCAAAACACCCCACTGGCACTCAAAACAAAGCAATATGTGATTAGGTGAGATAGTAACCCTCCATTACTTGCTACCACTCATACATTTCCCCCCTCCTCAATTATCAGTTATTTTTCCTCATTCCCCCTTTTATCGGGTAAATTTCCACGGGAATTTTCCTTACACGGTCTCTTTAACACGAGAGAGGCAGCTAGAGATCCTTGCAATACATACACTTGTATTGCAAGGCGTCAGTGTCGCTTTGGAGCTCGGAGAGGGAGGTTATTTGCCGCCCTGGCTCTCGCCTCATGATACGACCGGGCGAGTGGAAGCTACCTGTGCTGTTGTTTGCTAATGATACAGTTCTGATGAGCGATAATGAATGGGAGTTGCAGGGTCTGCTAAATATATTTGGAACAGTGTGAGAAAAACGGAATCTGAAGGTAAATGCGGGGAAGAGCAAGGTTATGGTCTTCGAAAGGGTTGAAGCCACAGAGTGTGAGGTGAAGTTGAATGGTCAGGCTATGAAGATTGTCAGCTCATTTAAGTATCTGGGTAGTGTTCTGAGTAAAGATGGGACTATGGCTGAAGAAGTGCGGGAGAGCGAGCAACAGGGAAAGAGGGTTGTAGGAACGCTGAAAGCAGTAACAAGAAATAGGGTGGTCAGTATGGAAGTGAAGAAGTCCTTGCATGACAGTGTGGTAATCCCGACACTGACTTACGAAAGCGAAGCATGGGCGTTGGTGGAGAAACTCAAGCCAAGAGTGCGAGGGGTGGAAATGAATTACTTGAGAAGTGCGTGCGGAGTTACATGGAGGGATAGACAGACAAATGAGGAAGTAAGAAGGAGGTGTGTTTTTTTTTTTTTTTTTTTTTTTCTATGTGATTGAGGGAGGCAAAAGGCATAACTGCCTATAGCGAGTGCCTCCCCCATAGTTGAAAGAGTGACAGGGCCAAAATCAAGGGACGTTCGAGCCAAAATGCCTGGACACACAGAGTTTGAAGCAATTTAAGTCATAGGAAGAGGGAAAGACTGATTCTGGGAGAGAGTTCCAGAGCTCAGCTGTTGAGTAGAAGAAAGTTTGAGAGTAACGTTTCACTCTTGGGTTGGAGAGTTGCACAGAGTAGGGGTGGGATTGAGTTGCAAGACGGGTACCACGTGCCCTACGTAAAGGAGGTGGTATGCACTGGGATAGCTCTGAGGAACACTGATTATTATAGTAGCGATAGAATAGCGAGAGAGATGCAACATTGCGGCGGAGAGAGAGAGATTGCAGAGAGTTGGTGAGTGGACGGGAGTTAATGATACGAAAGGCCTTCCTTTCAACTTTGTCTAGGAGAGCGGTGTGAGAGGAACCTCCCCACACATGTGAACAATACTCAATACAAGGGCGCACTATGCCCCTGTACAGAGCAAGAAGCTGTGCAGGGGAAAAGAACCCCCTAAGGCGGTTGAGCACACCCAGCTTCTGGGAGGCTGCCTTAGCAAGACTGGTAATATGGTCCTTCCAAATGAGAGCAGAAGAAAAAGAGACACCAAGAATATTGAGAGAAGATGAAGGGTTGATTTTTGTATTGTTGAAGTATAAGGGATAGTCCGCTGGGAGATCCTGACGGGTAGATAGATGGAGAAATTGGGTTTTGGAAGCATTAAAGTTAACAAGGTTTTCTCTGCCCCAATTGGAAATAGTATTTAGATCAGAATTTAAGAGTTCTATGGCTTCATTACGTTTGTCGTTGAGGGATTGCTGGCTGGGGCGTTCTGAAAAACTAATGGAGTAGTGTAAGGTTGAGTCGTCTGCGTATGAATGGATGGGAATTAAGGTACAGTTAAGGAGATCATTTATAAAAATTAGAAAGAGAATAGGAGATAGGACAGAGCCCTGAGGAACACCGGAGTTTATAGGGTGAGGAAGTGAACAATGGCCGTCCACAACCGCGGCTATGGAACGGCCGGAAAGGAAATTAGAGACAAAGGCACAGATGGAGGGATAGAAACCGAAGGAGGGTAGTTTAGAAATTAAAGATTTATGCCAGACTCTATCGAAGGCTTTCGATATGTCTAGTGCAATAGAAAAAGTCTCACCGAAGTCCCGAAAGGAGGATGACCAAGAGTTAGTAAGATATGAAAGAAGATCACCAGTAGAGCGACCCTTAAGGAAGGTCGTACTGGCGATCTGAGAGCAGATTATGAGAAGAGAAATGCTTAAGAAATTTGGAAGCAAGAATAGTTTCAAAAACTTTAGAAAGACAAGAGATAAGAGCAATTGGACGATAGTTGGAGGGTTGAGAGCGGTCACCCTTCTTTGGGACAGGTTGAATGTGAGCAAACTTCCAGCATGAAGGGAAGACGTTAGAGGATAGACAGAGACGAAAGAGTTTGCCTAGGCAGGGAGTCAGCACGGAAGCACAGTTTTTGAGAACAACAGGAGGAACACCGTCCGGACCGTACGCCTTATTAGTGTTAAGCCCAGAGAGGGTAGAAAGTACATCTTTAGAAGAGATTAGGATATTAGGCATAAGTAAGAGAGAGGAGGGCGGAGAGGGAGGAATAGCACCGGAATCATCCAAGGTGGAGTTTCTAGCAAAAGTTTGAGCGAAGAGTTTAGCTTTGTCAGAGGAAGAAGTGATGGTTGTGCCATCAGAGTGGGAAAGGGGAGGGAAAGACGAGGAAGAGAAATTGTTGGAGAGGTTTTTGGCTAGATGCCAGAAAGCTTGGGAAGAGCTAGAGTTGGATAGTTCAGTGCATTTATTATTGATGAAAGAGTGTTTGGCAAGTCGAAGAACAGATTTGGCTTGATTCCGGGCAGAAACATATGAAGAACGAGAGTCTTGAGTTTTAAGGCGTCGGTACCGTTTGAATGCTTCCTCCTTATTGCGGACAGCAGTAGAACAGGCGTGAGTAAACCAAGATTTTTTAGCATTAGTCTGAGAGAAAGAGAATGGAATGTATGCTTCCATGCCCGATAGGATTACCTCGGTAATGCGTTCAGCACTCTCCGAGGGTCCTCGGCCATGGAAGCAGAAATCATTCCATGGGAAATCAAAGAAGTACTGCCGAAGAGCCTCCCAGTCGGCAGCGCCAAAGTGCCACAAGCGCCGCCGGCTAGGAGGATCGGGTGGCTGTACTGGAGAGATAGGACAGGTGACAGAGATAAGTTTATGGTCGGAGGAGCCCAGAGGAGAGAAAAGATCGACAGTATAAGAAGAAGGGTTAGAAGTTAGAAACAAGTCAAGAATGTTGGGCCGATCTCCGATGCGATCCGGGATACGGGTGGGATGCTGAACTAACTGCTCTAGGTAATTTAGGATAGAAAAGACGTAGGCTTGTTCACCAGGTGGATCAGTAGTGTGAGAGGAGAGCCAATGGCGGTGGTGAACGTTGAAATCTCCTAAGATGGAGATTTCTGAGAAAGGAGAAATGGATAGAATGTGTTCCACTGTAGAGTTTAGATAGTCAAAGAATTTCGGAAAGTTGGTAGAGTTAGGGGATAGATAGACAGCACAGAAATATTTAGTAAGAGAATGACAGGAAAGTTTGAGCCATAAAGTTGAGAATTCAGAGGAGTCGAAATCGGGAACACGAGAGCAAGTGAGTTTGTTGTGCACATATGCACAACATCCGCCTTTGGCTTTGAAACTAGGATAGAGAAAGTAGGAGGATACAGAGAAGGGGTTGCTGGAAGTTGCTACAGACACCTGAGTTTCGGTGAGGAAGAGAAGATCAGGTTTGTAGGAGGAGAGATGGTGCTCAACAGAGTGAAAGTTAGAGGAAAGTCCGCGAATGTTGCAGAAATTAATTGAAAGAGTAACAGGCCGAGGTCCAGGTAATTGTGTGGGGTCGTCAGGGGATGGTCGGTCGGGTGAGGGGGCATTTATGGTCCACCCCCTGGGGACTCCGAGGCTGGGCTACAATTCATCATTTGTTTTTTTTAATTTTGGTGTGGAGGAATGAAGTGTGGTGTGCATGTTTAGTGTAGTGAAGTGGATAGGAGGAGGAGGTGTTTGTGAGAGCTAGCTGGATTGCTCTCAGTGTAAATGAGGCACAAAGAAAATCAGTAAGAGAGGCCAAGCAAATGAAACAGGAGTTCCAGCGACTCCAGCGACTCAGCGACCTCCAGGTGTGGAGGTAAATATGTTGAAAAGTGTGAAAAGGAACACCTTGAGATGGTTTGGCCATACAGAATGTATGGGAAGCGAGAGAATGACTAAGAGGGTGTACGAGAGCGAGGTGGAAGGACAGAGAGGGAGAGGTCATCCGAAAGAGAGGTGGAAGGATGGAGTGAATAACTACATAGATGAAGGCGGTGCTGGTTAGGAGGAGCCGGGGCGTTGACTGACTGGGGACAGAGGTGCATGGGGGTGTTTCCTTTTGTTTCTTCGGGGATCACAGCGTCAGGCAATAGACAGATAGATAGAAATATTAATATCTTCATATTAAACTTAAAATAGGCACATATGGATAGATAATAATTATATTTATGGTAAATATTACGATTTTTGTCAGGAATGAACCAAAATACCTTCGCCTGGTGGGACGCTTTAAATACCATACCTCTGCGCTTCCCAGGTTATGTATAGTTTTGTTTAGTCCTTACCGATAATTGATTTAGTAGACAGTGCCTTTAAGGTATTGTTATTCAACTCATATTACTATATAAAGTTTGGCTCCAATAGGGCAACCATGAACAGATTAAGTTAATATGTGGATATGACAAAAATAATATCAAACATTTATGACAAGCAATCATGCATTCATAGGAAAAATGTACTATCAGTATAAAATCACGATTGCAAATATGTTGTTTTTCTTCTCGAAAGCGTACCATATAATTATATTATCCAAAATATGAGATGGATTCACTTGGGTCGGTTCGGGTACATTTAGCCAAACAGTCAACCAAAGAGGGTCTTAGTGTATAGCAATAGGGTTTAAATAGATTAGTGTATTAAAACAAAACAAACACTATATTTGAACCATAATCTATTTCCAAACATGATTTTGGTTATTAGTTATGTTTGCTATGCTCTGCGAGTTGGCTTGGTAAATACATTAAATATCTTACAAATATGAAGGTAACTTCAAGGTTACATATATACTGTAGTTATTATTGATGTACACAATTTAGCTCCACATTTATATGTAATGTATTCTTAATTCTTTAATGCCTAACATGAGCTTAATTTAAAATGTCATCCTCAAAATAGTCCTTCCCTTTATTCGTGGTTACGAAATGCATCGCCCAGATCCAATGGAAATACATTTTTGTTATCCTTATTTGTGGAAAAAAATATATATTGGGGTTTGTAAATTAATTTGGTCTCGGGCAGCGACTATTTGTGCCTATTTATATAATTATATACACCACCAAACTTCACGATAATTAGGCATCGCCGCACATAATGAATACCTAATTATATAAAGTTGAATGCCACACAAATGGAATTGATTATTGTTGTTTATGATAATTTCATGCCAAAATATATATAACATAAAAGCAAAGTCACATAAATATTTCAGTATATTACTGGTGTCGGCTATTCCATCTAATTATATACGCTTAATTAATTAGTGACCAACAAACAAACCGCATAATTATAGATTATGCAAGACTTAATTTAGAAAATATCATAAAAATTATAGTATATTTCTGGTGCTGGTTAATTCCTCTAAAGGTGAGAGTGGGGGTTGATGACATTATGTACGGGACCAACAACACTGAAAATAAACAAAATGGTAATACTTAATCACACATTACGGGTTACTCAACATCGTGATTCATATAATAATCTACCTTGTTGCAATCAAAGAATAATCACAATTCATTTGGAGTTAATTATATTTCGGAAGAATTTACGTACATCGTTCAAGGAAGTTGTGTGTTCAATGGAAATGCGAATATAATCTATGAATTGAGGCAGCTTAGTACTTTCTGTATTCGTTTCTTGTTCGTGGAAATTGAGTATTATTCGTAATTGTGACAGTTTAATAGCATTTGAGCGAGTTATTTTTTGTATAAGAACAAATTTGTAATTAGCTGCATACAGAATGACAGTGCCTAGTACTCCGAGGTACATACAGAATGACAGTGCCTAGTACTCCGAGGTACATACAGAATGACAGTGCCTAGTACTCCGAGGTACATACAGAATGACAGTGCCTAGTACTCCGAGGTACATACAGAATGACAGTGCCTAGTACTCCGAGGTACATACAGAATAACAGTGCCTAGTACTCCGAGGTACATACAGAATGACAGTGCCTAGTACTCCGAGGTACATACAGAATGACAGTGCCTAGTACTCCGAGGTACATACAGAATGACAGTGCCTAGTACTCCGAGGTACATACAGAATGACAGTGCCTAGTACTCCGAGGTACATACAGAATGACAGTGCCTAGTACTCCGAGGTACATACAGAATGACAGTGCCTAGTACTCCGAGGTACATACAGAATGACAGTGCCTAGTACTCCGAGGTACATACAGAATGACAGTGCCTAGTACTCCGAGGTACATACAGAATGACAGTGCCTAGTACTCCGAGGTACATACAGAATGACAGTGCCTAGTACTCCGAGGTACATACAGAATGACAGTGCCTAGTACTCCGAGGTACATACAGAATGACAGTGCCTAGTACTCCGAGGTACATACAGAATGACAGTGCCTAGTACTCCGAGGTACATACAGAATGACAGTGCCTAGTACTCCGAGGTACATACAGAATGACAGTGCCTAGTACTCCGAGGTACATACAGAATGACAGTGCCTAGTACTCCGAGGTACATACAGAATGACAGTGCCTAGTACTCCGAGGTACATACAGAATGACAGTGCCTAGTACTCCGAGGTACATACAGAATGACAGTGCCTAGTACTCCGAGGTACATACAGAATGACAGTGCCTAGTACTCCGAGGTACATACAGAATGACAGTGCCTAGTACTCCGAGGTACATACAGAATGACAGTGCCTAGTACTCCGAGGTACATACAGAATGACAGTGCCTAGTACTCCGAGGTACATACAGAATGACAGTGCCTAGTACTCCGAGGTACATACAGAATGACAGTGCCTAGTACTCCGAGGTACATACAGAATGACAGTGCCTAGTACTCCGAGGTACATACAGAATGACAGTGCCTAGTACTCCGAGGTACATACAGAATGACAGTGCCTAGTACTTCGAGGTACATACAGAATGACAGTGCCTAGTACTCCGAGGTTGTTAATGACTAGTCTTATGGGGGTGTACGTGGGGGATGGTGGTTGGGAAGGTTGAAGGAGGTGGACGATTACGGAAAATACCGTGTAAATGGTGGTGTCCAGAATGTGATATTAGCAACATGGGCTCTACGATGTCTAGGCAGTTATGTGACACAAACAATTGTGTCAGTGCTGGAAACTATTAACTTTCTTTATAAATTGTTTGTGTATCTTGTCTTCAATCCCCAGTGACTGTGTGTATGCCCTAGTGAGGGATGTTTCTCCAAGATACATGTATACATTAGATTAGGAAACTCTAACCTACTTACCCTTGACTGTCTCACTAACATTTCCTGAACGTGCCTCATACCATACAATCCCTTTCTGTATCAGACCTTCCTTACTGTACTATTTAGGATCAATAGCTTAATGCTGCTTGATATAATTTTTTGTGATCCCTCATAATCTTGTTTAATTTGTTTATCACTTGCTAGAACTCATTGTTCTATTCAAGTAAAATGCATCCCATTTTTCTGCTTCATTAACTGATAAGGCCTTTCAGTGTGAGCCGTATACAAATGTTTTCAAGCAAATATTATACAACGTATTGTTTTGATTCAAGGTATCCTTGTCGTAGTTAACGGTTAAACTCAATCAGGAGTACTGTACAACCTTTCACATCGCAAGCTAACACATTAACTTATTCTAGAAGAACACAATATTGCAGCAACTTCTCTCCTTCACCACCACCTGACAATAACAAGGAGCTCCACTCTTACTATACCTGCTGTTATACTAACTATCTCTCTCTCTTTTTTTTTTTTCTCTCTCTCTCTCTCTCTCTCTTGAACACACACACACACACACACTTGCTTCACACATACCATGTCTGCCATAACACAGAGGCCCACGTCTCTTCAACAAACTCCCACGGCGAGTAAGAGACATGAGGGACATCTCGTTAGACAACTTCAAGAGAGCCCTAGATGTCGAACTGCAAAAAGTGTCAGACGAGCCCATCCTCGCAAGGGAGCGAGCTGTCGCTTCAAACAGTCTACTGCACCAAACCACCACCCATAACGAGGGGCGTCGCGCTCCTTGGTGCCGCTAGAAGAGCGGCGAACACATCTAAAGGTATCTAAAGGTATCTAAAGGTATCATAGTATTTACTACATTTCAATTAAGTTATCAGTAAGCTTCCTCCCTCGGGCAATTAAAGTCCACAAACTATGTTCAGAATTGGGTCTGTCACTGGGTAATGTTAGTGTTAATTGTATTATATAGAGAGGTGAAATGTGTTTATTACGTACTCTCTCTCTCTCTCTCTCTCTCTCTCTCTCTCTCTCTCTCTCTCTCTCTTTCTCTCTCTATCTCTCGGGCACATATCATGGTGATGCAAAGTAGTAATTGATACATAGGTATATGTGCCTTGGTTTTACCAAAATATAGTAGCCGTATGGAAGGTGAACCCATCTTAACAGGCAACAGAGCTGACACTGACGTGAACGACTAATACCTACTATAATGTTAACATAGTGTTTTATTGGTGACAAAAGGTAATACAACATCTCACCTTCATTGGACTGGAAATTAAACTTCCTCTGCATTTCCGACAGGACTCAGTAGAGAGGAACTGTGCAGCAGACCGACATATTGGGTCCTTGTTTGTGGTAATAGGTTTATGTCCTTGTCCAGGTTATTGTGCTTTCACGTTATGGCTGCAAAATTCAAGTTCAAAGTCTAAATAAATACAATAATATTTCTAAGATCTCTAGTCCTGACCAGAAACTCGATCCAAGGGGGCTAGTTCTTAGGGATTGTAAGTGTTCCATGATGTGTAACTCTACCCGACCTGGACTTATCAGTT
This sequence comes from Paralithodes platypus, assembly GCA_032716605.1. Classification (NCBI taxonomy): domain Eukaryota; kingdom Metazoa; phylum Arthropoda; class Malacostraca; order Decapoda; family Lithodidae; genus Paralithodes; species Paralithodes platypus. The sequence goes on along the minus strand of CM064570.1, from coordinate 27,121,817 downwards.
TAGTACACGCTCATACAATAAACACACAAACACACACACACAAAGGGAACCATGTAACATTACTCTCGATTAACTGTTCCCATAACCATTCATCAATTTGGTTATTGTATATAGAGTATACATATAATTTCCTTTCCAGCCGTTCCATAGCTGCGCTTGTGGACGGCCTCCGTTCACTTCCTCAACCTATCAACTTCGGTGTTCCTCAGGGTTCTGTCCTATCTCCAATTCTCTTCCTTTTATTCATTAACAACCTTCTCAACTGCACCTCCAGCCCCATTCACTCATATGCTGACGACTCTACATTGCACTATTCAACTATCCTTCCTCGAAATCACTCGCAGCAGGAACTCAAAAACTCACGTAATGAGGCCATAGAGCACCTATCTTCTGATCACTCTACTATTTCTAACTGGGGCAGAGAAAACCTTGTTACTTTCAATGCTTTCAAAACTTAATGTATCCATCTGTCTACTTATCGCCCCCCTTCCAGAAAAGTATGATCTACTCTTCAACAACATACAAATTAACCCTCTTTTTCTTCTCATCTCTCTTGGAAATATCATATTACCACTCTTGCTAAAACAGCTTCCCAGAAGCTGGGTGTGCTCAACCGCCTCCGGGTTTTTTTTACCCCTGCGCAGCTTCTTGCTCTGTACAGGGGCACAGTGCGTCCATGTGTTTAGTATTGTTCACACGTGTGGGGGAAATCCTCTCATACATCTCTTCTGGAAAAAATAGAAAAGTAAAGCCTTCCGTATCATTAACTCACGTCCACTCACCAATTCTCTTCAGTCTCTCTCTCTTCGCCACAATGTTGCATCTCTCTCACTATTCTACCACTATTACAATAATCAGTGTTCCTCAAAGCTCTCTCCCCCGCCAATGGGGAGCCACCTTGCGAGCAGTGGCGGGGCTTGAAGCATGGCCGATGGTCTCACCTATTTGGGTAGCTTACCTATCTTTCTAGCGTTCGGGTGTCATCGGCCTCGTGGACCAAGTGCTCCCCCTTCATCACTGGTAAGAGTGGGGCTTTCCGGTGGTGTCGTACTTCTCAGCCCTGTTTTCCTGTTGATGACTTGGCGTACTTTTGAGTTCTGTATTGGCTATTCTTCGGTTTTGTTGGAGGGACTTTGTGGGTGGCTACTGCTCATTCCCGATGAACTGGGGTCGCATCTGTGACCCCTTTACACCAAGCTAGGGAGCTAGGTGTTGTGCCGAAATCGACGGATGGAGGCACCTTCATGACACCTTTCTTCCCTAGCGTATGCTCTGGCTGGATCCCTGGGGCAATTTTGTCTTGTCCCTTAAATGTGGCTCCGTGGTGGGTATGGGACCGGCTGCAGTGAATTTTAAATGTTGTATTATGGCTTCTAACCTACCCTTGACTGTTGACGACTTCGGCGATCTTTCGGTTTCCCATCCTGATTCTCCCCCTTCTCTTGTGGTGACTATGGAGCCTTTCCAGGCATGCAGGACACAAAGGCCTCCGTTAAGTAGGTCCTGTCGTCCTCCGTGAGCTGTTGGGTCACCTAAGCCAAGTTTACAAGTTCCCTTTACTAAGTTTGTGGTGGTTCGTGCCCCCGAGGGATTAGATATGCGACGTCATGACATTTTTAAAACTCACAGAGATTTAGTTTGTGACTGTGGACCTTCTCCGAAGGTGGTTCCGCAAGCCGATGGTAGCCTACTAGTTGAGGTAGCAGATGAATTTGAATTTATTGATAGAAATCTTGGCACCGCAACAACAAGGTCATATGGCACCGAACAAGCTAACATATTTGCTGAAAACTAAAACCGTAAAAACAACGCGTAAAAGTAGATATCAAAGGAAAATCAATGCAATCATAAAAACTGAAAGAGGCCTGCCTTTTTCAAAAATAAAAACACATCATCTCCAGGGGAACCAGCCTCCCCTCCAAGCACCGAAGAAGGTAGCAGATGAGGGACAGAGTGCTCGCCTTCTGGCCGGTTGGTTGTTCGCCACATGGTACACTCAATCACTCTTCCGGGGTTGTTTATGCAAAATAACTAGTTGTGTATGATGAGGTGTGTCTCCAAGAAGAATTGGCTTCACAACATGTTATCAAAGTCGACCGTATTAAAAAGAGGGTTGATGGTGACCTTGTACCCACACCGACCCTAATCCTCACGTTTGATCTATTAGACATTCCTGACCTTCTGGTAGCTGCCTGGTACCGTTACAGGGTTAAGCCTTATGTTCCGCAACCGCGACGTTGTTTCCGTTGCCAGCGTTTTGGGCATATTGTGCGTTTCTGCCAACGACTTGCCCAGGGACTACCGTCTGTGTGCATCTCCTGTGGGAGTTCGGTACATTATGGTATGAAATGTCCGGGTCCGGTATCCTGCGTGAATTGTGGTGGTGGACACGCTGCTTCGTCCAAGGCTTGTGATCGAAATAGATTTGAACAGCAGATATTGTCTCTACGTGCGAAAGAGAAAATAAGCTTTGCTGAAGCTAAAGATCGTGTGTCATCTATGTTTGTTCGCCCTGGTGTTTCGTTCGCATCTCTCCTCTCAAAGTCCAATCCTGCTGCACTTGTGCATAATGTTCCTTCTGGGAGACGTCACGAGTCTTCTGCTCCTCGTACGGGCCTTATTTCACGAGTCTCCTCCGTTGCCAAGCGTCCTCCTGGTCCTCTTCGTGGGAAGTCTGGGACTCCTGTTGCTCCCCTGCCTATGGACCCTCCCTTGCTACCTGTACCTGAGGCTGATGGTCCCTCTGTCATTGTGCAACCTCCTTATGTGACAAGCTCTGTGGCTGGTCGTAATTCCGATTCAGCAAAAACTGGCGTTGAGATGGAGGTTGAGACTGCCAACCTCAAGGAGTGAGGAATCTTTGGAGGAGACCCCTCCTTCTAAGGTTCAAACAAGCGTGCCTCTTGAGAGTGCCCCTCACTCGGGGTCTCTAGATGATTTGGCATCAATTTTGGTGGCTGATAAAGACAGCCTTTCTGAGGTACCAGTTCCTGCACCTAGCTCAGGTGTGACAGGGGATGTGTCTTCGGACGCACACATGGGGTGACCTTGTCGTGCCACCTAATCACTCGCCGAGGGCTGCGGACAAGGCAAGTGTGTCTAAACGGAGGGTCTATATGCCTCGGTTAGGTACTGCTGCTAGGGCGGATGTGACTGTGGATAGAGATCCTTCCAAACGTTGTGACGCTAGAACATCGTCATCCTCCTCTCGATTGGTTAGACCAGGACCCCCTCCCCCCCAACCCCCACCTGGAAAGAAGGGCTTGATATTTGTGCTTTTCCTCTTTTATATTTTCAATTTTTAATTAGTAACACCTTATGGCTACAACAATTTGTCTTCAATGGAATTGTCGTGGTGTATTGGCAAATTGGAAGGAATTGCAATTAATTCTCTCTGATCTGAATCCATTGTGTGTCTGTCTTCAGGAGACAATGGTGGAGCGTCGACCGTTGCCTTCATCTAAGGGGTATTCAGTCTTCCATTCCGCTCCTCCCCTGGCTGGTGGTCACATCGGTTGGTGTGGCATTTTCTGTCGTTACGATGTCCCATTCACTCCCTTTGCTGTACAGTCTCCCCTTCAGGTTGTATCGGTACAGATGCACCTTGAAAGGGATTTTACCATCTGTTGCCTGTACCTTCCACCTTCAGTCCCAGTATTGCGAACTGATTTAGAGACCATTATCCGACAACTTCTGACTCCTTTGTTCTCCTTGGTGATCTTAATGGACGCCATCCAATATGGGGTGATTCACTTTACAATCCTCGGGGTGAACTTCTGGCCTCCTTGGTTGGTGATCTGGATTTGGTTGTCTTGAACGATGGGAGGCCAACACATTTCCAAGTTCAGACTGGCACTTTTTTCTGTTCTTGACCTCACCATTACTTCTCCTGACGGTGCTCTTGACTTTTCCTGGGACGTTTTGGATGATCTGCATGGTAATGACCATTATCCAGTGTTGGTCCAGTCCTTTTGTAATGGGAAGAAATTGTACTTCCCCTTTTGGTGTGTAACATGAAGAAATTGTACTTCCCCCTTTTGGTGTGTAACAGGAAGAAGATGTACTTTCCCTTTTAGTATCTTATGTAAGGTTTGACTTAACTGTAAGACTTTTTCCCCTTCATTCACTCTTCTCTATATTTAAGGGAAATGTATCTTTTAAGGAGGATTAAGTAACCCTTGTCTATGTAAAGAGGGAATTAGCCTAGATCAGGAGGAGAACCAATATTCCCAAATCTATCTAAATACGTTGAAGCCTAATTTATCCTTTTACCCCTTTTTTGTTACTCCATGTAAAAGTCTTTCCTTTTCGAATTTAGAGTAATGCCCCCTTGTGTAAAAATGCCGCCATTATCCTACCCAAGCGACGCTACTCTTTGTGGTCAACCCCTTTTGGCGCGATATCTGGCCTAGCTCTGACTGCCGTGACCCCTACGTTTGTGTCAACTCCTAGCGTCTGTCACCTTCCCCGCTTCTTCTCCGGACTTAGGCTCCCTTCCCCTCCACTCAGAGGTTTGTACATAAGGTTTATAGCATTGTAAGGTATTAATTATTCAGTTAAATAGGCTACTAGGTGTGTAATGTAGGATGTATTACTGTGATTGACAAATTCGTGAACTCGAGCCTCCCATAGGCTGGGTCAACAAGGCACCCCTCACCTACCAAGTGCCTACAACCAGTCAAATATCCCCATTATCATTGTTTATTGTAAAATTTTGAGTCTGTACACCTTTGCTAAGTGTTATTCTGATATTTTAGACTTTGTTATTCCAAATTAACGTTAAATTAACTTGTGTGTAATAATTTCAGTCAGAGGGACACCGTTTGGTGGCCTTCCAATTCTCGTGTTTTCCAATTTCCCGACAAAACTTAGGCTAGCCTATTTTGCTAGTTTGTCTTTCACCGTTTACATCATCCTGAGGTAGTGTGAGAATGCCAGTTAAGGGTAGGATTGAGAACAATGAATGTTGATTAAAATGCTTTGAAGCTGGGCGGCCATTTTAGGATTTAGGTTATCTCGGATTTCGGAGAGACGACCAGGTTGAGTAAATTACCAATGTAACAGCTGTATTGTATGTTTAGAACTTGTTGGTTACACTGAGGGTATAGAACCATGTATTTTGGTGAATATTATTGTATTTTAACGTGTAAATCCGGAAAGGACCTTCGTTTGAGATAGTATCCTAGTTTTGTTTACCTTTCGTGTTCCCGACGTTCCCGACCTAGGCCTATTCAGCTAAGTTTTTTATAACTAACGTCTCCTAGGCCTGTTTGTTGGTTCATTCTAAATGTTTTCACTGGGTTGTAGTTTAAAGGTTACTTGTTATCTTGATTTAGAGGTCCTCATTTCCCAACCCCAGTACTGTTAATTTCGGACCCCCATTGGGTCGGGTAGATTTCAGATTATTTGTTCTTACCTTTTATTACTTAAAGCTAACTTGTGAACAGGCCGGTTAGGTATGGATACTTGCTGAATTATGGTATTGTATATGATTTTACTTTGGTGCAAGCTAAATACCTGAGATTAGGCTACCTGACTTTTACCTAATTGGGAGTACAGTAGGCTATTATTAATTATTGTGCTTTTAGAGCTTATTATGAGTATTGATTGCTATGATATAATTTTGTTTGACATGGTCTAATGTACAGAGTTGCATTGCAAGGGATGGAAAGCTGTAGTGAGATTCTGGGCAGCTGATTTCAGGGGATAAGTGACTCGAGTTACAGTAGAAATAACGTCAGGCTTAGTTTGAGCCTTGTGTAGCACCCTCCGCGTCGGGCAGTGCAACCTGTTAAGTTTGACCATGACAATTACCTTTGATTTATGCCATTATTGTATTGATTTGACTAATATTTGTATGAATTAATTCTCCATAGATGTGCTGTGTATTTATGATGTATTTCCAATTGTGCCTTAGTCAAGTAATTGTGGGTAGAGTACTGTTGAGTAACTTATGTACCTGTACTGAATAAGAGGATCTTTGGATGCTTTAAGAGATTATTTCGGCTCTGTACTGTAATGTAATGTCATAATTTTATCTGTCATTGTATTTCTGTACTTATATTAGCTCATCTATTTTTATACATTAATAGGAATCCATGTATTTCTATATGTTTATATTAGCCTATATGTTTATATGTATTTGTTTTAGTATTAATGTGTACCGTAATTAGGATATTGGTTAACCCCTTGGCCCCCATTATCAAGGGTTAGATATTTGTAAACAAACTGTTAAGAAATGTTAACTTAACAGGGAACCAGTTTGGGACGGAGTCGATGTGATACTGATGGCGGAGAATCGGAGATTCACCCCTCCCATCGGCTGAGTGCAGGATGCTGAACTCGTGTACTGTACGAGGGTTCAAGGACCGCAGGAAAACGTGTAATTACCCCCCATATGCCAGGATACGGTAGGCCGAAGAGACCTAAAGGCAAGCCAGGCCGGTACCGGTATCCCTCAGGATTGGGATTATAATAATGAGAGGAAAAGGGTGGATACAGACAGCAAGACCCGAGTCCTACTCCTAGGTTAAGAGACTGTCTCAGTACAGAAATGGATTTGTCCCAGGGTAAGTGTGTAGATATAATTAGATACTGTACCAATGTCAAGAGTTGTAAACGGTAAATGCTCCATTTGTTAATATCAAGAATAAGATTACTGCAATATGTTTGTATCTATCATCCCGTGCCTATTTGGATCTAAATGTGTTGTCAGGATGGTAAATTGGAGCCGTCAGTATTAAATTGGTTTAAGAGTAGTACCAGTAGCCTAACCGAGAGTTAAAGTCTGGTCAACCAACCTTGAAGGTGAAGTTTTTGATTGGTCTTTGCTAGCCTCCGATTTATCCTACTGTCCCAATGTACCTGAGTAATGAGCATGAGTCACGATTGCATGCAGAATAAGAAAACCCTGGGGATGGCCAGTTCACCTGACGGTGGGCGATCAAATAATTTGAATGAATTACCGTTCCCAAAAACATCCTTATGTGATATCTAAAAAGTAGAGAATATGCTAGGTCTCAGTGGGGTTTTTGTGGTTCTTTGGTGTTATCATCATGTCGGAGTTGCAGCATTTCCCCTTCCTCGAAGGATGTTGGATGTGGGTCAGCCAAACAGGGTTGTCCTCTCGTTAATTAGAATGCAATAACAGGTTTGTCATCATCTCTTCCTTTCTATTCTTTTAGTTTCTGTTTCCACCTTCGCAGCTTAATCCTTCTTTCTCTGTCTATCTCTCTCTCTCTCTTGTTCGCAGCAGAAGGGATACTGAAGACAGATTTACTCCCCCGTTACAGTGGTGGCAGCGGTGGGATTTCTTTAGGAGTCCATGGTTTGACATGCTCTTGTTCCGTTCAGGGCTCCTGAATTAATCCCGTACCCCTCGTAGAAGAGACTGAACAGTACTGGTTCTTACACTTTCGCTCGGGTGTTTAGAATTAGTGCGTTGCAGTTGTCCTTTTCACACTACCAACCCGTGAAATAGTTACCACAAACAGTATTGGCCATGCTACCACATTTCAATACGGTTAGTGTAATATTTCAGGGAATATTTAAGTGCAGCAGATACCAGCAAGAGTCACAGTGACTGTGAAGGAACCGCAAAGTTGAGATAGCGGTGGTTAGTGCTTTCCGGTTATTAGTTTTCTATCAATTGTCCTTCATTCCTGTCCGAGATGGAGAATCCTAATCTAGAGCCAAGGCGCCTTACGAGGTGCAAGACGCTTTAGTCAGGAGGAATGAGGAACAAGGAAGTGAAGTGTCAGTTGAGGATACGGACAGTTCCCGGTTTGTCACGGTCGACCAGTGGGAGGAAGGTCAGAGTGAAATGGACCAGATAAAAGCTGTACTAGAACAATTAGTCGGTGAAATGTCAGAATTGGCAGACCAAGTGCGAGACGTGAGAGACCGAGAGATGTTCCAGAGCCCAACTGGTACTCCACAAACAACCCCCAGCATTAAGAACCTTTCCCCGCCTCCGCCTCTTGCCTTTGCGGATTCACTCACAACTTCAACCCCAACACCTCCAAATTGGCTCAGCGACAGAAAGCAAAGAGTAGTCATAAACGGTAAGGCATCTAAATGGACCAATGTAAGTAGCGGGGTACCCCAGGGATCGGTAATAGGACCAATTATCTTTCTAATTTACATCAACGACATAGATGAGGGTCTCACTTGTACAATCTCAAAATTTGCTGACGATACAAAAAAAGCAAATAGCTTACTCTCAAAAGAACAAGTTGACGATATGCAACACAATCTAGATAAATTGTCATGTTGGGCACAAATTTCGCAAATGAGTTTCAATGCGGATAAATGTAAAGTACTACATATCGGATACCTAAATGAGAAAGCAAACTATTCGATGAATGGCACTCAGCTTAAGAATGTAAACAGAAAAACCGATCTGGGAGTAACAATATCGAGTAACCTAAAACCGAGTCAACAATGTTCAGAAGTTGTTAAGAAGGCAAACAAAATAATTGGCTTTATAGGCAGGTCATTTGAGCATAAATCCAAAGAAGTTATCCTAACCCTTTACAATTCCTTAGTCCGCCCTCTTCTGGAATACTGCGTTCAATCCTGGTGCCCTTATTACCAAAACGATATAAACAAGCTAGAACGAGTTCAACGTAGAGTTACTAATATGATACCTAGACTAAAGAACAAACCATACGAAGAGTGTCTTAGAGAATTAAATCTATTTCCTTTAACCCAGCGCAGATTAACCCGTTGAGCCCCGGCTAGTTATAATATTTTGTTCACCCCAGTCCCAAGCCATTTTCACTTATTTTTTTTGTTTGCTAAAATGGAAGACAAGGATGAGAAATGAAAAAAAAATAAAAAAAAATCACCTCTGACATTTTTTTTGGGGGGGCCGGTGGGGGGTTGGGGGGGGGAGCTTCAAAAAAATTTGTTGAGCCAAAATGGAAGAGAATGGTGAGAAATGAACACACAAATAAAAAAAAACTCATTTCCGTCATTTGGGGGGCGGGGGGGGGGGGGGGTTTCAATAGTTCGTCTCCCCTGCATGACCACCCGCCCGGGAGCACTAGGGTAAAAACTGAGTATGGCATTGTACGGCATACATCCTAAGGAGTATCTCACATAAATCTCAAGCCTCTAGCTCCCATACGACCGGAGTAATGAAGGTTCAAAGTGGCGGTAAACTAGGGGTGTAAACTATCCCCACTAAGCCTACCACCACCAGCCGCGCGGCTGTCTCGGCCCGCTCACACCTACTGGCCCGGCTCCCCCACACACTACGGTACCGCCCCCTCCTATTCTCCCGCCATTTCCTACCTTACGAGCCACGTAAGTGTTTTTTATATGTCGGACGCACGTGATGCGTCGCTGGGAGTTGGTGATCAAAGACTGCCGACGCAACACGTGCGACGCTGGGTCTCAACGGGTTAAGAGGTGACTTAATTCAAGTGTTCAAAATCATCAAAGGCATCGACAATATGAACTGTAGTAAGTACTTCACTATCGACCAATCTAATTACACGCGGGGAAACGGTTGCAAAATTATTGGTAAATCTTTTAACTCACACGAATCTAAGAATTTCTTCTTCAATCGAGTTGTCAACTTGTGGAATGGGCTTCCCCGAGACGTTATAGACTGCAGCACCGTTGATTCATTTAAACTCCGCCTAGACAAATATCTCGCACCAAACCCGCGACTGACTGCGTTTGTAAATGAATAACTTTATTTTATCCCCCCCTCAGTTACTAACCCATCTGTCCCCTACTAACTTCCTAATCCTGCCACGGACATTAGTTCCAGGGCAGTAATTCCCTTTCCAATGTTCCCTTACCAACTCTAAACCACTGTTTGGATACTTGATCCTCAGTGTTTTGGAGGACAAGCAGCCTAGAAGGGTCACTAGATCTGTTGTTGCTTGATTTCCTTTGTGCTCCTTTGTACTCCTTCCCCCCCTCCAGTACCCTTGATCCGTAATCCCCCAGCCTCACCCTCCCATTCTTCTTCACACCCCCCAGCTCCCCTTTGTCAGCCTTGCATCGGACGTCGCGAAGGGATAAGTTCCCAAGATGTACCCATGCTTCACATGAACGAGTTACGATCCTATATGACTTCCACTAAGATTGAAGTCTTTCAGATGCGGATCGAAGCCTGTATGTCCCATGACGAGGCGAGGTTGAACCTGGCCAAGTTCAAGTTGGATTCCGACCTGGCTGTTCTGGTGCAAGTAGAGACAGCTCAGGGAAAGTTAAAGACTTGGTCCGAGTTCATCCAGTTCCTGAAGCAGTTCTTTCATAAAACGCAAACAATGTCAGAGTCGTTCCGAGAAGCAGAACAGAACACGTACGTCATCTCAGAAGATCCTTATGACTACGTCCGGAAAATGACGTATAGCTATATTGTGATCCAGTCAATGTTCCCAGAGGAAGCTTTACCTCCACGCGACCAGTGGCTTAAAATAAGACTCCACGCGACCCTCCCCTCGTCCGTTAAGCAACAGGTGGATCGGTACATGCCTGTCGAGATACCCCTGAAGGAGTTCCTGAGGCACCTGAACTATGAGTGTCAGCTGCAGAACCATGAGGAACAGATGGTCACAGGAGGACGGGTTTGTAAAGTAATGAAACACCATGCCCCAGTGACTAACCCGCATCCTAGCAGTAGCCAAGCTTCCCAGACGACCCCTCTCCTTCCCCCAACGGGAGTGGACGATAGATTCATCCGCCTCCAGGAATCTCTGGCGACCTTGTCACAGGATGTCCAGAGATTAACACGAAGACCGCAGTATACAGGATGCCCCTTCAGTAGAAGGAAGGAGCACAACAGGGCGGATTGTCCCCTCCGTCCCCCACGTTTAGCATGTTTTGACTGCCTGAGAGAGAATTGTAGACGTGGGAGATCTGACTGCGCAGGGCGAGAGGGTAGAGCAACACGGTGACTCGGGACCTCAAACAAATCTCCAACCATTTTCCTCGTAGTAAACCAGAGAATCGTGTCGCACCATGGTAGATACCAGTAGTGAGCTCACGCTCGTTAAGCGGTCCTTGGTGATCGAGTTAGGGCTCCCTATCTCTCTCAGTAAGAATATTCCCCCCATCTTTGGAATTACCGGTACCTCCCTAACGATTTTGGGCACGGTTTCCCTGGCGGTATGCGTAGGAATGTCCCAGACAATACAGCACCTGGCGGTGGTGATCCCAGACGACTATATGGACACTCACCTGCTTCTTGGGGTCGACCTTTTGGGTCGCTACCCTATGTTATGGAATCATCCACGTCAGACGCTACGTTGGGGGGATGTTACCTACGACATCCATCATGTTACTACAGGGAAAAAAAGAGCGAGATCTATTCGCCGAGTCAAGGCTACACTCACTGAGGAGTAGCCCCAGAAAGAAAATTGCATTCGGCTCCCCCGTCGAATGGTGATAGGTCCTTACAAGACTGTCATGCTCCCTGTTATTGTTGGTGAGGACATAAACAGCATTCTTGAAATTCAGCCCCGGAACCCTGCTCTTTAACAAGAACTTCCAATATGTGTGCGAGTTACTAGTGAGGCCGAAGTCTTTCTCCCTTTCGCAAATCCTTCCCGTGGGAGAATGGTCCTGAAGCCTGGCACCCTCCTAGCCATGTACGAGAAACTGGCAGAGAGTCAGATTCACGATGTACCCCAGTGCATGAAGACCAAAGTCAGCAATGCTGTGCTACCTGACATGGATCAGCCCTCCACCTCGGGGACCCCGAGAGTTAAAGTTACAGTCTCTGATTGACAAGTGTCAATGGGACCACATGGAGGATGGTCAGAAGGGTCACCTGGGGCATGTTCTCAAGGAGCATAATTCGATTTTCATCTCGAGTGAACACGAATTAGGCACTATGAATGTTCCCCCGGCCCATATTCAAGTTTCAGACCCTACCCCTACGAGAAGCCCTTTGTATAGGACCCCGGAGAAAGCGAAGCCGATTCTTGCACAGATGTTGAACGACATGTTGAAGAAGGATATCATCGAGCCTTCAACAGCGGCCTGGTTGAGCCCTATAGTCTTAGTTGCTAAACCTGATGGCACCAAGCGCATGTGTTTGGATTATCGTCAGGTCAATACGAGACTACAGGCCGACATCCAGCCACTGCCCAGGTTAGATGAGTTAGTGGAATTGACTACTGGACACAAGTATTATGCTACGCTGGATATCAAGGACGCGTACTACCAGATTCTCCTTGATGATGAGAGCCGAGATCTGACGACTTTCAGCGATGGAGTAGCGTTATATCGTTTCAAGCGGTTACCTTTTGTGCTCAGTTGTAGCCCGGCCATATTCACACGGCAGATGGGTTCTGTCCTGGCTCCCTTGGCAAAGGAAGGCTGGGTCAGAAGCTATCTGGATGATGTGCTGCTATGGGCCTCTAGTTTTGATGAGCTCTTGACTCGTCTACAGTATCTACTCTATTCAGTCACTTTGCCACGATGGGCCTGAAATTGAATCTCACTAAGTGCCAATTTGCACACCCTGAGGTAAAATTTCTGGGCCACCTCTTTACATAAACAAGGGTTACTTAATCCTCCTTAAAAGATACATTTCCCTTAAATATAGGGAAGAGTGAATGAAGGGGAAAAAGTCTTACAGTTAAGTCAAACCTTACAAAAAAATACTAAAAGGGAAAGTAAATCTTCTTCCTGTTACACACCAAAAGGGGGAATTACAATTTCTTCCTGTTACACACCAAAAGGGGAAGTACAATTTCTTCCCATTACACTCTCACTTTACTCCAACTACCCATTTGCCTTGCTGGTGTCTGGGTATGGCTGACTGGCCCCTTTTTGGACAACTCTTTGAGTTTGACTTGGCTGTACATGATTTCCCAGCTATTGATGATGCACAACATTATTTTACCACGAATCTGTTTCAGGCAGGGCTTCGTTCCATTCCACGGTCTTCGGATATATATTCCCGTAGACCTGTATCGTGGTGGACTGCAGCCTGCTCTTTTGCTCGGGAGGTTTATAAAGGCGCATCTCATCGATACCATGCAAACCAAGAAGTTCTCTTTCTTAAAGTTCGATTTCGCAAAACGCATGCTCGCTATCGATGGGTTAGGAAAGATGCTCGCTGAAGCTCCTGGAGGTCCTACGTTTCTACGATTATTTCTTCCACTCCTTTGCCTATGGTGTGGAAGAGAATATGCAAGATATCTGGAAAGTTTTCACCCTCCTCTCCACCAGTGATGAGGATCCAAGGTAATCTGGTGTCTGCACCTGGTGATGTAGCCTCTGCCTTAGCTACTCATTTTTGCAAGGTCTCCCAGAGGGATGATTCCAAGACTTGTGCAAGTGCCCGACGTAGCCAAGAGAGACAGGGTCTTAATTTCCGGTCTAATGGCGGGGAGCATTATAATGTTGACTTCAGTCTTTGTGAGCTGCGTGTTGCCCTCTCGGAATGTGGTGACACTGCTCCTGGTCCTGACGACGTCCCATATGCCATGCTTCATCATCTCCCGAATGCTTATTTGGTATTTTTATTAGACTTGTTTAATAGGAATTGGGGTGAGGGTACTCTGCCTGCAAGCTGGAAGTTGGGCATTGTCCTTCCTATTCCTAATCATGGAAAGGATCATAGCAATGTTTATAATTAACGCCCAATTTGTTGAACGGCGTGTGTATGCAAATTGTTTGAAAAAATAACTGATTGTGTGTTTTGGGTCCGTGTGGGTTCTTCCCTTTCTGCACCACTGAGCCAGGAGGAAAGTGTCGCTCAGGGTTGTGTCCTAAGTGCCTTTTTGTTTGAGGTGGCTGTCAACAGTATGCTAGACGCTGTGCCTGCTGGGGTATCCTCGTCCCTGTGTGTGGATGATTTGGCTATCTGGTTATCTGGTTCCCGCATGTCTGCTATTGAGAGACGTATGCAACTTGCATTGGACAGGATTTCTGCGCGGGCTGATTCCAAGAGCTTTCGGTTTTCCCCATCAAAGACAGTGGCTATGCACTTTTGCAGAATAAGGGGAGTTCACCCAGACCCTGATTAATGCTCTGTGGCAGGAAACTCGGTTGTGTGGCGGAGACAAAGTACTTTGGTCTCACGTTTGATTGCCGTTTGACTTGGGTTCCGCACTTGACAAATCTGAAGGCATCATGTATGAAGGCTTTGAATCTGTTGAAAGTTCTGTCACACACCTCTTGGGGTGCTGATCGCAGAACACTACTGCATATGTTTCAGGCATTTTTCGCATCCAAACTGTCGTATGGCTGTGAGGTCTATTCCTCTGCCACAGACTCCAGACTTAAGACTCTAGATAGTGTTCATCATGCTGGTCTCCGTCTTGCAACTGGAGCATTTCGGTCGTCTCCGACTCCCAGCTTACTGGTGGAGGCTGGTGTATCTTCCTTAGATTTACTGCGTCAATCTGTGGTTGTACGCTGTTGGTTTCGGATTCGACGCCTTCCAGACTCTCTTGTTTGTACCCCTGTGTTGGGACAATTTTTTTTTTTTCATATTATGGTCGGCATCCTAGAATGCTTCATCCTTTTGGCTATAGAGTTTGTGAAGTTATGAAGGAGCTTAATATGTCGACGGTTCCTGTGAACCCCGTGCAAAATCCGAGGATTGCACCCTGGGTCTTTCCTGAACCATCATTCTGCAGGTTTTTTAATGGCTCGATGGATTCAGTCACTCCTCAGTCTCCTCTTCATTTGTTTTTGGAACATTCTTCTAGTCATGATAGTTCTGTGCCTGTGTATGCTGATGGCTTTAAATCTGCCTCCGGTGTTGGTTTTGGTGTTGTGTTCCCCGACTTCAGCCGTGGAGGTAGTCTTCCTTTAGCTGACTCAGTTTTTACTGCAGCATTGTCTGTTATCATTTTGGCTCTGAAATTGGTGCTTGCTCACCAAAACAATAATTTTACCATTTTTAGTGAATCTCAAGGGGCTCTCATAGCTCTGTAATCTTTTAATTCTTCCCTTCCTATAGTTTTAGCGATTTTAGAGTGGCTGTTTCTCATTCATTGTCAAGGGGAAAGAGTGGATTTGTGTTGGGTCCCTGCGCATGTTGAAGTCAAGGGTAATGAAAGGGTGGATGCTTTGACAAAAGCTGCAGCTTTGAGACCTTCACATGTAAATTACCCTCTGCCTGCTTCTGATCTGCGTACTTCTCTCATGTTTGCTGTTCATGCTCGTTGGCAGGCACAGTGGGATTGTGTTACTGTTAACCCGGGAATGCGAGAACACTCTTAAGAGGTTTTGGTGAGCAAGGGCGAGGAATCTCTTAGGAGGTAAGGCCTATAAAAAGCTTTTAAGAGGCCCCAGTAGCACTTAAAACAAGTGAAATGGTGATTAAGGGGGATAATTCCCCTCCATACCTCCTATCACTCCTCCACATCTGTCAAAATCCCCTCTTTCCCCCCCCCCCTTAAATTTTCACCTATTTTCCGTGTTATTCCCTTATTCATTGTTATGTTTTCGTGTCAACATCTCCAAGCCGGTTTTATGGTGACATCATGTGACTAGCAAGTGTGTTGCGTAAGGTAGGGTGTGGGTGAATGAGTCGGTCAAGCTTCAGGCCTCGCGAGGGGAGGGACTGCCTCACTCTGCTCCACAATTCATGAATGAACCGGCCGACTATAATTTGCGATTTTGACCATCCAAACACTATTCCCACTTGTTTTATTGTTGTTACATGTTACTATCTTCATATTAAACATAAAATAGGCGCATATGAATAAGTAATAACGATATTTATCGTAAAATGACGATTTTAGGTGGGAATGGGGCCTAATATTGTCGCCTGGCGGTAGGGTGTTTATTACATATAGCTCGCGCTTAACGGGTTAATAAGCTCAGGGAAGTTAACAAATTAGTCTCGCCAAGAACTTGCCCTACCATCCCTCGCAAGTTGGAAACTACTTCGGTTTGTCTCCGCATTGGACATACAAGGCACACACATAAGGTCCTTATGAGTGGAGGTGTACCGCCATTCTTTGATGACTGTCTAGTTCCCCTTACTGTCAGGAACTTGCTGGTTGAGTGTCCAATTTGGTCGACTTACGTCGGAGATTGCTTTTGCAGCACCGGAAGGCAGATGGTACTTACTGTCTCTCTTAGGTGATTGGATGGGAGGCTGGTTTCCCTGGAGACGATGTGTTTTTATTTTTGGAAGAGGCTGGCCTCTTTCAGTTTTTATGATTGCATTGCTTTTACTTTGATATCTAATTTTACTCATGTTGTTTTAAGATTTTAGTTTTACGAAAAAAAGTTAGCTTGTTCGGCCTTATATGACCTTGTTGTTGCGGTGCCAGGATTTCTATCAATCAGAGCTCTCTCAGTGTATACCCCCTCCCCCACTTCTTAGAGCACGTACCACCGTCTTGCAACACAATGCCACCCCTACTCTTTGCAACTCTCCAACCCCAGAGTGAAACACTATTTTCAATCTGTCTTCTATTCAACAACTGAGCTCTAGAACTCTCTCCCAGAATCAGTCTTTTCCTCTTCCTTTGACTTAAATTGCTTCAAACTCTGTGTGTCCAGGCATTTTGGCCCTGTCACTTTTTCAACTCTGGGGGAGGTACTCACTACAGGCAATTCTGCCTTTTGCCTGCGTCATTCACATAGAAAACAAAATGTAGACTACATTTAATCAATACAATGTACTAGTAATTATTTGATAAATCATATATCAATGGACATTACTATACTGTATATTCGCATTAAGACATGCATTCTTATTTTGTATATTTTCAATGTTGAAGAAAGAGGTCTGAATAAACTGTTTATTATTAATATTTGTATTATTATTATTAAAGCAAAATAGCCATCCACCAATCAATGTGCCCCCTTTTACCTTCCCTCTAAATCAGCTGAGTTTGACACTTCAGGCTCACACCATAAACATGCCACGCCATCCCGGCCGACCAATCAGAAGCCTCCATTTTTGGAGCAGACGGCTACGTGTACCGCCACACCTTTAAACTCGCTCTCGCTCTCTTCACCGGCCATTTCCTCTGATTGCAATGGGTCCAATACATCAGTGCCAGCCTTATACTCCAGTAATCCACTAAAAGACATTTGCAACCAGCTTCCAGGAACATATTATGAAGAGAGAAGAGTGGAGGCGAGGAGAGAGAGAATTCAAGACGAGCAGGTGGCCGAGCGGCCGGCTCAGCCAATCACAGCACCGGAGAGCGGGAGGCATAACTATATTAAGGTGGTGGGGGAGGCTGCAGCGGTCATTCACCTGTCGGAACCCACTGGGCGAGCTTCTTGCAACCCACTTCCTCTCTCTCGCTTGGGCACCAAAGGGAACTCTGAACCACTTATTCCAGGCACCCAGCCCTCACCAAATGTTCCAGTAAAGACCACCTCAGGCCTAGCATCGCTCTCTCCTACTAGGCGGATACACCTACAGTATCCGGCCGCCTGTCGTCACATCGCTGGCTTGCATACTTACAGCCAAGCGATTCAAGAGGGACGACAGATAGTAGACGGGAGCGAGAATTTCCAGAAGAGCTATTGGCCAGCTCTAAGGTGGTGAAATAGTTCCAGCACACACCTAGCAGTATACAATATATATATTTTTAAAGGACCCATATTGGGCCCGAACAAGACTTAACACCTTACGAGCGGCCTATGCGGTTTATTTATATGTACCGCCCAGCGGGGTGTTTTTAGCCAAAATAGGGCTGTTTACGTGATCATTTTCATGCCTAAATAAGACCCAGAACGTAAAACAAGTACCTATCCCTGAAAGGGCATAAACAGAGCCTTTGAATGACACCATAACGATCCTTTTATGATGGCTAGTTTTCTTGCAATAACCGTGCAACGCGAGTGCAAAAAGCATGTAATTAGCCACTTTCCCGATACAATTCCTTATATAGCGAGTGAGAGAGGGAGGAGGGAGCTGGGATTCGTGTCAGTATGTTCGCCGCGGTGGTCTGGAGCAGTCATACGCTCGCTACTCTCCTGCCACCACTTGTCTCTCTCTCTCAGCAACATTACGTGCTGAAATTGCCACTCGAGTTATGTCGAGCGCCGCCACATAGTCCAGCTTTATTTAACTCGACTTATGTGGTGAGCCGCTAATTAAGGGTTAAAGAAAGAGAGAAAATGCGTGACTAACCCAGTGGTTCCATAATAATTGATGTGTCCTTATAGGACAAACTAAAGAGAAAAGATATTAGACTTTTGTTTATAAATGAAATGATGATGTGTTAAGAGGGAAATAGTTATTCTTGTTAGAGAAGGCTCCATGCCGATTAGCTATAACTAGTATTGGATCTGCTAGGACAGCAAATAGATAATAATAGTAAAGTAAAAGGGAATAATTCTTGAGGATAGACACGCAACTATAAGGCTCAGGGGAATAAATAATAGTTGCCATTAAAGCTTTAGTTTGAGAAATAGGTAGGAAGGACACTAGTCCGTATGATCAACAAAATCTTTGGTTATAAAGGAAACATTATCTGTTATCATAGTTAAAGGAATATTCGGTCAGTTCTGTGTTAAGCGTTACGGGTGTTAAGTCCAGGATAATATTGTAATCATGAGAATATATGTAAAGGGATAAAAGCGGAGAATCTTGTCCATGTAGAGTTATTGAGGTACTGCTTACATTAGGTTAAGAATTAATTATTATTGACTAGGTGGTATATGTGAATATAAATTGTTTGTAATAGGATTACGCGTATAATCCGTATAATCCGAGAGTGTTCTCCATAGGGCAATCGAGGTAACTTGTAACAACGCCCTGGTCATTAGAGGAAATGTATTGTATGAAGTAATGAGAATATTATATAATCAAAGAGTATTTAGAAGGGCAATTGAGGTAAAATTGTAACAAGGCCCTTGTCATATGAGTAAATGTTATGCATATGGTTAAGTGGATATATTAATTGAAAGGTCATTATGTAGTAACACCTTGGTCTCTGGAGTAGACATACTAGGCCCGGTAAAAGTATATCATTCCGAGGTTTTGTTTAGGAATATAACTCTTGTCTTAGATAAGTTAATAAAGGTATGATTCATTGATGCCCTGGTCTCTGGAGTAGACACAGCAGGGCTCGGTAAAAACCATATTATTTTAGGAACTAGTAACGTGCCTTTGGATCGAAGCAGACTTGAGTCAATACCTGAATATCGGGAATCCAAATAGGGAGTAACGGGAGTTCTCAGGTTCCAAAGTACACCCTATGTTGGGTCAACGTAATATTCAATCCGTGTCTTGAACTCATCTCGGCCCGAACAGAGAAACAGTTATTAGTGTAGTAGCAAGTTTGTTAAATAAAGTATACAAACTTCTAAATAACTGTCAATTTATCCCTCACTCTAGTAGTATATTCGAAATAAGAAAAAAAGTACTACAATTATTATTATTATTATTATTATTATTATTATTAGTATTATTATTATTGTAGTACTTATGGGCTTAGATGCTTTGGCTGGACTTTTACCCGGGAAGTTAGTCATGCAATTTTCCTTTGATTCATTGAATTTAATTGAGGGAGAGCCAAGTGGGTTTTTGTCTTCAAGAAATACGTCTTTCTCTTTTCCCTCTGTTCGGAAACACTCTTCCTCACTACTTAGAGTCTTGTTTAAATCTCTCGGGAGATCTGAAACTTTGCTGTCGGGGACCGTAGACTTCTCATCATCGGTATGTTCACAGTAATCTCTTTCCCCACTTGTCGTAGTCTCTTCGTCTCCCCCATTCCCCTCTTGCCCGAACTCAGGGAAACTCTCATTTGGCTTGCGACTAACAGACCACCAGAACGGAGAGTCCTCGGTATAATTCCTTCTCAGATTATGTCCTTCCGCATTAGGTTGAGCCGAGGAAGTACTAGGATCACCAGCCCCAAATCCTATCTCCTCCTCGCTTTCTTCCTCACTACTCCACTCGCTCAGGTCTGGCTGTAAAATACCTTCATACCGTTTGGTATGACGGATATGGGTAGTCGACACAATACCTCCATGATGCAAGTACAACACCTGATATGGCCCGTTTACCTCCACAACCTTGAAGGGACCCTCATATTTCTCTTCCAGCTTACCAGCTCGGGTGGGATCATGTCTCTTCACCAGAATATATTCCCCCCGGTAATATGGATTATTTAGAGTAAGTTTCTTGGGCTGTTGCTGTGTAATACGGTCATGGACCTGCTGCCGTCGCTCCCCTTGTTCCCTCAAATATTGTTCTGGTTGGGAATATTTGGTGGAATGAATGGGGTAGGGTAGTAATCGTTCTTGAGGCAGTTTCGGCGTGATTCCAAAAATAATCTCATAGGGAGAATACCCAGTAGATTTACAAACAGTGGTGGTTATCCCCCAGATAATCTCTGGCAGTAGCTCTGGCCAACCTCGGACTACTTTTTCCCCTTGTGAGCTCAGACTAGCCCGTACACAATTCGCTAACACCCTATGGTTTCTTTCACATACAGCATTCCCCTGGGGATAATACGGGGAGGTGTGTTGGATCTGGTAGCCCAAGGTATCTCCCAAGTGTTGCCAGATTGCGTTATTAAATTCTTTTCCCCTATCACTCAGAATGCATCCAGGTGTGACATATGCAAAAATGACCTTCTCCAAGATGACCCTTGCCACAGTTTCAGCTATAATTGTCCGGAATGGTACAAGCAACCGTATATTTGGAAAAAACGTTGACACAGGTTAAAATGTACCATTTGTTCGTCTGTCTGGGTAGAGGTCCCATAATGTCCACAGATAACTTTTCCCACGGTTTACCGGCCGTAATGTGTCCGGGCGACTGTTTAGGTCCCCGTCCATCTTTGCCCCTTTGACATCCCAAACAATTTTGGATAACTTCTTTAACAATTTTGTCGGCTCTCGAGGTCCAGTACCTTTCGTTAAATTGCTTCAAAACTCTAGACTGACCCAAATGAGCCCCCCTTCCCTCTTGTCCATGGAGAATTTGGATCATGTGTTTAGCCTTCAGATAATCTAATACTACCTGGTCTTTAGAATCCCTCCAGGCTCTCTCAAATTGTTTTATTTTGTCACCATACATAGGATCATTCTGTTCCTTGTTAGGTTGAGTGTGTTGGACGGGTGCTACCGGTAGTCGAGATAGGCCATCGGCATTAGTGTGTAATTTACCTGGTCTATGTCTAACTTCAAAGGAGTATTCCTCCAGGATCCCCTTCCACCTAACAAACAATCCGTCTTCCGTTTTCATCTTCCGGAGCCATTGCAAACTATGGTGGTCCGTGATAACTTCGAAATGAAGCCCGGCTAAATATGGACGGAAATATTGTACAGCCCACACTAGAGCTAGGCATTCCTTTTTAGTAACGCTGTAATTCTTCTCGCCCTTATTCAGCGTCCGGCTAGCGCACGCTACTATGCCTTCTTTTCCATCCACTTTCTGGGCCAATACGGCCCCGAGCCCTTCATCGGAAGCATCGGTGTACAGTTGGAACGGCTTGGTAAAATCCGGATGACATACTATGGGGTTAGTAAATTTTTGTTTCAGTTGATCAAAAGTTATCTGACAATCCTGATCCCAGTCAATTCCAGTCTCTTAGTCGTGGGGCGAGCAATTTTTGAGAAGTTGGGTATGAACCTCCGATAATAGGATGCCATTCCCAGAAATGCGCGGATCTCTTTGACAGAGGAAAGGGGTGAAATTTCTGCAAAAGATTTCACTTTATGGGGGTCCGGTTGGATACTTTCTTTGAAACTACATGCCCTAGGTATGCCACCTCACGGGCCCCTAATTGGCATTTGGAAGGCTTTAATTTAAGTCCCGCCCCCCTGATTCTCTCTAATACTTCTTGTAGTCGATTGATATGTTCCTCCCAACTAGTTGAACAAAATATAATATCATCCAGGTAAGCTAAGCAGGTTCTCCAAATTAATCCCCTCAGAATTTTGTCCATGACTCTAGTGAAACTGGCTGGTCCATTACAAACTCCGAAGGGCAAGACCGTGAATTGATAGAGTTTGCCTTCGCTCGTGGCAAATGCGGTTTTCTCCTGGTCCTCTGACCTAACCGGTACTTGCCAGTATCACCTTTGTAGGTCTAGGGTAGAAAACCAGGTTGACCCATTTAGTGATTCTAGCGAGTCATCAATACGAGGTAGGGGTTGCACATCTTTGATGGTTACATCATTTAATTTTCTATAATCTACACAGAACGAGTGGACCCATTTTGTTTGTTTACCAGGACTACTGGAGATGACCACGTACTGTTCCTTGCTTGATCATCTCCTCTACTTTATTCCTTTTCCTTCTGTCTCATAATGGGATTTTGTCGCCTATAAGGTTATCTAATAGGGAGCCCTTGAGTATGTATCTCGTGGGTGTGTCGGGTTCGGGCCGATCCGTGGTCCCCTTCCTTTTGACCAAACACATCTCGGTACGTCCAGAGCAATTCATGTAAGGTAGTGGCTTGATCTGTCGTTAATTGTTTCGGGATCTCAGGTAAGTTAACTGGTCCGTTAGTTCCAACAGTGGTGGGTTGCGCAGGTGTAACTTGTCCTAACAGTTTCCCTTTTTGATAACTAATCGTGTCATCGCCAAAGTTAGCCAGAACTAATTTCCTCTGATCGTTAGTAATAAAGGTGGGAGATATTCTCAATAGATTTTGTGCATCAGGTTAAAAAATCCCGGCAGTCATTCCCTGAGATTTAGGAATTTCTATAATTCTCCAAGATCTAGGGGGAATAGAGAGTTCCCCTGTGGTAGCTACTATTTGAGGTCGTAGGGTGGTCGTCGTGTGATTCGGCCCGCACTGTATAGTTACTCCCAACTGACTCATGAGATCTATTCCCAGATATCCATCGACTCCGCTATTAGACTTTCCTGATAGAACACAAAAATCTGTGGTGAATTTAATTCCTTTCCATTGTACCACCACCGTATTAGTTCTCCCTAGAATCGTCAGTGGTTGACCTCCGGCTCCTGACAACTGAATACTAGTTTGATTTAAGGGGCCAATCTCTTTCTGACTATTCCTCACAAAATTCTCCAAAAGACAACTTCTGTTTGCCCCTGTATCAATTAACAGGTTTGCGACTACTATGGTTTCACAAGGCGTTTGTCTCTCTAATATATTGACCTCACTCTACCGCCTTTCTATGTGAGGTTTAACGGAAAATGTTCTCCCCCTTCCGGCATCGTGATTTTTGGCTGGGTTTCTGTCTCCCTACATTCTACTGGAAGCATTCCTCCCTGGTTGTGATCGGTTCCCCTTGGTAGGGGTCGATCGGAGTTAATCTAAGGGTTGGGGTTTGGGGACGGTTGGAACAGTTCCTAGTTAGGTGTCCGGTTTGTCTGCATATAAAGCATCGGATCATTGTTCTCGGATACCCTTTGTTTGGGTTCTCCTCCTCCCCTTTCTTTTTCTTCTCTTTTAACTCTTGGGCTTCCATTATTTTCTTGATTACCTCCAGGAGTTCCTTAGTGGTAGTCACTTCATGGACAATGTAGTGCCTTCTAACTTCCACAGGGCATGCTTGGATCATAATCTCTCTAATCTATGTTTCCTGGCTCTTTTAGTCCATATGGGGATACGCAAGTTTGACGTTTTTCGCGATTTCCCTCCTCAGGGCTCTCACATTTTGGCCGTCTAGTTTCAGACTCTCAAGTTTGTCTCTGGCCTTCCTGGTGGAGGTTTCTCGGCCAAATTCTTCAATTATGGCACTCCTAACTTCTGCCCATGACACTAGCCCCTCTAGACATACTCTTACATCGTTCAGGGCCTTGCCTAAGTGTGCCTTTCCATAGGCGATCTTTTTTCCATTTTCTCCTACGACAAGTAGCGTGAACCGACATTCTAATTGTTCGATCCATAGCTCGATTTCTTCTTTCCCCTCTTCCCATAATCTGAATGGTAATATGGCCGTCATTGTTCTGTTAAATAATTATACTCAATCTAAATGATTTGTCGAATCCCACCGCTTGCCACCAAAATGTAGTACTTATTTTCTTATTTCGAATATACTATTGGAGTGGGGGATAAATTTGACAGTCATTTAGAAGATCGTATACTTTATTTAACAAACTTGCTACTACACTAATACCTGTTTCTCTGTTCGGGCCGAGATGAGTTCAAGACACGGATTGAATATTACGTCGACCCAACATAGGCTGTACTTTGGAACCCGAGAACTCCTGTTACTCCCTATTTGGATTCCTGATATTCAGGTATTGACTCAAGTCGGCTTCGATCCAAAGGCATGTTACTAGTTTCTAAAATAATATGTTTTTTTACCGAGCCCTGCTGTGTCTACTCCAGAGACCAGGGCATCAATGAATCATACCTTTATTCACTTATCTAAAACAAAGAGTTATATTCCTAAACTAAACTTCGGAATGATATACTTTTACCGGGCCTACTATGTCTACTCCAGATACCAAGGCGTTACTACATATGACCTGTCAATTAATATATCCTCTTAACCATATAGTTACAATACATTTACTCATATGACAAGGGCGTTGTTACAATTTTACCTCAATTGCCCTTCTAAATACTCTTTGATTATATAATATTCTCGTTACTTCATACAATACATTTCCTCTAATAACCAGGGCGTTGTTACAAGTTACCTCGATTGCCCTATCGAGAACACTCTCGGATTATTTATACGCGTAATCCTATTACAAACAATATATATTCACATAATACCACCTAGTCAATATTAATTCTTAACCTAATGTAAGCAGTACCTCAATAACTCTACATGGACAAAATTCTCCGCTTTTATCCCTTTACATAGATTCTTATGATTACAATATTATCCTGGACTTAACACCCGCAACGCTTAACACAGAATTGACTGAATATTCCTTTAACTATGATAACAGATATTGTTTCCTTTATAACCAAAGATTTCGTTGATCGACTAGTGTCCTTCCTACCTATTTCTCAAACTAAAGCTTTAATGGCAACTATTATTTATTCCCCTGAGCCTTATAGTTGCGTGTCTATCCTCAAGAATTATTCCCTTTTACTTTACTATTAATATCTATTTGCTGTCCTAGCAGATCCTATACTAGTTATAGCTAATCGGCATGGAGCCTTCTCTAACAAGAATAACGATTTCCCTCTTAACACATCATCATTTTATTTATAAACAAAAGTCTAATATCTTTTCTCTTTAGTTTGTCCTATAAGGACACATCAATTATTATGGAACCACTGGGTTAGTCACGCATTTTCTCTCTTTCTTTAAGTCTTGTTCGGGCCCAATATGGGTCCTTTAAAAATATATATATTGTATACTGCTAGGTGTGTGCTGGAACTATTTCACCACCTCAGAGCTGGCCAATAGCTCTTCTGGAAATTCTTGTTGCCGTCTACTATCTGTTGTCCCTCGTGAATCGCTTGGCTGTAAGTATGCAAGCCAGCGATGTCACGACAGGCAGCCGGATACTGAAGGTGTATCCGCCTAGTAGGAGAGAGCGATGCTAGGCCTGAGGTGGTCTTTACTGGAACATTTGGTGAGGGCTGGGTGGCTAGAATAAGTGGTTCCGAGTTCCCTTTGGTGCCCAAGCGAGAGAGAGGAAGTGGGTTGCAAGAAGCTCGCCCAGTGGGTTTCGAGAGGTGAATGACCGCTGCAGCCTCCCCCACCACCTTAATATAATCACGCCTCCCGCTCTCCGGCGCTGTGATTGGCTGAGCTGGCCGCTCGGCCACCCGCGCATCTTGAATTCTCTCTCTCTTCGCCTCCACTCTTCTCTCTTCATAATATGTTCCTGGAAGCTGGTTGCAAATGTCTTTTTGTGGCTTACGGGAGTATAGGGCTGGCACTGATGTATTAAACCCATTGCAACCAGAGGAAATGGCCGGTGAAGAGAGCGAGAGCGAGTTTAAAGGTGTGGCGGTACACATAGCCGTCCGCTCCGAAAATGGAGGCTTCTGATTGGTCGGCCGGGAAGGCGTGGCATGTTTATGTTATGAGCCTGAAGTGTCAAACTCAGCTGATTCAGAGGGAAGGTAAAAGGGGGCGCGCTGATTGGTGGATGGCCTTTTTACTTTAACCCTTGTCTATCGGGGCCCGACTTAAGTCCGTATCGAAAAATTTGGACTATGTGGCGGGGTCCGACTTAAGTCAGAGTGCAATATTGGCTCTGAGAGAGAGACGAGTGACTGGAGGAGCATGGGTTACCCCATGACCGCTCGCCACGGACGCCGTGGACCAACTGAGATGTACTCCACTTACATCCACCCTCACTCCCTCGCTACATACGTAATTATATAAAAAATTACCGTATTTTACCGATTCTGCCCTTCGGTTGCACGATCGTTGCAAGACAACCAGTGATCGTAGAAGGATGGTTCGGATGTCATTGGAAAACTCAATTTACGCCCTTTCAGGGATACATACTTGTATTACGCTCTGGGTCTTGTTTATGCATGAAAAAGAGCATGGTAAAAAAAAAACGCTGAGCGGCACAGTGAAATATACTCCACCACCCGCTCTTAAGGTGTTAATTATTTTGTTATTATTAGTAGTAGTAGTAGTACTAGTAGTAGTAGTAGTAGTAGTAGTGCTCACCCTCAGCCCTACTCTTACTCACTCACTAGTGTATGTGTGTATCATTTGATAATTATAACATACGGTTCATTTAAGTCGTTCTGGTAACTAATTTTACATTTGCTAATTTGTTCAGCAATTGGTATTGGTATTTATCAACTGGTCCCCTTTGACTTTAATTAATTGTTCGCATAATTAAACACTCCTCACACATTGTGTAAAGTTAATAACTAAATAGTGTTTACAATTATTTATGTATCATTACATATAGCATTTCATCACTTCCCTGTTCTTTGTATAGTGTTGACTCTTAGCATTATATCATATTCATACACACACACACACATATATATATATATATATATAAATATATATCTTACGGGACCTGAATTACATTAAATAATGCCAAAATAAGCGTTTATCTCCGCCCCGAACATGAACACTATACACACCTTCCTCTCATGGCAATTAATTGGAGTAATTAGATTAAGAAGGTAAACAAACACACATAAGAAGGCTTAGAGCTTTTGAAATATTGGAGTGTCTTTGTGAGCGTGTGTTTGTGCTTCTATTGTTTCCTCCTAATGAGCTTGTTGGCTTAAGATGTTGTGTTGTGTTTGTTGTTTTGTTGCATTGACCCATTTTTTGTCTTTAGGCTATGTGTAGTGAGGACTTTGGTTCATTAAGTTTATGATATTTTGACATTAGGTTTATGATACATACCCCAACTTAACCAAAGACACAATTACACACATACTCACTGTAATGGATTAGTGTTCACACACACACACACACACACACTAAATTTCTCTTCCCATGCCCTGTTCAAGCATTGTTTTGTTTTTGTTTTTTTCTACATGAATGAAGGAGACAAAAAGGCAAAACAGCCTGTGACGAGTGCCTCCTTCAGTGAAAGGGCCATAATCAAGGAATATTCGAGCCAAAATGCCTGGACACACGGAGTTGGAAGCAGTTTAAGTCATAGGATGAGGGATTTTTTTGTTCCCTATATTCCAACTACTCCCTCTGGGGCATAGGCTGAGAGCCTGTACATTCAACCATTATGAACAGTGAAGCCTGTGAGGTCTCGTTCCAGTCTAGGGGGTGAGCCATGTGTATCACTTTTTAGCTGCAAACAGCCCCTGCTATCTTGCATGGGGCTCAGTTTCTCACTCACTGCTCGAAGCAGCCCTATCGCTGAAGCTGCCACGCTCCAGTGCTTCACTGTCTCACCTCCTAGACTCGGACCCTCACTCTCAGAATGCCACCTAGTGAGCAATGAACTCCCTAGGCATTGTACCCCTGTAGCCTATTTTGAATATGGGAATATTCATACAGTGCTATTTAATCAAGGAACAATGAGGGTAATTTTACACATAGTAGGATTGTGATTGTGATGCACAACGGGTGGTATACTCTTAGAGAGGATCTTCCCCACACATGTGAACCATACTGAATACATGGACACACTGTGCCCCTGTACAAAGCAAGAAGTTGTGCAGAGTAAATAATATCCGGAGGCGGTTGAGTACACCCAGCTTCTGGGAATCTGTTTAAGCAAGAGTGGTAAAGTGGTCTTTCCAAGAGAGAAACGAAGAACAAGAGACACAGAGTATACCGAGATATTATAAAGAGTTGATTTGTGTATTGTTGAAGTATATGGGATAGACATGTGGTGTAGAAGGATGTAGCATTAACAATGTGTGTCTACCACGGGAAGTTGAAGCAATCCATCTCGGTGTTAAGGTAATTAAATTCAAGAGCTGGCAAGAGTTATAATTTACTGAAAAGCCCAGTCAGAAGTTTGAACCATAAATAAGTGAACAATCTGGTGGCCAAAGTTGTTTCTTTTCCAAACTGGTTTGGGAAGGTCAGTGGATGACCTACCATATACAAAAGGTAGTATAGTGACCATACACTAATAAACACTATTACACACGTATTTTGCATATACAACCCATTAATATAGTACATACTTAATTAACAAACACTTTGTTGAAAACACAAAGCATACAGTCACATACATGCATGTAAACAAACTTAAAAATCTACACACGCACACACATAAACAACCTCGTGTTATAGTACACACTTAACATACACATTGTTGCAAAACACACGTGTACATTTGATACATACACATGTCCCCAACAAATAAACATACACACACACACACACACACACACACAGCTACTGATCCATTGTCAAATTTAGTGAAATAAAGAAGCTGTTACAGCAGGCTGGCCTTGACGGGTTTTGTTTTCTAGATCTGCCTTGTTTTCATTAATTTTGTTAAAATTGCAAGGCCGGGACCAAGTCTGTGTATTATTGTGTGTGTGTGTGTGTGTGTGTGAGAGAGAGAGAGTACAAAGGAGTACAAAGGAAATCAAGCAACAACATATCTAGTGACCCTTCTAGGTTGCTTGTCCTCCAAAACAACTGAGGATCAAGTGTCCAAACAGTGGTTTAGAGTAGGTAAGGGAACATT
Organism: Paralithodes platypus; assembly: GCA_032716605.1. Lineage (NCBI taxonomy): Eukaryota > Metazoa > Arthropoda > Malacostraca > Decapoda > Lithodidae > Paralithodes > Paralithodes platypus. The sequence goes on along the minus strand of CM064570.1, from coordinate 27,092,867 downwards.
GGAAAGGGAATTACTGCCCTGGAACTAATGTCCGTGGCAGGATTAGGAAGTTAGTAGGGGACAGATGGGTTAGTAACTGAGGGGGGGATAAAATAAAGTTATTCATTTACAAACGCAGTCAGTCGCGGGTTTGATGCGAGATATTTGTCTAGGCGGAGTTTAAATGAATCAACGGTGATGCAGTCTATACCGTTTCGGGGAAGCCCATTCCACAAGTTGACAACTCGATTGAAGAAGAAATTCTTAGATTCGTGTGAGTTAAAAGATTTACCAATACTTTTGCAACCGTTTCCCCGCATGTAATTAGATTGGTCGATAGTGAAGTACTTACTACAGTCCATATTGTCGATGCCTTTGATGATTTTGAACACTTGAATTAAGTCACCTCTTAATCTGCGCTGGGTTAAAGGAAATAGATTTAATTCTCTAAGACGCTCTTCGTATGGTTTGTTCTTTAGGCTAGGTATCATTTTAGTAACTCTACGTTGAACTCGTTCTAGCTTGTTTATATCTTTTTGGTAATAAGGGCACCAGGATTGAACGCAGTATTCCAGAAGAGGGCGGACTAAGGAATTGTAAAGGGTTAGGATAACTTCTTTGGATTTATGCTCAAATGACCTGCCTATCAAGTCAATTATTTTGTTTGCCTTCTTAACAACTTCTGAACATTGTTGACTCGGTTTTAGGTTACTCGATATTGTTACTCCCAGATCGGTTTCTCTGTTTACATTCTTAAGCTGAGTGCCATTCATCGAATAGTTTGCTTTCTCATTTAGGTATCCGATATGTAGTACTTTACATTTATCCGCATTGAAACTCATTTGCCAAATTTGTGCCCAACATGACAATTTATCTAGATTGTGTTGCATATCGTCAACTTGTTCTTTTGAGAGTACGCTATTTGCAATTTTTGTATCATCAGCAAATTTTGAGATTGTACAGGTGAGACCCTCATCTATGTCGTTGATGTAAATTAGAAAGATAATTGGACCTAGTACCGATCCCTGGGGTACCCCGCTACTTACATTGGTCCATTTAGATGCCTTACCGTTTATGACTACTCTTTGCTTTCTGTCGCTGAGCCATTTTTCTATCCATTTCAACACAGTCTTGTATTCCATGCGCTTTTAGTTTTAGCAGTAAATGTTTGTGGGGAACTTTGTCAAAGGCCTTTTGAAAATCAAGGTATATAATATCTACAGCTTTACTCTCATCGTAGAGAGAGAGAGAGAGAACAATTAATTAAAGTCAAAGGGGAACAGTTGATAAATACCAATACCAATTGCTGAACGAATTAGTGAATGTATAATTAGAAACCAGAGCGACTTAAACGACACGTATGTTATAATTATCAAATAATACACACATATACACTAGTGAGTGAGTGAAAGTAGGGCTGAGGGTGAATACTACTACTACTACTACTACTACTAATAATAATAATAATAATAATAATAATAATTATTATTATTATTATTATTATTATTATAATGGGTGCTCACATTATAAATACAATTGTCGAACTTGTGCAGAACATGTTCTTGTAGGTGCAAACACATTTCTATGATCGTAACTAGTGTATACAGTGTCGCGATGTGTTCATAATATTGCGTTATATCTGTCTATATGCGTTTAAACTGCTAGTGATGTGTCAATATTTCGTGCATCACAAAATTAAGGCAGCCATATTTGAGGTCTTGCAGGAACACTGAAGTTTTGTGACTATATCTCCCAAATTCAAGATGAAGATTTATGACATTGAAACATATATAAGAACAAGGAAACGACATGGCAAGAAGAAATTTCTGATCAAATGGAAAAGCTTTCCACGCTCCCAAGCATCGAGCATCGTGGGAACCTGAAGAAAATTGTGTGGAAGGTAAGCTATAAGTTGAAGTTACAATAATTGAAGTATTAAGTCTATCTTTTATCTACAATATAATACCATTTCTTAATTTCGATTGTAAACATGGGAAGGTAATTTTGAATTAATTTTCCAAAAAGGCATAGTCCTAGTGCTTCGTATCAGTAATCATAATAAGCCCATCTCACCCCAAACTCTCAGAACTCGCATTAGCCTATTTAGGAAGGATGTAGTTTTCGGGCGTACTGCACTACCGCCTGCCTTGTTTACACTACTCGCATGATCGGGATCATGGTCCCATCTATTTTGACTGCTGTTGGATACAATAATAGCTTGAATGGGTCACCCCCCCCCCATGACTTATTGTCATTATCATAGCCTATATATTGCCAGCAGGAGGCAAATACCAGAAACAAATAGCAGCCAAATTAGACAGGAACGTAATGGAGAACCCACAACCTATGTAAACATGACGAACGTACGCCTGGATACTACATCCTTCCCCCTTTTTTGTACTGTTCTAGTTTTTGTTGATCATTTTGCATCACATCCACATCCATCGCCACCATACTAGTTCACTCTCATCCTTACCCTCCCCTCCATCCCCATTTTTTTCAGATGTATGATTAAAATTTGGACCCCAGAAAAATGGATACAGAAAGTGTAATTGCTATAGAAATAATATTCTGCATAGCCAAACAAATCAAGGTATTGTATTGTGTGAAAAAGAAAGAGAAAGGTATCCGTGCCTGTAGGGGGAGTTGGGAATGGGTAAGGGAATGAGAGATGTGAGGCTTTGTTCATATCTGTATAAATGTGTGAAATACCAACTTAACTAAGCATACTACCATACTTGATAAAAAGAACGACCTCCGACGACTCTCAATACTTGAAGCATTATATATACAAGCCCTCAGCCCCAGCATCAACAATCAAACCCAGGACCAACAGGTATTGTCCTTAGCTAAATGCTATAACCCTACAGCTTCGATGAACAACCATCAACTGCACCCTTCTACGCCCTCCACTCCTGCGCATCCCCCCGCGCAACTGAACAGTGCTGCCGCTACCACCTCTAGCCAATCACCGATGACCACCTCTACCCCCAGCCAACCACAAAGGAGAGCCAGCTAGCATCTTGCTAGGAGGTTACCCACCGCCAATGGCAGTAGCCCAAGCGCAGGATAGCTCCTCCCACCTCTCGCTTGTAATCGCCAGAAATGTATATAAACCCTGTAACTTGTCTAATTTAGAATTAACCCTGAGGATGCTAGCTGTGTCTAGCGAAATGTTGGCATACAATCATCAACTTCACCACTCTTATATACCTTCTTACTGAACCACAAAGAAGACTTGTTAGGAACATTGAGAATATTTACAATACATCAATGAACGCTGAACTAGCCTCTTCATTCAACCTTGTATAACTTGAAGAAAAAACATAAACTATATATTGTATATATATATATATATATATATATGTTTATTGGATGGCAAATATAGCTGACAGGGCTAAGATTCGAACCGTGTAGGCAGGAGGTCCATTCACTTACACCACCACGAGAGTTAAAAGAAGGAATTTGATACTTCTATCTGTATTCCTTCCCAACTCGACTCTGATGTGGGAACGCACTGTCTTTTAATCGAAATCCGGCTGCCCAAAGCATGACATGTTGTTTATTTTACGGTTCGAATCTTAGCCCTGTCAGCTATATTTGTCATCCAATAAACAACTTGTCATGCTTAGGGCAGCCGGATTTCGATTAAAAGACAGTCTGTCCCCCCATCAGAGTCGAGTTGGGAAGGAATACAGATAGAAGTATCAAATTCCTTCTTTTAACTCTCGTGGTGGTGTAGGTGACTGGACCTCCTGCCTATATAGTTCGAATCTTAGCCCTGTCAGCTATATACAGTATATATATATATATATTGTATATATTTATATATACATATATATATTTGACTAGATTTTTAATGGGTAATTGACTTTGAATACCATTACTGTGACGATTCTAGATCACTGATTTATTGCACACACACACACAGTTATATTTCGCAGGCCGTGCACAAGCATGTTTTGTTCCTCAGAGAAAGAAGTGCACAAGAAAAAATTCGCGAAAAAAGTCGAGAAAAGAAAATCAGTGTGTTTGTTTGTCTTGTCTTTTGTACTGCGAATGGAGTAAGCAAAAGCAGTTGTTGCTGTGGAGGGAGTTACTTGAACACAAACAGAGAGAGAGAGAGACAGGACCAAAAGTGAGGGTGTATTTGTTGGTGTTGGTTTTGGTGGTATTAATGGTTTTGATAGTTATTATTGTTGTTAGACTGTGAACATTGAAGGTTCAAATGGAACATAATCATATATGATGAATAGCTTAATAATTTAAGAGTTTTTGTTGAAACACCAAGACAACAACAACAACAACAACAACAAAAACAACACACACACACACACACACAGCTGAATACCAAAATTGCCATCATCTTGTTAAAAAGAGAAATATGAAAACTTCACAAATGACATGCACCAACCACAACAACCACCTTCACAACTTGCACATCTTTCATCACCATCACCACCCTCATCAACACCACCACCATCATCACCGCCACCATCACAATTTGTCTGGGTCTGTTACCCTGAAATATCACGGGTTTTGAATGTGACGGATAAACCTCCGTCATTAGTTAGGAGTACAAAGGAAATCAAGCAACAGCAGGTTTAGTGACTTCTCTAGGCTGCTTGTCCTCCAACACATTGAAGAGCAAGTGTCCAAACAGTGGTTTAGAGTGTGTAAGGGAAAATTGGAAAGGAAGAACTGCCCTGGAACTAATGTCCGTGGCAGGATTAAGAGGTGTTAGGTATGGGACAGTTGGGTTAGTAACATTACACAGTGTAACATCATAGTAATTTGTAAACACAATTATCCTTAATGGATCTGAGGGGAGAAAAATAATGTTATTAATTTACAAACGCAGTCAGTCGCAGGTTAGAGTCAAGATATTTATCTATACAAAGCTTAAAAGAATCAACGGTGCTGCAGTCTATAACGTCTCGGGGAAGCCCATTCCACAAGTTGACGACTCAATTGAAAAAGAAATTCTAAGACTCGTGTGAGTTAAAAGGTTTACCAATAATTTTTCAACCGTTTCCCCGTGTGTAATTAGAATGGTCGATAATGAAGTACTTATTACAGTTCATATTGTCAATGCCTTTTATGATTTTGAACTATTGAATTAAGTCACCTCTTAATCTGCATTGGGTTAAAGGAAATATATTTAGTTCACTAAGACGCTCCTTGTATGGTTTGTTCTTTAGGCTAGGTATCATTTTGGTAACTCTACGTTGAACTCTTTCTAGCTTGTCTATATCTTTTTGGTAGTAAGAGCACCAGTATTGAATGCAATATTCCAGAAGAGGGCGGACTAAGGAATTGTAAACAGTTAGGATTACATCTTTAGATTTATGCTCAAATGACCTGCCTATAGAGCCAATTATTTTGTTTCCCTTCTTAACAACTTCTGTACATTGTTGACTGGGATTTAGGTTACTCGATATTGTTACTCCCAAATCAGTTTATCTGTCTACACTCTTAAGTTGGGTGCCATTCATCGAATAGTTTGCTTTCTCATTTCGGTTTCAGATATGTAGTATTTTACATTTATCAGCATAACTCATTTGCCAAATTTGGGCCCAACATAACAACTTATCTAGATTGTATTGCATATCTTCAGCTTGTTCTTTTGAGAGTACACTATTTGCAATTTGTGTATCGTCAGCAAACATCGTGATTGTACAGGTGAGACCCTCATCTATGTCATTGATAGAAACTAGAAACAGAATTAGCCATAGTACCGATCCCTAGGGTACCCAGCTATTTACATTGATCCATTTGTATGCCATACCATTTATGACTACTCTATGTTTTCTGTCGCTGAGCCAATCTTCTAGCCATGTAAACACACCGTTTTGAATTCCATGCCCTTTCAGTTTTAGCAGTAAACGTTTGTGGGGAACTTTGTCAAAGGCTCTCATCATATAGGTTAAGGATATCGTGGAGGAAGTCTAAGAGGTTTGTTAAGCAAGAGCGTTTGTTACGAAAGCCGTGTTGAGTATCTTTGAGTCGTTGTTTTCCTCCAAGGGATTTACGAGTCTGTCTCTTATTAGTGTTTCTAGCATTTTACATACAACTGCGGTTAAGTTAATCGGGCGATAGTTACTGGATAAAGATTTGCTGCCATTTGTTAATATCGGTTTATGTTGCCGAGCCTTCACAGGCATAGTCCCAGACTGTAAGGATTTATTGAATAGCAATGTCAGTTGTTTGGAGAGCACATCTTTAACTTCCTTTAGAACTCGAGGAGAGATTGTATCAGGTCCAGGGGATATATTTACCTTGAGTTTATCTAAACATTTCAAAACTTATTTCTTTGTAAAGCTGATATTGCTTAGAACGTCAGAAATATTTGTCTGAACCGGCGATGCTTTATGGATATTACTAAGGTTTATGTTGTAAACGCTGATGCAAAGAAGCTATTGAGGGCATTACTCATGTTTACTTCATCTTTGGTGTATTGTCTCATCGACGACTAACGTTTTTTTTTTTTTTTTTTTAAGAGACAATGAACGGAGGAAGGAAAAACACAGATAAAACAAAGAGGTCCATGTGCCTAAAGGCATCCTCTATTCATAATGTTTGTAACAACTGGATTTAAACTTTTGTAGATTGTAAGTTTGTGGAAAGCAACTCGAGGGAAGTGAATTCCAAAGAGTAGTAGTTCTAGGGATAAATGAATTTTGATAAGCAGAAGTTCTGCATTGTGGAGGAGAAAGTGTAAATTCATGGGGGCTCTCAGCTGCCCTAGTTCTACGGGGAAAGATGTGGAGAGGCGGCACAATTGAAGCAAGTTCCTCGGAACAATTGCTGTGAAAATATCTGTAGAATAATGCAAGGGATGCAACGTTTCTTTGTATGGATAATGTAGGAAGGTCCTGTGTGATTGTAGGGTTATTGATTAATCTAATAGCTTTATTTTGAATTTTGTCCAACTGCCTCAATGCAACCACTCCACTTCCACTCCACAGAGGTGAACAGTAATCCATCTGAGAACGCACATGACTTTTATATATTACGGCCAACTGCTCGTCAGTGAAGAATTCTCGAACTCTGTACAGGAGTCCCATTTTTTTAGAGGCATTCTTAGCAATGCCTCTAACATAATGTGTCCAGCTCAAGTTAGTAGTTAATGTTACACCGAAAATGTCAATACTAGGGGAAGTGGGAATATTTACATCATTAACAAATATATGGGAGTCAGTGAGATTCTGTCGGTTAGAAAATTGAATGTACTTGGTTTTCTGTGCATTAAAGGAAACTAGATTCTTTTGTCCCCATTCATTAATTCTAGAAAGGTCCTGGTTCAGAGAAATTGCAGTCTTTATTTTTTAATTTATAACATCGGGTTGGGTGAAAGAATTGGTAAATGTGAAGGAACTGTGGAGTGTTGAGTCATCTGCGTAGGAATGTATTGGATTATGAATGGTAGATATGAGATCATTGATATGAATGAGGAACAGAGTTGGGGCCAAAACTGATCCCTGGGGAACACCAGCATTTATTGAGTGAAATTGAGAATAAAGGCCATCTACCATTACACATATTTTTTCCGTTATGAAGATAAGAAGAAATTAGTGGAACTAATGATGCAAGGCCGTAGTGTGACATCTTCGACAATAAGGATTGATGCCAGACTCTATCAAATACCTTTAATATATCCAGTGTTATTGTATGTGTTTCACCATGTTGGTCTGTAGCTTGGTTGATTTGATGCTAAGAAGGCAAAGAATGTCTGCAGTTGATCGACATCGTCTAAAACCATATTGCCTATCACTGATTAATTTATTATTCTCAAGATGCTTAATTATGTGATTATTTAATATAATTTCAAAGACTTTACCAAGAGTGGAAGTTATAGTTATTGGTCTATAGTTTGATGGATCTGAAGAGGCACCTTTTTTAGGAACTGGATGGATGTTTGCTTTTTTCCAGGGTACTGGGAAGTATGAGGTATGAGTACACAGACGGAATTGTTTTGCCAATACAGGAGTGAGCACCAAGGAGCAATTGTTAAGTACTTTTGGAGGAATTTCATCTGGACCAGTAGCCTTATCTACTGAGAGATTCTGCAACATAGTTTTGACATGTCTGGTGTGGATCTTAAGTGAGGGAATTTCAGGCGAATTAAAATTAAGTACAGAGACATCTTGATTTATTTCATCTAAGGTTGAGTTGGTGGAGAATATATCCGCAAGAAGGTTAGCTTTACCTCGTGGGTCACTTACAAGATTGCCAGTCGGAGATTTTAATGGTGGAATGGATGAAACAGTAGTGAAGTTGGATTTGAATGAGTTAAGAGTAGACCAAAATATTTTGTTATCATTTGGATTATTTAGAAGTTTATTTGCCTGCTTGTGGAGAAAGTTTGATTTAGATAGGTTTAATACAGTTTTGGCATGATTTCTGATGTTTCTAAAGTAATTAAAGGCTTCATGTGTTTTTTATCTTGTGTATGCATTGTAGGCTATTGCTTTTTGTTCAGTAACTGCTTTTTTTTCTGATGTAACTGTACAATTCTCTTAGGTTTGTTTTACTTTGATTCCCAATATGTAACTCGAGGGTCATTTTACTTTGTTTGATTCATTTTTATGGTTTGCGTCGTAGTTCTACGAATTTCACTCGCTCTTCGTAATTTTTTGAGGATTTTAATCTATCATGAGTGATATTTTTAGTATGTAAACAATCTGAAATGTCTATATTTCACCATTTGGGCCTATAATTTTGGTCTGTACGCCATATTTTCGATGGTATGCAGTTTTGCATTGCTTTTAGGTAAGTAGGTTGCAAACAATTTTCATGATGTCTTTATGTCGTTATTGTTAATTGGAAAGCTCCAGTCAGTTTCTATAAACATTACCAATTCTAAACACAAAATGTAAAAGAAAAACATAGATATTCTACGTGTTCATACAGGTACCGGTATTTTTACCTTTAGTCTATACCAGGGTGACTTTCTATGATAACTGGATGGTGTAGCCATCTAAATGACTGTTGTGCAACAGTGCAAAGTGAAGTAAGGGCCATACTATAGAAATGGGGACCATATATAATAAATATTATGTAGCACACTTATTGCTGAACACAAAAATGCAACAAGGAGTATTTATAGAGATTGGTGAACCCTCTAATGCTATAGCCTACATTCGGGGTGTTAAACGATAGCTGAGTCCAGTCTTTTTATTCTTTATTATTATATATGCAAGGATGAACTTGAAGTTTATAGTTCTAATTGTGTCTTTGGAAGTGAAGCCAAAACAATGTTATTTAGTGGTTATTTTCTTGTATTGCTTCTCATTCTTTCAAGTTTTCAAACAATATGGCTCCGGTTTGACACCCTACCTATAATACAATTATACAGTACATTAAGAAGGATGAATCATGAGAGGGTCAAGTCTTAGTAATACTTATCACTACAGAACTTAGTAAGACTAATGGTATCTTCAATCATATTTGGTATTACTTAATTACTGTACAGTATAATGCAATGATTCATTGACTGTTATACAAATAGTAAAATGTAGCAAAATTTGACTCATTATTGAAATAGTATGTTAGTCAATGTAGTACAATTACATAGCCTACCAGTAACAATTACATAGCCTACCAGTAACAATTACATAGCCTACCAGTAACAATTACATAGCCTACCAGTAACAATTACATAGCCTACCAGTAACAATTACATAGCCTACCAGTAACAATTACATAGCCTACCAGTAACAATTACATAGCCTACCAGTAACAATTACATAGCCTACCAGTAACAATACATAGCCTACCAGTAACAATTACATAGCCTACCAGTAACAATTACATAGCCTACCAGTAACAATTACATAGCCTACCAGTAACAATTACATAGCCTACCAGTAACAATTACATAGCCTACCAGTAAAATTACATAGCCTACCAGTAACAATTACATAGCCTACCAGTAACAATTACATAGCCTACCAGTAACAATTACATAGCCTACCAGTAACAATATAGCCTACCAGTAACAATTACATAGCCTACCAGTAACAATTACATAGCCTACCAGTAACAATTACATAGCCTACCAGTAACAATTACATAGCCTACCAGTAACAATTACATAGCCTACCAGTAACAATTACATAGCCTACCAGTAACAATTACATAGCCTACCAGTAACAATTACATAGCCTACCAGTAACAATTACATAGCCTACCAGTAACAATTACATAGCCTACCAGTAACAATTACATAGCCTACCAGTAACAATTACATAGCCTACCAGTAACAATTTGACAATGTTATACTGAACAGGTTACTATATACTATACTGCATTAATATGTTACAATAAAATAACTACACTACTAGACTACTGTACCAGTGTAGGCCAACTAGCACAATACTGGTATGATATTTAGAGTATATAATGAACTTCCACGAATGAAGTGTTTGTTTCAAATCGAAATATACAAAGCTAAACATATACTGTATTGTATGAAGCATTTTTCATATTCAGAAGTCAGGGTTATTACGGTACTGTACCTGTCCAGTAAGTAAAACAATTACAATTTAATTGGAGTTTCAGTATGTTATTATGCTTAATACATTCGATCACATCACTATCGGTATCTAGCCTATAGTAATACAAACGTTTCAACCTAAGGCATTTAGAATTATATACCATTTTCATTAATAAAAGGTTTAAGAAGCGTCAGAAGGGAGACAACATATATAATGGTTATGTTATGTTTATAGGGCTTAAAGCTAAACAAATAGTAAATAAATTTTTAACATAAACTACAAATAAATATAACTCCCATAGCAATGTTATGGTATTACATTAGGATATAATGATATGTAGTGTAATTCTGAAACAATAAGGCCCAAATTCAGAACAGTGGTTAAACCACGGATTTCGGGGCAGGTTTAAACCCAGGATTGAGATTAGTCGATCCTGGATCAAACACAGAGGTTTATCCGTATTCAGAACACAGGATTAATTACATTATTCCTAAATAAATATTTGGGCTGCCGAATCGCATCCCACAAGGAACTGTTATTCGTAAATATATTTGGGATCCAATTAATTGTGGGATCTCAGAAAACACCTCAAATAGTATTGTAACAATTGTAGGGCTCTCCGGGCACCTCACATTAATTCCCATATATATATACAGTATATATATATATACAGTATATATATATATGATGCAAATGTTGTATATGTGAACCATAAATAGGGTGCGTACATCTCCCCAAGACTTAACAAATAGAAAGCCAGTCTTTTGAGATAGCCTACACAATATATACAAATATATATAAATAAAATACAAAGGTAATTCTGCATAACTACTACTCCTGCTATTTTATGTTTAATTTATTTTATTTGTGTATGTTAATGCTTTATAAGTGTGTATTTTCTATTTAGAAAGTGAGGAAAGCCCAATTTATTAGCATTTGTATTATTAATTGTAATTCCGATACCTCAACAATCTAGGGGAGAGTTTGGGAATGCGGGGTTTTGGGTGGGGTAAAAATATGAGTATTATGGGAATAACTCTAAAAATATAATAAATACAATTGGAAAACCCCCAAAATGTTGAAATCCGAGCCAAGTTTTGGCAAAAGTTGGCTCGGATTTGGCCAATTTTCAGAGTCCAAAAAGGTCAAAATTGGAGACAAGAAATTGGCTCGGATTTCACCCTTTTTCAGCTAAAGAAAACCCCAAAGTGATGACCAAACTTGGCTGGTGTTTGTCGAATTTTCAGATTCCAAAATCACAGTAACCTCATTTTGAAAGTTGGCTGGGGTTTTCTTGTTTTTCACTGTTGAAAAACTCAGTAAGGATGTGGTTAACATTAGCCTAACCTAACCTAACCTAACCTAACCTAGTATTAATATAAGGGGACCGACCGGTTAATTTAGGCTTAAAAAACTCGAAATCCTGAAAATACCAATAGGTGTTTACTCAACAAGAGTCAACATCCCTTCATAAGCCAGTGCAATGTTATTAGTGAAAACCCATTGGAAGTAGTTTTTTTTATGTTTTCCAAACTTTTCCTGTAATTCTATAAACGTTATATAGCGAACTTTGAAATTAAGATGCTCAGTAACTACTGGTCGTACGAGGAGCATACCTATATAAATCGAAAGAGCGTAAGCTACTCTACAACCTCCCATACGCTTTATTTTCTACTTTGCCATGTTCCTGCGTAAATATTGTAAATCTAAAAAACAAAAGTAAAAATGTTCACCTAATTACCTTAGACTTTCACCAGTTTTTCTCAGAACCTATATTGTCGCAATTTCGGATGTTATTCTACAGTTATTATTGGACCTATAGGAATGGTGTATATTTTCTTGGAAAGGTAATTAAAAACACTACAAGGCCTATCAAACCAATTTACTCTAGTAATTTAATTTATTTTACAATATGTCGTCAAAGTTGTAATTTTCTATAAATATATTCGCCTGAATCCGTAATCACCTAAATCGAATAAATACACAAAATATATAAAATGTTTTTATAGCAACTACAGATACACCTTTTGTGAGTTATTTGATCCCATAAAACATGTGCTATGGGGATTTCTGTAAGAGTTTATCATGTTCTGCAATGCTATGGTTTTCAACATTTATTTCCCTAAATTGCAAGAAAAAAGCAAAAAAATAAATAAATAACAACAAATTGATCTAGTTTTATGGTCATATACACCTGTGCCAAATTTCATTTAAATTGAAAGTAAGTCCTGGAAGTTTGTAATTAACCGGTCGGTCCCCTTAAGGGTGGGGGCTGCCGCCCCCACACCCCCGCTAAAGCCATGAAATCCGAGCCAAGTTTTGTCATTAACCTAACCAAATAACCTAACCTAACCTAATCTAGTATTATGGGGTTAACATTAGCCTAACCTAACCTAACCTAACCTAACCTAGTATTATGGGTGGGGGCTGCCGCCCCCACACCCACGCTAAATCCATGAAATCCGAGCCAAGTTTTGTCATTAACCTAACCAAATAACCTAACATAACCTAACCTAGTATTATGGGGTTAACATTAGCCTAGCCTAACCTAACCTAACCTAACCTAGTATTATGGGTTTTGCCCTTTTTGGACTCTGAAAATTGGCCAAAACTTGGCTCGGATTTCAACATTTTTGTTTTTTTTCAATTGTATTTATTACATTTTTAGAGTTATTCCCACTGTCCACAATACCCCTATTTTTACCCCACCCGAAACCCCGCATTCCCAAACTCTCCCATAGATTGTTGAGGTATCGGAATTACAATTATTAATACAAATGCTAATAAATAGGGCTTTCCTCACTTTCTAAATAGAAAATACACACTTACAGAGCATTAACATACGTGAGTGTGTGTGTGTGTGTGGGGGGGAGGGGGGGGGCGCTGAGGATATGTCCCTATATAATGGGCGAAATTGGCATTTTTGACATGGAAAAGACCCTGTAATGCAAGCCCTAAGGGTCTATTTACAGTGTACAGTTATATATTGAAGAAAGATAGCCATACTCGAGAAATACCGCCAAAAATACCCCTAAATGTGAGGAAAACTAACCTGGCATGAGGCCTTCCAGGAGGTTGTGTTTGAAACTGACATCACACTTCACAGGCGAAGTGCATTGTAGGTACAAGTTAAAATGTATTGTTACAAATCGATATCCCAAAAACTATATGTAGAAAAATTAGAAAGTAATAAATTCAGACAGTATGTAAAACACTGGAAAAGACAATTGTAAAAGATAATAATAATTTGTTGGGAAAATAAATCACTAGGTGAAGCTCGACTCTGATTGGCTAATGAACATCCAGGAACTTCTGGGAGGAGCCTAGCATGTAAACAAAGTGTTGTGGACTGGACTGGACTGGCTGGACAAAACTAGGTCATAACTCTGAAAACTGTATAGGAGGGTGACACTGAAATTGACAAAATAAGAAAAGTATCCCTTATCCGCGCATCTGTAGTAGTAGGGCAGCTTAGGGCAAGATTTGACATGGATGTGGACATTCCGGACAAAAGCGCCAAATTTTTTCCACATTCTACATAGTGCCTTAGCTTCCCATTTTTGATAGGCACCACTTCCTCCTGATACATTATGGCAGCCATCTTGGATTTTTATGATCGCCATCATAGAAAAACCTACATCTATCAATATCTCAGCTGCTAAGCCACTTAGGATCATGATCTTGGTGTCCAAACATACAATTTCGAGGTCAAGGAATACATTCATACCATTTATAATAAAGTTGAATGGTTATTTGGTCAGAAATTAACATAAAATTATTACGGTATAACATAATCCTAATATTTTTCTTTTCTATTTTCAGGTTGAACTAGCAAGATGGATTGGAGCCTGTGCGTGATCTGTCAAGAAAAGACTACAGAGCCTGTGAAATGCCCACGCAATGTACAAGGGAGCGGGGACAAGTCCGGAGCATACAGCAAGTTCTTAAATAACGTTAATGCTTTTAGAGGCCTAGGTGCATTGCCAGTAGTACTGAAGTTTGGAGAAGAGATAACTACAGATGAACTGGTCCAAAAGCGGGGTGTATGGCACACATCCTGCAATGTAAAGTTCAGTAAAGACAAACTGGAAAGAGCTACTAAAAATCGAGACAGGGAGGAGGCTACAGGGAGCAACACCTATGGAGAGAAACGACCACGGCGTCAGTCGATGGACAAAATGGCCTGTATAGTTTGTTGTGGAAAGGATGGACACCTCCGTGAGTTTGGAACATTTGGAGCTGATGAGAATATAAGAAAGATTGCTACAGAACTGCAGGAAACACAATTAATGGCTAGATTGGAAGGTGGCGATCTCATAGCACTTGAAGCTAAATATCATCTGGAGTGCTCAACAACACTACGGAATCGCCATCGATCACTGATCCGGCAACAAGGGCAAGCATCTGGAGTTCATTCTGAAGAAAAGAGGATGAAAGCAAGATCACTTGTGGAGCTATTTACTCATGTAGAAAACTGTGTGGAAGCTGGGACCTTCTACTTCAAATTTTCGGAATTGTATCAGCTGTATGAAAAGCGACTGCGGAACCTTGGTGTTGAAACAGAGACTAACCGAACCCACTTCAAGGAAAAACTTCTAGCATACTTCCCGCAAGCTCAAGAACAAAGTGATAGCAAAAATAAGATTCTGGTTTTTGAACAAGGCATGCAAGATATGTTGAAACAGGCCATGGCATGTGATTATGAAGGTGATGCATTACTGCTGGCTAAGGCAGCTAAGCTAGTGCGCAAGGAGATTGTCAGCAATAAAGGTTTCCACTTCGATGGCAAATTTCCTTCTGGTTGTCAGGAAGAGTCAGTGCCATCTACTCTCAAGACCCTTGTGTCCATGCTATTGATTGGTGCTGACCTTAAGGACCAAGATTTCACAGATTCACAGGCAAACCTCACAGTCTCTCAGACCATTCTGTACAATTTCAAGACACATGCCCCTTCTTCTTTTTCAACATCTCGCCATTGCTAGGATAGGGAACCACCATTGCCATTGTACATTGGAATGAAGATTCACACAGACACCAGGTCTAAAAAGCTCATCACACAATTACATGACTTGGGCCTCAGTGTATGTTATGACAGAGTTCTTCAGCTTGAGAACCAGATTGGGACTGCTGTCTGTGACGACTTAAGTACAAAGGAGCTGTCGTTCCTGCTCAACTGCGACATGGACTTTTTACTGTTGGTGCGCTTGACAACTTGGACCATAATCCTTCAAGTACAACTGCTAAGGGTTCATTTCATGGCACAGGCATCAGCCTGTTTCAATTTCCAACTTTGTCTAACTTGGGGGAGAGGCAGAAGGATATCAAACTACGCTTGGCTGATACCAAGAAGAATCACCAGTTGCCAGACAGCTTTACCACTGTACCAGCTGTAGCTCTGAAGACAGCAAATGTGTCAGTTCCAGAACTGCCAAATTTAACAGCACCAAAACAGGGACAACTGGCAAGTGCACAATTGAAGGAGGAGAGCTGGCTGAAGCATGCTTGTCAACTACTGGAGAAAGATGCAGTTGAACAGGGTGACACTGTAGCCTGGAGCGCGTTCAGTCTACCCTATCAGGCAATCCTGTTTCTGTTTGAGCAATCCTGTTTATGATCGCGCAGACTGAACGACATTGATAGCCAAACATTGATTCTCGTCGCTGATTGGTCAGTGGCTATGAGCACGAAATTCAAATCTTGTTGGCGATGTCTGCGAAGGTTTTAGGCCTGTTACAGTGCTTCTTCGGTCTATTAATTTCAATCAAAGTCAAATGGTTTTGTCAAATCAATACATTTTAATATTGAATATTATATTATCCATCAATATAGACTATTGGCTAAGGTAGTCACACTGTCAGCTACAGTCAGCAGCCTTGTTCAAGCTCAAGACAGACGGTAGGCTAGGCTACCATCAGGCTATTATATCTTATAATCTTATTAAGAAATGTTGACAAAGTTATTACGGTCCTTATCTGGCAAAGGTAGCTCTTTCTTCACCGTGTAATTTTCAAACAATTCTCCGTTAGTCTATTGGGGAAATAAAAAGTAGATGTTCTTTTCCTGGCGATGTAGGACTATGAATATGCTAAACTATAGGCCTATAGTTTATATATATTGGCTATGTAGCCAGGCTGAATTAAATAGTAGCCTATATAGGCTATATTATCTCTTCCTGACAATGTATGTATAGGCATACTTTCTTTTTCTGACGATCTATGTGTATATAGGCTATTTGCAAGCCTATATTAATGGAAGGTTCATTAACATTATTTTTTAACCATTAGATTACCTTGAATATTTAACTATAGCGTGGATAGGCTACCTTACTAAACATAGCTTAACTGACCTATCATACTTCGATGCAATTATGCCTCGGAAATTGTTTTTAAGAAATGTAAATAGAGTAATCGATCAATAATAGACAAGCGCCGAAAAACCTGTACAGCAAGCTAGGCTATAACCCGTTTAAATATAGGCTATCATTCAATTGGCACAGTAACAACTGTAATATTACCGATATACAACTATAACAATGAAATACAAACCGCATAAAAACATAATAATCAATCAATAATATAGACAAACGCTCAAAAACCTGTACAGCAAGTTATAACCCATTACAATACATCATTGGCATAGTAACATTACCAATATATAACGATACAAATTAAATAATAACTGCCTAAAAAAAAAAAAAAAAATTAGCTCATCGAGCCTCGAACCCTTGCGAGTAGGCTTACGGATTTAAAAGCGAAGTCGTTACCAACTAGGCTACGCTTACCGCACTGAAGCCCTGACGAAGTAGCTGTGAGACTTGCGCTCCAAGCTGCTTGTTTTATGTTATATATAGCAAAATGGTCACGATAACTATGATTTTTATACGTGTGCTACCTTATAATTGAGATTGCGACACGTAAATAACATGGAGGTAGGCTAATTAAGCTTAATTATGATAATATAATGTAGAGGAGAGATTTAGGCCTACTGTTATGATAGCTTCGCTAGTCACCTCCAGGGAGTGTTAGCGTGATCGCCGTCTGATTGCAAACAATCACAAACGTGATTCGTCGAATCAGAGGCGATCACGTTCAGTAGAGCTATCCCGTTTGCGTGTTTGGGTAGACTGAACGCGCTCCTGGTCAGCATTCCATGCCTCCATGCAAGATATATCAGTAGATGTTCACACCACCCTTACACAGCTCTTGCCCCTTTTCTATGAGAAAGCAGCTACAGCAGCTATGATCAAGCATGGAATGAATGTTTTGCAGTGGGCAACAAAATGTCTCAATCCTGGACAAATACCAGTTATCGCCTTTGATGCACCACTCTATGCACTTGCCAAATTTACCCAGTGGAACTGGCCTGACACGCATGGAGAAGAAAAGATCATAGCAATGTTGGGTGGACTCCACATAGAGATGGCGATGTGGAAAACATATGGTGACTACTTGGAGGGATCTGGATGGACCAATGCACTGACACAAGCAGACATTGCATCATCAGGAACTGCTAACTCTTTTTTGAAGGCCACCCACCTCACCAAAACAAGACATGCACACCAGGTGACTGCGTTGGCTCTTGCAAAACTCCAGGAGGACGCTTTCATGCACACCGAAGGAGAACACTGTGATGAAGCTATGAAAGCATGGAGGCAGGAAATTATACAGAAAAGTCCAACATTTCAGTACAGGGACACTGTTCTCAACATGGAACTCCTGGGCCTCATCTTCATTAGATCACAACGAGAGGGGAATTTTTCACTGTATGTTGAATGCCTCAAGGCTTTGGCTCCATGGTTTTTTGCTTTAGACCACCACAATTATGCCTGGTGGCTCCCAATACACATCCGGGTCATGGAGAGTCTACCAGCACCCATTCTCAAAGAGTTTGAGGAGCACAGTCACTGGGTTATCCACAAAACCACCAACAGATTCTCGGCTATCCCGATCGATCAAGCCCATGAACAAAATAACAAAGTGGTTAAAGATTATGGGGGTGCACTTGGTTTGACTGAAAATCCTTCAGCCTTCAGGAAATGGATGGTCTCAGGGCCTGAACAAGCAAGGCTGCTAAAGGAGTTTCCCAGGAATACTTCCCAGACAAAAATCCACAGTGTGGTTATCATCATGAAGAGGGACTGTCCACACAGATAAGTTGTAAGGAGCAGGCTGTGAGTCTGACTCAGGTCATCAAAGAACTGGGAAACCCTTTCATTGATGACAGTGATGAGTTACTGGCTCTAGACACACGGAATATTCTGGATGAGTCTGTGGTGAACACATATTTCAAACAAATGATAACTGATCACACATGCTCCATTCATGATCCGATTAATAAGAATGCCCTTCCTCTCTTCAGGTGTCCGCAGCCAAGAGCCAAAACAAAACAAGTAGGGAAGATCACTTTACTCAAGAATGATGTGGCTCTGTTTTCTCACCTGTACATCGTAATGCAGCACAGAATGAGTGACATCAGCAAATTCTTCAGCCATGAGAACCACCCCTTTCCCCCTTCACTATCAGATGGTGGAAAACTGCGCTTTGGAAAGAAAGCTGATCTGCTAAAAATTCTGGCCAACGACACCCAGAATGATCCTCCCGATTACATTGATGTGAGGCTTCTTGATGGAGCTGCTGTGGTGCACTTGCTCCCCACTAACAACGTTATAACATTTGATGAGTATGCTGATTGTGACGTTAACCACTCCGTTAGAACCGCATGGCTTGTCCTACAGTGACTCGCTAGGATCGCCAGGGCAGTGGATGGGGCTACAGTTTATGTATTAGAGTGTGCTTTATTTCATATGAAAGCTCGTGTCATGGGCAGTCCAGAAAGGCTCTTTGTTTTCACCCATGTCAAGGCTTTATATATTTAATTGTAAAGTATATGTTTTATCATTAACTAGTAATGATGGGATCTGAGAGAGAGAGAGAGAGAGAGTAGAACAGAGTGAGAGGGAGCGCACAGTGTTTTTGTCCCGCTCGATGATGTCACGGCTGGCTGCCTCGTGGGGGTTGGTTGAGAGAGGTCCTTACCATGCTGAGCTCCCTTGCTAGTGGCTAGAGGACTTGTAACCGCTTTTTTCCCACGCGCCTCGAGCTAGTGCGAGTATATATACAGTTCCTCGCCACTCTCTCCCTCAGATCTGGTTTCTAGAACGCATCTATCTCATCCCTTGCTACCTGTCCCCTGCTCTGTACCTGAGAATCTTTTCCTCTGCCTACCTCTCTCTTTTTCATATCTTTCACCACCTTTTTATTAATATTATACCCCCTCTGGTTAACTCTGCAAAATCAGCTTCATGCTGGCCAGTTGTATTGTGCGTTAAGGTCTGATATAACCCATGTATGTTAGTTGTTAAGATAAGTGGATCACGAAGCATTGGTTGGCATTTATATTGTTTAAGTACCGCGTCCTATAATTATTAGTGTTCTGCTGAATTAGATAATGCTAGACTAGGAGTCTGATATTATAAGGTATTGTTTCCTATGAGTGCTGGCTTTAGTTAAAAGCTGCACGACATACCTGAGAACTGGAGTTGATTGAGTAAATTCTAGTCTGTGTGCCATTGAGAGTAGAGCATGCACGAATGAGGGCTATTTGCCTATACCATTCTGCACTGTTCTAGTCTCGATTGTTTGTCTTTGAGGTACGCCAGGAGAACGCTTAATACTTCGGTATTAAGGTTTCTCAAGAGAGCTACCCTTCCCTATAACGTAATATTTGACGCACAGACTTGAGATTTGCACTAGGCTATGCGGCATGCCATGCGCACCAGTATCTCGTATCATTGACTCTAGCTAGACTTTATCAGTCACAGTAGACATTAAGTATATTAAACCTAATTCCTCTTTTTATGCATACCCATTTATGATTACACAAGCATTTCGCAGCCTAGTTTGATGTATGGAGACACAAACGACTTAGGCTCTTTTTGTTGATAGGAATACTGTATTGTCGTGGCGATTATTATTGTTGTAGTGTTTAGGATATTCTTGGCTCCGACGGCATTATATATTCTGCCTTTTTGTGAGCATAGCCTGCACGAGCATTCTTCCGCTGCCTGCCTTTTTGGGTTCCATTTCCGATACGAGCATCTTTATAGCATCTAACATTTAAAGAAGATTCCTTGTTAGTGTTGAAGGACTTTAGTGCACTTTCTTTCATGCAGGAGTGCCTGACATTTATTGATTAAAGTAACGTAAGCTGTAACTTTTCTTACCACCTTACTTTGCATACCATAACCAAGCACCTTCGGTTATAGGTAGTAATAGGCTGTTTTCACATAACATTAAGCCTAGAGTAGACGCACATTTATTGAGAGTTTGATAGCCTATTATTGCATATAGAACTCTGTAGAGTATTTGTGTTCTTTGTTCACTGGGAATATACATCAGAGGTTGGATCTAGCGCTTTCCGTTGTAGCATTTATGCCATTACTAGTCCAATGAATAAGAGCCCTGATATATTTAAACCCCAGTCGTAACAAATGGCGACCTTGCCTAGGATTTAGTGAACCTACATTTATTAGCATGGAACATTTGTTGTTTTGGTGAATATTTTGCGGGGATCAGCAAGAATAATTTTTTTTCGCAACATAGTATAGCCCTTGAGTATTTCCGAGAATTTTTGTGTGTATATTGAGGTATAAGAGTTTGGGGTACTTCTTTTCTGAATATTGAGGTGGGAAATTTTTGTGAGCATCATGTCTTATACCGGATCAGAGGAGAATGGAGACACCGTACGTAATGTCGAAACTGAGGAACAGCAGTATGATGAAAGGGTTAATCGGGTGAACTGTGAGGAGGATGCTAGGATATTTTTGCAATGGCCTGTTACTGCCGAGCGGTTGGAGGGTATGGATCGGTACGGTCTTCAATGCCTGGCCACAGCTATCGGTCATGCGGTTACTAGCAGCATGACCAAGGATAACTTGATAACGTGTGTACTGGGCAGGGTGACTGGTGAGCGAGATGGGTTGAGTGCTCAGAGCCCTTCGGCCATGCTTCCCCTACACTCGACTCCCAGCCATCCCAGTAGTTTGCCGACCCCGGGTACGCTTCCGCAGTTGGGTGGTGACTGGCAGGGTGGGTTGCCCCTGGGGGGACCACCGGTAATTTCAAACATTGTAGCACCTTCACCTCAAGGGTTAACTCCAGAATTATTGCTTCATCTCGAATTAGCTAAGATCGAAGAGAGAAAGGCTATCAGGGTATGTGAGCTTCAGCATCAGCAGCAAATAGAGCTAGCAAAAATCCAAGCTGAGTCGACTAGGTACTGTGCCGACATGGACGTAGAGAAGTCGCGAGTAGAGACAACGGGACAGCGACTTGGGGCTGGTAACCGTGTTCATGAGCAGTCTCTCTCGCACTTATTGAAACTGGTTCCGGTGTTTGATGAGAGTGGTGTAACAGAATTTTTCACACGCTTTGAGAAGAAGTGCCAGGAACACCAGTGGCCAGAGAATAAATGGGCAGCACTTGTATCCTCTAGATTAATAGGCAAGGGTCTTAAAGCCTACGATGCGTTACCTTTGGAGTTATGTATTGTGTACGAGGATCTCAAGGAGGCTGTCCTGAGGGCTTACGAACTGCAACCAGAAACGTACCGTTTGAAGTTCCGGGGTGTAACTAAGGGAAGAGATAGCACCTTTTTGGAACACGCCCGGGACTTGTCCGATGCTATGGGGAACTGGCTCCGATCTGAGAAGGTCACAACATTTGATGAAATTAAGCAGTTAATGATGTTGGAGCAGTTCTTTAAGAGCACGGGCGGTGATCTAACTTTGAACTTAAAGGAGAAAAACCCAAGAACTCTAGTCGAAGCAGCAGAAATGGCTGATCGACGGCTGTCGTTGATTCGGGGTTGCGGGTCCTCACAGAAGTACGATGTAAGTGCTAAGGACCGTTATCCTCCCCCTCCCCGTAACAATGACACATTTAAACAGAAGAGCCATGAAACTAAAACTGAATCCAAACCTTACACCACACTGTATGTGAAAAGTCAGGGGCCTTTTACATCACAGTATAAGCCGAAACCGAAATTTATGTGTTTTAGTTGCCACCAGGAGGGTCATAAGGCAAATGAGTGCCCTAGTCGATCTCCTCCGGCAGCCGTGTCTTTTGCTCACGGCATTGGAGTGTTCAAGAGGACATCAGAGTTTGTTAGAGGCATTTCTTTCGAGGTAAATACACTGCCAGTGCAGAAGGATCTGGAAGGCTTATTCCCTGTCCGTGATGCCTTTATTGACCACAGGGGACTCGGTTGTGTGGAGTGGGGGGGTAGAAGACATGAGGTGAGAATTTTGCGTGACACTGGGGCATCGCAAACACTGTTGAGAAATTTCACTGGTAAACCTGTCAATACGGCGCGGGTGGTTGTGGTTCAGGGAGTTAATGCGACAAGGTCATACCCGCTTGTAAGAATGAAGGTGGAAGTTGATGGTGTGACTCGGGACCTGGATGTAGGAATTGTGGAGAAGTTACCTGTTGGGGGCGTCGACCTCCTTCTCGGCAACGACTTTGCGGGACCTACTTCTGAGGCTCCACCCTTGGTCGTTGCCGAGAAGCCGGCCGACGTGAGTAGGGAGGAGCAGGAGTGGGTTGAGAAGTGTCCGGTGCAGCCTATGGCGTGTGTTGTCACCGGAGATCCTGCATCCAGGGAGTCACATTCTGGTCAACAATCTTTAGATCAGCGGAGGAAGGGTACCGAGAAGGGGTTGAAAGTTGATGCGGTTGAGAGTTTAGTATCAACGGACCTTCTCGGGGACTCAGTATTAGGACCAAATATCGAGTCTGAAGAAGACCCAGTAACTGTTGTGGAAAAGGCAGAGGATGGGCTTAAAAAGACGAAAGAGTTGAAGGAGGACAGTGATGCACAGTCGGGAGATGTAGCAACAAGGTACCCTGACGCGTACCCTATGAGAAATGGGTCGGCGAAGACGGTGGTCCGAAGCTTGCTAGTGTATTTTTCCCGGTATGGTTACCCGCAGGGGATTCAGTCAGTCCGGGGACCCAACTTCACTTCTAGCCTCTTTGTTCAAGCAATGCCGCAGCATGGGATTGTTGGGGTTGTGTCATCTGCGTATCATCCGGAGAGCCAGGGTGTGTTAGAGCGATGGCACTCAGCCTTGAAATCTGTGCTTCGTTGTTGTTGCTTTGAGAGTGGGAGGGATTGGGATCTTGGCCTGCCATGTGTTTTGTTTGCTGTGTGGGAGGTACCTGGGGAGAGTTTGGGATTCAGCCCTAATGAGCTCGTCTTTGGACACCGTGTCAGAGGGCCTCTCCATATGGTTGAAGAAGTATGGGAGGGCGCAGAAAAACCTTGTTCTATGCTCAAGTGTGTCCTCAACAGTCGAGAACGGATGTTGCGCAGTCTGGAGTTGGCTGGCCGTAATTTGACTAGCTCTCAGGCCCTCAGGAAGGACAGGTACGACCTCAAGGTTAAACTCAGGGAGTTTCACGTGGGTCAGGAGGTGTTGATTCTACTGCCCCTTGTAGGTCACCCCTTATCCGCGAAGTACGCTGGTCCTTATAGGGTGGTGAAGGAGCTATCAGACCTGGATTACTTGGTAGCCACTCCAGACAGACGGAAGCGCAATCAGTTATGTCATGTTAATCCCATGAAGGAGTATGGGAGGCACCCCCCTGAGCCTCTCACTGTGCCTGTGATGACGTTTAGCAGTCAAGGTGGAGAAGGAGAACGGGACAGTCAAGCTCAGGAGGAGGATAACTGGAAGGATAAGAAGTTCAAATGGGCGCCTGAGTGTGAGAAGGTGTTTAGAGAAGTAAACCACCTGTTGTGCACTCACCCGATCCTCAGGGCCCCTGACTTTAGCCTACCTTTCCAACTAGCAACGGTGGCTAGTGGTGTGGGGGCTGGTGCCGTCCTTGTGGAAAAGGACGGTGATGGGCTGGAGCATCCTGTTAGTTTCTGCTCGGAGAAGTACAATTCGGCCCAGGGGAGCTGCTCTGTTGTCGAGGAGGAGCTGCTGGCGGTTGTGCTTGCGCTGGGGCATTTCGAGGTCTATGTTCCAGCCTATGGTCCGGTCGGTCGTTGTAATTTACCCAGATCATCACCCTCTCAAGTTCTTGGACCAGTTTCACAATCGGAATATGAGGCTGACCAGGTGGTCACTAAGGTTATTGCTATATAACCTGGACATACGCCATATTGCCGGTTGTGACAACGTGATTGCAGATTGTCTTTCGAGGGTAGATGATCCTGGGTAGATTGACACACGGGTAGCCTCCTGCTTTAGTTTGAATAGTATTTTGCGCTTGGTGCTTGTTGGCTCGCAGTTGTAGCCCAGCGTATTGGGTCGTAAAGCAGGAGTTGAGCGTTTGGTATAGAAGAAAAAACTAGGTTTGCCCCTATAGTGCAGCCGAAATAAACAAATTATAAACATAAAAATCAAATAAAAACTCTTTCTTTGATAGTTGAATGTTTTCAGTATGTTATAGCAGTAATTCTGAGTTGCACTCCTCTCAGAATGCTGGGCTAGAGAAGCTCGCTCTTGAGGAGCATAACTACATATAATTTAACCTATGGTGTTGGGGAGGGTTATAATTTTGAAAAATGTTTTGTTGAAGAACTGTGCCAGATATTTTACTGCCGCTGGGTGATGGGCAGTGGAGATATAGCATGGGTTCTAACCATCAGATTTTTGTGAGCCTTGGGGCCTCTGAGAAAAATCATGGGGGGGGTGTGACGTTAACCACTCCGTTAGAACCGCATGGCTTGTCCTACAGTGACTCGCTAGGATCGCCAGGGCAGTGGATGGGGCTACAGTTTATGTATTAGAGTGTGCTTTATTTCATATGAAAGCTCGTGTCATGGGCAGTCCAGAAAGGCTCTTTGTTTTCACCCATGTCAAGGCTTTATATATTTAATTGTAAAGTATATGTTTTATCATTAACTAGTAATGATGGGATCTGGGAGAGAGAGAGAGAGTAGAACAGAGTGAGAGGGAGCGCGCAGTGTTTTTGTCCCGCTCGATGACATCACGGCTGGCTGCCTCGTGGGGGTTGGTTGAGAGAGGTCCTTACCATGCTGAGCTCCCTTGCTAGTGGCTAGAGGACTTGTAACCGCTTTTTTCCCACGCGCCTCAAGCTAGTGCGAGTATATATACAGTTCCTCGCCACTCTCTCCCTCAGATCTGGTTTCTAGAACGCATCTATCTCATCCCTTGCTACCTGTCCCCTGCTCTGTACCTGAGAATCTTTTCCTCTGCCTACCTCTCTCTTTTTCATATCTTTCACCACCTTTTTATTAATATTATACCCCCTCTGGTTAACTCTGCAAAATCAGCTTAATGCTGGCCAGTTGTATTGTGCGTTAAGGTCTGATATAACCCATGTATGTTAGTTGTTAAGATAAGTGGATCACGAAGCATTGGTTGGCATTTATATTGTTTAAGTACCGCGTCCTATAATTATTAGTGTTCTGCTGGATTAGATAATGCTAGACTAGGAGTCTGATATTATAAGGTATTGTTTCCTATGAGTGCTGGCTTTAGTTAAAAGCTGCACGACATATCTGAGAACTGGAGTTGATTGAGTAAATTCTAGTCTGTGTGCCATTGAGAGTAGAGCATGCACGAATGAGGGCTATTTGCCTATACCATTCTGCACTGTTCTAGTCTCGATTGTTTGTCTTTGAGGTACGCCAGGAGAACGCTTAATACTTCGGTATTAAGGTTTCTCAAGAGAGCTACCCTTCCCTATAACGTAATATTTGACGCACAGACTTGAGATTTGCACTAGGCTATGCGGCATGCCATGCGCACCAGTATCTCGTATCATTGACTCTAGCTAGACTTTATCAGTCACAGTAGACATTAAGTATATTAACCTAATTACTCTTTTTATGCATACCCATTTATGATTACACAAGCATTTCGCAGCCTAGTTTGATGTATGGAGACACAAACGACTTAGGCTCTTTTTGTTGATAGGAATACTGCATTGTCGTGGCGATTATTATTGTTGTAGTGTTTAGGATATTCTTGGCTCCGACGGCATTATATATTCTGCCTTTTTGTGTGCATAGCCTGCACGAGCATTGTTCCGCTGCCTGCCTTTTTGGGTTCCATTTCCGATACGAGCATCTTTATAGCATCTAACATTTAAAGAAGATTCCTTGTTAGTGTTGAAGGACTTTAGTGCACTTTCTTTCATGCAGGAGTGCCTGACATTTATTGATTAAAGTAACGTAAGCTGTAACTTTTCTTACCACCTTACTTTGCATACCATAACCAAGCACCTTCGGTTATAGGTAGTAATAGGCTGTTTTCACATAACATTAAGCCTAGAGTAGACGCACATTTATTGAGAGTTTGATAGCCTATTATTGCATATAGAACTCTGTAGAGTATTTGTGTTCTTTGTTCACTGGGAATATACATCAGAGGTTGGAGCTAGCGCTTTCCGTTGTAACATTTATGCCATTACTAGTCCAATGAATAAGAGCCCTGATATATTTAAACCCCAGTCATAACATGATCATGTCTTTGTTCCACACATCATAAAACAACTAGGAAACTCAAAACGAGTTGATGTTGTATGGAACGAATACATCCCTAGCAGCATCAAAGAGTCCACTAGAGAAAAGCGAGGAAAGGGTATTCGGAGAAAAGTTTCAGGTAAAAACAAACTTCCAGGAAACTGGGCCGACTTTTTGCGTGACCCAACCAACAAACGGCAACTGTTTGCATTCCTTTCCAACAAACTTGCCACTGTTGATTGCCCTAAAGACAACGAAATCATCATCACATCTGGTCCCACTACTCTCCTGCGAGGAACTGATCGATCCATGGCACAGTGTGACCATGAAGAAGCGGATACTAGGCTGCTGATCCACTTACAGGATGCCCTTCTGAATGGCTGTACCAACTGTCTGGTGCGCACTGTTGACACCGATGTAGTGGTGATCCTTATTGGCAAGTTTCATCACTTGATCACCTTATGCCAAGATGTGAACATTTGGGTTGCCTTTGGTACAGGCAGGCACTTTACATAATTATCATCACATCAATGCTATCTGTGAAGTCTTGGGTACAGAAAAGTCTGTTGCCCTCCCTGTCTTCCACAGTTTCACAGGATGCGATATCACGTCTGCATTCTTTGGGAGAGGCAAGAAGTCGGCATGGGAAGCATGGCTTTGCTATCAAGATGTGACGGTAGCCTTTACACACATGGCACGTAATCCATACACAGATGTATCATTTGGTGATCAACATTTCCAGCTGCTGGAATGCTTCACTGTCATTCTGTATGATAAGGCCAGCGACCTAGAACATGTGGATAATGCCAGAAAGGAGCTGTTTTGCCTGAAGGGTAAGACAATGGAGGCCCTCCCCCCAACCCAGGATGCTCTGCTGCAGCATTGTAAGTGAGTTGCTTATCAGAGTGGAATATGGTGTACCAGTGAGCATAGTGTACAACATGTACCGAGTCCAGAAGGCTGGGGATGGACTCTGGGTGAGGACAGCCAGTCGTGGGTTCCTGTGTGGACGACATTACCTGTGGCCTGTAAGGCCTGCAGTGAACTAGTCAAATGTGGCTGCAAGAGTCCAAAAGGATGTGCTGCAAGATGTGCATGCAGAAAGGCCAACTGGAAGTGCACTGAACTCTGTAGTTGTTATTGTCAGAAGTAACGCAATCATGAAGCATTGGTGTGATGACTGTAAATTATCTTATAGGCTTATTCATTTTCTTTGTGTTAATAAAATCAAGCTAGTCCTTTTCTAAATGGAATAATTGCATTCCTTGACTCAGAAAATGTGTGTTTAGACACCAAGATCATGATCCTAAGTGGCTTAGCAGCTGATATATTGATAGATATAGGTTTTTCTACGATGGCGATCATAAAAATCCAAGATGGCTGCCATAATGTATCAGGAGGAAGTGGTGCCTATCAAAAATGGGAAACTAAGGCAATGGGTAGAATGTGGAAAAAATTTGGCGCTTTTGTCCCGAACGTCCACATCCATCTGCTAAGCTGCCCCACTATAGGGTCCCTTGAGTAAGGTAAGATCAACAACAAATAATTACCTAAGACAGGTATCCCGTAATCGAGGAGTAGTAGTGGTGCAGTTAACCCTAAATAGGCTATGGTCATATTAGCCTATCGCCTGGTTTCGTCAAATTCTTACAGGCTTTAGGACTTCCATGATCGCAGTCGCGGTCCCTTGACCAGACAGTGATGAAGCCAAATAGGGGAGGTGTGGCAGAATGGTCTTGCCACTGGACTGGTAATCCAATGGACCCGGGTTCGAATCCCAATATGTCAATGGGAAGATATTATTGGGATGGAATTTGTGCTGTACCTAGTTTCAGTGCATTACCACAACACAACGAAATGCCAAAAAAATACCCTCATTGTTCCCTGATTAAATAGCATTGTATGAATATTCCCATATTCAAAATATGTTACAGGGGGGCAATGCCTAGTGAGTTAATTGCTCAATAGCTGGCGTTCTGAGAGTGAGGGTCCGAGTGTGGGGGATGAGATTGGGAAGCACAGATGCGAAGCGGCTTCAGAGATGGAATTGCTTCGAGCCGGGGTGCTTCGCATGTCTCACTCCCTAGACTGGAACAAGACCTCACCGTGTTCAGCGGTGTAGTGTAATGGCTCTCAGCCTATGCCCGAGAGGGAGTAGTTGGGATATAAGAAAAAAAAAAAAAAATTGAGCTGTACACATGCATACAATTTATAAGAGTTTCTCACATAAAGAAAACCACAGATTCACCCATTTCCCATGTCGAGAGTTCCCGCCATTGAACATGGTGACGTCATGGTAAACACACCAGTTCACACCACATAAATTAAGTTAGATAAGCTATATTTCTATGTTCTTAAAACACATTGATGAAAGTTCTTCAGTATCATATACCTATAACCATGCAGATCCCAATGGACATTGTAATTTGAATAAGTTTCATCCCTGGAATTCACCTTTAACCCGTACAGCCCCAGCGATGCGTCTGACAGGTCGGCGATGTATGTAATGCACAGCCCCAGAGACACGTCTGACGCGTCACCCTAATTGCGCCGACCGTAACCTCAGGTGTAGCCACTCAAGAGGGCTCAGATTTGTATGGGAACTGTGTACGTATGCCACGCAACCGTGCCAATGGTTGAAAACTCTCAAAGTCCACGTGCGTGCGCGTGAGCGCGCAATAACCTGTTTTTTTGGGGTAATTGCCTTCAATTTTTTACTCTTGTAAAATACGTTTTCGGGGGCTCTGTAGGACCATTCTTTAAGCTTTTTGAGCGGTTTTTCGTGGTTTTTCCTTCATTCCTAACCCATTCGCTATTGTTTCTGGAATAAAACCATTTTTTGAAAACCGGCCGGGTTCTGGTGAACAAACATTACAAAACTAGCCGGGGCTCCACGGGTTAAGGATGTTAAATTATGATGTTTATACTGCAAAACATTGAGTGCGTATTAGTATTAAATATAATACATAAAGTGTTTCAATCATTTATATGTGTTATTTTGAACACATACAAGATTAACACAAATGTGTATGTGTTACATTAATACATATAGTTACGTATCTTGATCCTCAAGTGGTTAACTTGATGAATCTAGATAGCACAGAGATATATATAAGGTATCAGTCAGCTGAAGGCGAAACAAAAGTAAAATCTAATAAAATTATTTCCTGTTGTTGCTTCATTTCCTTTTGGATCTTAGGACTTGGTATCCTTTATTGACTGATACTCTTTAATTATGAAAAAATACTGAAACTAATTAAAGTAATGTAGTATTTATAAAGACTTATTATTTAACCGAAGCTTAGTAAGCTATGGTTATGAACCGAATAAGTTATATCTAAAGAAGGACTATTAATTCTATAAAAAGTCTTGAAAGATCAATATTAAAGTAAGAATATTTCTGTCTCTTACCCTTTTTGAAATGAATAGATAGTTTTCGTATATGTCCTTTTATTTATATTTAAATGTAGTTATTATTCTTGGTTCTTGTCTTACGTTAATAGTATTATATTATTATTATCATCAGGATTAATATCAAAGTCACATACAAAATTAGATATATATTTAATAATTAGTTAAATGTATTTCTTAACCACGTAACATTGAGGTTTGATTATGAGTAAATTAAGTTACAGGATCGCTTCATAGATTCGATTCAGGTCTCACTCAAATAATATGAAAAGCAAAAATAATATTTTGAAGCTAAAAGAATTTTCTTCAGCTTTGGAAATCACTAGAAGTAACATTAAAACAGCCATGTTAGTCTAAGGCGATATTACTAATATGAGACAATAGTATCACCGTACTAAGCACCGTTAAGCAATGTAAGCTTAATTAAAAGAAAATTAAAGAACTCGTAAGTCTTAATATAAAACAATAGTATTACTTTTATCATAACCCAATTACTTAAAGAGTTGCTTTAGTCCACAAGTCAGTCAACTAAAATAGTTAAGTACATAATAGTAGCGTTAACGTTAATTCCCAATCAAATAGTTAAGTACATAATAGTAGCGTTAACGTTAATTCCCAATCACATATCTCACTAACCAACATAACGTAAGTGTTTACACCGAACACACTTAACACACACTTATATAATCTAACTGACAGTCACAATCCCATTATAATACTTCACCCCGTCTTCCTCCAGCTGCAAGTTCACCTTCCCAACTCCAAATGAGACTGATTTGAATGCCCACTACTCGGGCCTTATATACTAAACAATGATGGTGTAGGAACGAATCAGGTGGCGGGAGATGGTGCGCACCCCAATCACAGCTCCTCGAGTTGCGTAGCAGGTGCGTGGTCCAATAGAGTCTCCTGGCGTCGATCATACGTCATAGCGTCGGGTCATCGAAGTAGTTTGCAGGGTCCCCTATGCACGCAGGTGTGAAGGCTTGTTTGCTGGTATGCGGACGAGGTGGTTTCCCCCTCGCTGGTTCGCTCGCTGGTCTGCTTCGCCGCCTGGGTACTTTGGCACTCCTTCAACTCTTAATTCTAACTCTAAAATAAACATACAGGGCTCCGTATGTCAGACCTCCCCCCTAGAAAAGAGTTTAAGGAGTATAGTACATAATATTAAACATAATACATAAATAGATTTACCACCAGATTGGCAAGATAATAATGAGGATATAATAAGGATACCACCCAAAGTAGGCAACGTCTCCAGGTACCACATCAGAACATAGCCGGAACGTAGCTGGAGCGTTATTCGAACTGCAAGGAATCTCACAGCTGAAGGCTTGACAGTGCACTACTAAAGCATGATATTTACCTCGCTACAAGGGAGAGCTAATTGCCAAAATCCTCTCATTAAATTAATCTTACTGCTGTAGGAGGCCAACCTGGTAAATGCAATCTTTGATCCGTGGCAGTGGGTAGGTATCGTTCTTTGTGACAGCATTAACTTGCCTATAGTCCATACATAACCTATGGCTCCCGTCTGGCTTTGGCACAAGTATGACCGGACTACTCCACTGGCTTAAGGCCCTTGTGATCAGCTTGTTTGACAACATGTAGTCAAGCTCGACCTGCAGTATACTCCTGCGTTGTGGCGAGACACGGTAGGGGGATAGTTTAATGGGAGTTGCATCCCGTACGTCGATGTCGTGCAAGGCCAAAGAAGTGAGCCCTGGAGTGTCACGGAACACACTGGGAGACTGAGATAAAACAGAGATTAGTTGGTTCGCTTGATCAGGGAAAATGACATAGTTTAGATGGTAATTCCCCCCAAGCTACTGAGTTATACTGAAAGTTGTTTAGGCTACATGACAAGTCAAAGTCTGCATGGATACCTTCAGGATCTGGAACAGTCTGTTGCGGGTCAGTAAGAGAACTGAAGACTTTGTCCGCACCAGGCTGTCCACAGGTCCTGACATTCACTGCCACAGTGGGAGAAACTGGAAGAGAGGAATCAGGGGACCTATGGTAGGGTTTCAACATATTTATATGGAATACTTGCGTGGGCTTTCTCCTGTCTGGGGTAGTTACTAGATAATCGGTAATGCTCACCCTCTGAATGATCTTATATGGGCCCCTGAACTTGGCAGATAAAGGTTGGCCAAAAAGGGGGAGCAGGACCAAAACCTCATCACCGGGCTAAAACTCCCTCTCACGGGCTTTTCTGTCATACCAGTTCTTCATGGAGCTTTTAGCCACTGTCAAGTTTTGAGCGGCAAACTCACATGAGGATCTCAGCCGGGTTTTGAAATCTGAAACATACTTGAGGAGGTTTTGGTTCCCCTCCTGGCCAACTAGGCTATCCTGCAATAGTTGCAAAGGACCGCTTACCTGGTGACCGAAAACTAGCTCATTAGGGGAAAAACCCAGGGATTCAGTTGGAACCTCACGAGTAGCAATTACAAGAAAAGGTACCCCCTTATCCCACTCAACTCTGGTCTCTGTGCAATATTTACGCAACATCCCTTTTAATGTCTGATGATATCGTTCGAGAACCCCTTGACTCTCTGGGTGGTAGGTGCTCGACTTAACATGCTCGATACCCAACTCCTTCAGGGACTGCTGAAAAATGTTAGAGGTAAAATTAGTTCCTTGATCACTTTGCACCTCATGGGGGAAACCCATTCTGGTGAAGAATTTGAGCAGTTCCTTGATGACAGTTGGAGCAGAGGTAGTCCTTAAGGGTATAGCCTCTGGGTAGCGAGTTGCCATGTCCATAATAGTTAATAAATAAATGTTACCTTGGGAAGTCTTAGGCAATGGGCCTACAATGTCCACTACCACCCGAGTAAAAGGATTCTCGAAGACGGGCAAGGGCACCAGAGGATGTACAGGCACCTTCTGATTGGGTTTTCCTGTCATCTGGCAGGTGTGACACTCTACAAAACTCCACTACATCTGCACGCATTCCTGGCCAGTGAAAGTGGGCTCTGATTCTGTCTAGAGTTTTTCTCACACCTAGGTGTCCTGCCAGTGGTATACAATGTGCCATTTCCAAGATATTTCTACGACAAGGTTTGGGGACTACTACTTGATGGACGTCCCAGGCCCTGTCATCGATTGGTCTGTGTGGCGGTCTCCATCTACGCCACAATACTCCTCCTTTGAGGTAGAAACATTCACCACCCTCCTACTCACATTCCTCTTCACTCACTGCCCTGGCAGCTAACTCCTTGCATTCTCTATCATCTCTCTGTAGCTCTACCAGGCCACTAGGACAATTTGGAGGGGTTTCATGGTCATCGTTAGGGTCAAGATGAGCCATAAAGGTGTCAGATAAATCCACCTCAGTCACATCATCAGGCACAGTTGGAGCAGCATTCACACTCTCATCATCCCTTTCATCATCTCTTACATTCGGTACATTTCTGTCTGAGGGAACTGCTACTTGAGACATTGAACGTGTGACAGCACACACAGGGAAAACTGTTGGCATCTCCTTTTCGAGCTCACCGGTTAGTGGCTCGTTAACAGGGGAAAGTGACAAAATGGGGTCTGGTCGGACCTTCTCACCTGCTACATCATTCCTCAAAAGGAGTGTTACCCCTGGCACAGGGATATCTTGGGACCTACACAAAGCTATGGTGGCCTCACCCTGTAGTAACTCACATTCAATTTCGCCTTTTACCAAGTATGCATAAAATTGGCCTCCAGCACCTCTCATTACAACTGGTTCGTCAGGTGGGCACTCAGTGTAAGGATTCACCATGAGGGTGCTAGTAGAACCTGTGTCTCTCAGAATTTTTACCTCATGCATACAACCATTTAATCTCACGTTGCCAGATGAAATAAAGGGACGGTAACTGTCCTGCACTGATGGTGAAATTATTATTGGCTTAACCCTAGTGGGTTGCACCACACATGCCACTACACCCCTGTCTAGATGATTTACGTTAGCTGCTAGGTACTCCTTCTGTCGGGAGTCCTGTATTAAAGGAACTTTTGGTGCTAGGTACTCCTTCTGTCGAGAGTCCTGCATTACAGGCACATATGGAGTTTGAGATACGGCGGCAACTGTCTGCCCCGATCTCTCTGTTCTCTCCTTGGCCCAGCACTGATAAGCTAGGTGGCCTCTCTTGCCATAAAAAATTACATACTTTAGGGGATACGGGAACGTTCCCTCTTTGAGCATTACTATTACTTTGGGCCCCACCTCGGTTACCATTGCCCTGAGTCGCATTTTTAGTTGGGGGAACAATTATATTTTGGCTAGCTGGGGAAGACGTTACAGGCTTGTGACTGGGTCTGTCAGATTTGTGATTGGGATACTTAAAATTAGAACTAGAATTATCGTAGGGCTTCTTTCCATGAAATTTGTTGTTGAGCACGTATGTGTCAGCCATGTCAGCGGCGTCGGCAAGACAATCTACCTTTTCCCCCCTTAAATGATAGGCTGCAGAAGAATCAATTTTCCATAGGAAATTTTCTAACAGGACCAACTTCTTCAGATCGTTGTAGCTTGTGACTGTCTTACTCTTGACCCAATGATTGAAAGTTTTAGTCATGGTCCTGGCAAATACCTTATGGGTTTCTTCTACTTTCTTCTGTTTTTTACAGAAAGATTGCCTGTAAGCCTCAGGCTGCAATTGATAGGTTTTTAGGATAGCTTCTTTGAGATTGTCATAATCCTGCCGAACCTCTGCTACTTCTGACAAATACGTGGCTCGAGCCTGCCCTGTCAAAACGGTTTGTAACATAAAAGGCCATTGATCTCTTGCCCACTTCATACCTCCAGCAACTTCCTCAAACAAAACAAAGAAATCCTGCACATTATCCTCAGTGAAAGGTGGAATGACACTAGTCATAGTTAATCCCAGAGGGGGAGCAATTACGGGAGCATTTGTATTGACATTTAGTTGAGCTATACGATATTGATATTCACATTGTTCGGTCGTTGCTCTGGCTTTTATGCTGGCTTCTTCAGTATTTGCTCTGGCTTTTATGCTGGCTTCTTCGGTATTTGCTCTGGCTTGTTCGGCATTTATTCTGGCTAGTTCTATTTTTAGTCTGGCTTGTTCTAGTTCGAATACTTGATCAACGGTAAAACCAGGTGGCAATTGTTCATCAAGTTGGCTAGGTTTACTCGAGATCCCACCAACTGCTCCGTCACCCTCCTCGCCTTCTACAGGGAACAGGTGGGTTTTTATGGTCTGAGCCACCTCTACTTTGGACATGTTTGAGACAGTTAACTGGAGATGTGAGGCAAGCACTTTCAGTTCGGATTTTGACACACGGTCAATATCAGGGGCTGTGGGTTCTGATTCTATGAAAACTTGAGCATC
The DNA here is from genome assembly GCA_032716605.1 of Paralithodes platypus. NCBI lineage: Eukaryota > Metazoa > Arthropoda > Malacostraca > Decapoda > Lithodidae > Paralithodes > Paralithodes platypus. Next base: position 27,057,142 of record CM064570.1, on the reverse strand, counting down.
TTCGTCACTAATTACATCAGGCATGATTAATATTTGATTTTTAAGTAGTGAAACGTAAATAAAACTGAGTGAAACTGTATGAAACGAATCCTGGCAAGGTCGCCACTCTTCTGTTACGTATCTTGATCCTCAAGTGGTTAACGTGATAAATCTAGATAGCACAGAGATATATATTAAGGTATCAGTCAGCTGAAGGCGAAACAAAAGTCAAATCTAATAAAATTATTACCTGTTGTTTCTTCCTTTCCTTTTGGATCTTAGGACTTGGTATCCTTTATTGACTGATACCCTTTAATTATGAAGAAATACTGAAACTAATTAAAGTCATGTAGTATTTATAAAGAATTATTATTTAACCGAAGCTTAGTAGGCTATGGTTATGAACCGAATAAGTTAAATCTAAAGAAGGACTATTAACCCTCTCACATCCGGACGCGATTTTTGAGCCTATTAGGGATACTTTAAATCCTTTGTTACCGTCAGGGGTATCTATAAACCTTTAGTTTATTTACTTCAACCTCTGCAGTGGTCTTTGAGTTAGCTGTGGGCAGAAAACTAATTTTGGAGAGGTAATTATAACAGTGAGAGTAATCTTTTTCTTATTGCTAATCTGGCAACCTCTGCGTTCTATGGTCGTGTTTCGTCCTGGGATATATAAACACTGGGCTCTTTCTATTTGACTAGGTATGCGGCAACAAGCAACAACGGAAAACGCTAGATCCAACCCTTATCTATAATCCCAGGCAACAAACCACCCTAAACCGTCAAGAGTCCTGCCTGGACAACGAGGTATCCTATGACTCGGTTACAGGGTGCACACACTATAGACTGCTGATAGTCAAGCAGGCTATATAAAAGATCACACAATTAAGTTGACTTAAAGCTTCAAGGAAAAGATAGATAACGGAATTAAATTGCAGAAACAATTTAATAACAAACTAGAAGAAAGTACATTTAACGTTACGTTAATTAATACAACTAATCACCCCTGCGTGAAAGAAGGTGAAAGCAAACAGTCCTCAAAACATCGTACAGGTAGACAAGATGCTGGTTTCTAAACTGCATGCAGCTACTGTAGGATCTGATGCTTAGCAAAGAAAGTACGTTACGGATTTAGAGAACTCTTAACTCATAAGCAGGAATAAATACTAGTGATAGGCCATACAGTGTATAATGGCATAGGTATAATTAAATAAAGGCAGCAACTCGCAACATAACCACATACAGGTGTGCTTCTCACTCTTAGTCAGGCAAGCCTGCTCGGACAGAGTCTCTAAGCCACACCCTGACACACAATGCTCACAAAAACGGTAAACTGTGGCACAATAACAAGCATACAGAGATGATAAACCCCTAGCTGTTAATCTGCCAGGTGGAAGAGGTCTAGCCGGAAGGATATAGGCTTCGGATACCCGGGCTGAGCCACCTGCTCTAGCCTAGGGACGTTCCCAAGTCTGTGCGCCAAATTACTCTAATTGAAAGGGTGCTCTCTTGAGAGACTCAGATCGCAAGTATCTGACTCTCTCCTGGCGACCCTAAAACAAAAGCAAGGCGTGCTAGTGCAGTGCTGAGTGGACTAGGCAAGGGCCCTCACACAACACAACACTAGACACACAGGGACACAGACAAGAAAATGCCCCCAAACTCCCACGGGTATCCTAGTAAAGTCGTGCGGGTCCACAGGACTCGCACCAGCAGACTTTACTTAAAGGATCGCAAAAAGCCTCCCCTCCGGTCTAGCCCCTGCTAACATGACACAAGAACACACTAGCAAGCATGAAACCACCAAATATGAGACAACAAAAAAAGCTTCCTAGGTCTCATTAACAATTAAATTTCTGCATAAGGCCCAAAATCCTATCTAATTATCTGAGAGCTCGTCGTTAATACAATAATAGATATAAGGTCTATCAAGGGGATGGGATAATTAAATAGATTGGTGAAGTAGTGGAAAGAAGGTATACAAAGTAAGAGAGAAAGTTTCTAAGTGGGGTTGAGAGGGATAGATATCAAGGGGGTCCGAAGGGTACGACAGTGAGGTGAGCTCTGAGTCTTGAATCTGTCTGGACCCCACCCCAGGCATGCAAAATACATCCCATGCTTGGCAACACTCAACACAGTTGCCGGGTCAAAATCTTCTACCCCGTGCGTGAGTCGAAACTAAGCCTAACGTTGCAATCAAATGCACGTGGCAACATCAGGCTCGTCCCAAGCTGGACTCTCCGCGCGAAGCAACGTCCCCCAGCCGGTCTCTCTCTCCCGCTCGTCTCCTCCCACTCTCACTAGACTTACATCTTATATATTATAATGAAACAATCAACTATCGAGAATAAAATATACTAAGATGCGTTGGTTAAGAATAAGGGCAGCTTCAAGCTGTGAAACAACATAAGAATATCCCAGACATTAGTTACGTTGTCGTAGGATATATACTAAGGAAAAGCCTGCCGGCTGGCTGCCGCCAGCCAGTTTCTAAACGGCTGGGCAGCCGACGCGCGCGCATGCCCGCACGTGGCTACTATGCAGAAGCGTCACACCTCCCCCAAGATATAAGACCCTTGACTAAGTTCTTCATATCTAACAGAAAGCTTCTCATAGTACCACACACTGTTGTGACACAAGGCACTATATATAAAAAAAATAAAGACTGTTGCGCTCCACCGAGCAAGTTCAACTAGCTTAGCGACAATGTGCGAAAACATTCAACTTAGATACTGCTACAACATCTTATACAAAATTCTACACGTTATAAAAAATAAAGAGTTTTTATAAGGTTTTTGCTTTAAAAAAAAAAAATCGGCTGAACTACAGTGACTGCCTATTTTCCTCCACACTCAACCCTCAATCCTGTGGCAGTCTAACCAACATCATCCACCCTTGATAGACAATCCGCTATCACGTTATCAGAACCGGCAATATGGCGTATGTCCAGATTATCCTCCTGAAGCATGAGTGACCACCTGGTCAGCCTCATATTCCGGTTATGAAACTGATTCAAGAATTTCAGAGGGTGATGATCGGTATAAACCACTACGACTGGTCCGAAAGCAGGAACATATACATCGAAGTGCCTGAGCGCCAGCACTATCGCCAGGAGTTCTTTTTCAATTACAGAGTAATTCCTTTGTGCACTATTGAATTTTTTACTGTAAAAACTCACTGGATGTTCGATACCTTCATCATCTGTCTGTAACAAGACAGCCCCAGCCCCTACGCCACTGGCATCAGTCGCCAGCTGAAAAGGTCTGCTGAAGTCCGGGGCCCTGAGTATGGGGTGGGTACATAACAGGTGTTTCACCAAGGAAAACGCCTCTGCACACTCAGGAGACCACCGGAACTTCTTGTCCTTAGATAATAAGTTGGTTAAAGGTGCAAGTACAGTCGAATAGCCTTTGATGAAGCGACAATAATAGCCTATCATACCTAGAAACCGCACGATTTGTTTCTTAGTCGTAGGCTGGGGAAACTGATCGATGGCTTTGATCTTTGTCTGTGGAGGGAACACCTGACCCATCCCCACCTCGAGCACCAGGTACAAAACTGTGGCTTTGACAAAATCGCACTTACCCAGGTTTACCACCAAACCTGCTTCATTCAGTTTATTAAAAAGCTGTCCGATGTGAGCACACTGACTTAAAATCATCGTCGTATATTATGACATCATCTAGGTACACCGTACAGTTGGGAATGTCGGCTACAATGTCATTCATTAATTTCTGAAACGTTGCAGGGGCATTTTTCAGCCCGTATGGCATAACATGACAACGATATGTGGCACCGTCCACCACAAACCCACACACCTCTCGCGCTCGCTCAGACAAGGGCACTTGCCAATAACCCTTAACAAGGTCTATCTTAGTGAGGAACTTGGCTTTTCCTATCTTATCCACTCTGTCGTCCACGCGAGGGAGAGGGTAGGCATTTGTGGGGGTTAAACCATACAACCTGCGGAAATCTATACAAAACCGCACCTTGCCATCTGGTTTGGGCTGCAGTGTGACTGGGGAAGTCCACCTTACTACACCCTCAGAAATCAGCCCACGTTTCAGCATATAATCCAGCTCTTCCCTAAGTGCTGGTAATTTAATAGGGGGAACACGGTATGGCACTGATTTAAAGGGCGGGTGGTCCCCAACATCGACATCGTGCACCGCTTGAGTAGTGAGGCCAGGATGCTCCGCGAAAACAGCTGGGTTTGAATCAAACAAGTGCTGCACAGCTACACGCTGTTGCTCAGGCAGGTGCAATATCAACTCGTGAGCCACTTGTCTAGAATTCCCCGCCCACTGATCCGCGGAAACATGACAATCCCAATTATCCTCCCCCGCAGCTTGACTGTCCCTTCCTCCTTCTCCACCACGATCGCTGCAGATCAACACCGGGACAGTGAGAGGCTCGGAGGGGCGCCTCACATACTCTTTCATCAGATTTACATGGCAAAGTTGGTTCTTTTTCTTACGATCAGGAGTAGCTACTAAATAGTCTAGATCAGAAACCTTCCTTACAACCCGATACGGACCAGAATACTTGGCAGACAAGGGGTGTCCCACCAGAGGCAGTAGTATCAGTACCTCCTGATATACTTCAAACTCCCTCAGCTTCACCTTCTGGTCGTATCTGTCCTTCATCTGAGCTTGTGAACTCTTAAGGTTCCGACCTGCTACCTCCAAGCTCTTTAACCTTTCTCTCATGGCTTTCAACTACATATTTTAGAAGCGAGCATGGCTTTGTGACTCCCTCCAAGATCTCCTTGACTATGTGGAGGGGCCCCCTGACCCTGTGTCCAAAAAACCAACTCGTTCGGGCTAAATCCCCAAGCTCTCCCCAGGTACTTCTCTCGCAGCAAATAAAACGTATGGGAGACCTAGATCCCAGTCCTTCCCATTTTCCATGCAATAACACCGCAACATACTCTTGAGAGTCGAGTGCCACCTTTCCAAAACTCCCTGACTCTCGGGATGGTAGGCAGATGACACCACAGACACTATCCCATGTTGCTGCATGGTCTACTTAAACAGAGCAGAAGTAAAATTGGATCCCTGATCAGACTGGATCTCCTGAGGGTAGCCATAACGAGAGAAATAGACAAGTAGGTTTTTGACAACAGTCTTAGCCATCCCGTTGCGCATGGGGTAAGCATCGGGATACTGTGTTGCTACATCCATTACAGTTAGTACAAATTTATTGCCGGCACTAGTGGGGGGCAATGGGCCAACCATATCGACAACTACTTTGCTGAAGGGCTGCCCAATGACAGGGATGGGTAGTAACGGGGCTCTCGGGATGACCTGATTGGGTTTCCCAACAACTTGACAAGTGTGACACTGTGACACATGACACGACACTCGCCTTTAACCCAGGCCACCAGAAAAGCTTGCTCAGAGCTGCCTCCGTCTTACGTGCCCCCAGGTGCCCTGCCAAAGGCACATCATGAGCTAATCTCAATAAGCTCTCACGGCACACCCTCGGTACTACTAACTGGTCCACTAATCCTGAGCCGCCATCCCACTTTTTCTTGGGATCCTGATGTCTCCGATACAAGATCCCTCGGACAAAAAAAAATCACCAGGCTGCGCATCCCCATCGCTCTCCAGTTCGACAGCACCATTACCACACGCCCTGACTTCAGGATCTTCCAGCTGCAAGGAACATATATCAGCAGGTGCGAGATTATCCAAGTTCATCTTAAATAATTTATTTCCACCTCCAATGTCTCGCTGAGCCATCCTTTCCTCACGCTGCGCATAACGATGCTGTCGCAGAGTCTCTTCCTGCCCTGCACCTGCACTAGCGGTGACAGGCCCCGGGGCCTCTCCAGACTCTAACATAGGTGCCAATAATGAGTCGCCAAGAAACACTGCCGGCTCAAAACTCTCCAATTGACCAACACTTCCCGTTTTCTTGTGACCTTTCCTCCGCGGTTTGATAGACTGAGGTGGTGGCTGCAAGGCTCCGGATGTCAGAGAACGCGTCACAACACACGCCATGGTTTGTACGCTACACTTCTCAACCCACTCCTGTTCCTCCCTACTAACGTCGGCCGCCTTCTCGGCAACGACCAAGGGTGAAACCTTAGAAGCAGGCACCGCAAAGTCGTTGCCGAGGAGGAGGTCGACGCCCCCAACAGGCAAGTTCTCTACAATTCCCACATCCAGCTCCTTTGCCACACCACCCACCTCCAGCTCCATCCGCACCAGTGGGTAGGACTTCGTAGCATTGATCCCCTGAACTACCACCACCCGAGCAACGTTAATCAGTCTACCAGTAAAGTTCCTTAACAAGGTCTGAGAAGCCCCAGTATCACGCAATAGCTTAACTCCTCGCCTTTCGCCAGCCCACCTCACAAAACCATGCCCTCTATGACCCCCAAAGACATCGCGGACAGGGTTCGAGCCTTCCGGACTCTTGAACACAGGCTGTGTCCCAACCTCTAACGAACTACCCTTGGCAAACTCAGAAGATATAGGCGACACCCCTATGCTGCGGGCCAATGACACAACCTTGTTCGGTGGCTTGTTCGGACAAGCATTTGCAAAGTGACCCTCCTTGTGACATGCAAAGCACTCTTTACTCTTTGGTTTCCCTTGGGAGTGGGAGGTACCATTAGACTTCTTATACGGGACAGTATTTGATTTATGTTCAGTTTTATTGTCAGTGCTAGATGGTTTTGTGTATTTATGTGTATCAAAATTCTTGGGAGGGGGAGGGGTACGATCCTTTGCACCCGACTCACTCCTAGCTGCTGCTCCACACCCTCGAATTAATGACAGACGGAGGTCAGCCATTTCTGCTGCCTCCTGGAGAGTTCTAGGATTTTTTTCCTTTATATTTAATGTTAAGTCCCCGCCTGTGCACTTACAGAACTGCTCCAAGAGAACCAGCTCACTCAACTCTTCAAAAGTAGCTGCCCTCTCAGAACGCAGCCAATGTCGTAGTGCATCAGACAAGTCCCGGGCGTGTTCTAGGAAGGTACTATCCTTGCCCTTAGTAACACCCCGAAACTTCAAGCGGTAAGTTTCAGGTTGTAACTCATAGGCTCGTAGCACAGCCTTCTTTAGCTCATCATAAACTACACAGGACTCTAAAGGTAGTGCATCATACGCTTTTAGCCCCTTTCCTAGGAGTCTTGATGAAACTAATGCTGCCCACTTTTCCTGAGGCCACTGGTGTTCCTGACACTTCTTCTCAAATCGCATAAAAAACTCAGCCACACCTAATTCATCGAACACAGGAACTAGTTTAAGCAGGTGCTACAATGATTGGTCCCGATGTCTGTTACCTCCCCCAATATTTCGCCCTGTTACCTCCACTCGAGATCTCTCCAGCTCCCTGTCAGCCCGATACCTAGTAGACTCTGCCTGCAGTTCAGCCTCTCGTATAGCAACCTCAGCCTGAGCTCTAGCAACCTCAGCCTGCACACTAGCCTGTCTTTCGGTAGCCTCAACCTGAGCTCTAGCAACCTCAACCTTGGCCATCTCAAGCCGAAACAACAAATCTGGAGTCAACCCTTGAGGAGGGGAAGGTGCATTTAATGGAGAGGGTCCCTGTCATTGAATTCCACGCTGCCATTGACCATCAACTTGGGGGTATGTACTAAATTCAGGCACCCTGACGTTTGATATGGGGGTAGAGTGGAGGGGGGGCTGGGGACCGGGGCCCCCAGTCGCCTCTCCACCCAGGTCTCTCCCTTCTAAACCTAATATCAAAGTCCTCAGCTGATCTTTCCTCATGCCACCTAAACCCTGGTGACCCTGAAGACCTGCCACACACTTTAAGCCATACTTATTCAGCTTCAACACATTGGCAGCAGTAAGGGGCACCTCTAAAAATCTTCTAGCACCCTCCTCGCTATCGACTAGCCACTCCACAGGTCTTTCTCCCTCCGAGCCCGTATCGTGACCTGACCCATCACTGTGTACTGATGTATTGGACATGTTTGTGTACTGCAGTAATTATCACGGTTATAGAATGTGCCTTATCTCCTATGCAAGTATGTATATACTAATATTATTTAAAGTCTTTAATGTGTTATATTGGTTGTTCCAAAACAAAACTCTATGTCCACTGTATTCCTCTAATCATAAGGAATCTCAAAACAAATGACCACTATATTCCTCTGTTCAGTAAATCCTATGCAAGGTCGCCATTTGTTACGTCCTGGGATATATAAACACTGGGCTCTTTCTATTGGACTAGGTATGCGGCAACAAGCAACAACGGAAAACGCTAGATCCAACCCTTATCTATAAACCCAGGCAACAAACCACCCTAAACCGTCAAGAGTCCTGCCTGGACAACGAGGTATCCTAGGACTCGGTTACAGGGTGCACGCACTATAGACTGCTGATAGTCAAGCAGGCTATATAAAAGATCACACAATTAAGTTGACTTAAAGCTTCAAGTAAAAGATAGATAACGGAATTAAATTGCAGAAACAATTTAATAACAAACTAGAAGAAAGTACATTTAACGTTACGTTAATTAATACAACTAATCACCCCTGCATGAAAGAAGGTGAAAGCAAACAGTCCTCAAAACATCGTACAGGTAGAGAAGATGCGGGTTTCTAAACTGCATGCGGCTACTGTAGGATCTGATGCTTAGCAAAGAAAGTACGTTACGGATTTAGAGAACTCTTAACTCATAAGCAGGAATAAATACTAGTGATAGGCCATACAGTGTATAATGGCATAGGTATAATTAAATAAAGGCAGCAACTCGCAACATAACCACATACAGGTGTGCTTCTCACTCTTAGTCAGGCAAGCCTGCTCGGACAGAGTCTCTAAGCCACACCCTGACTCACAATGCTCACAAAAACGGTAAACTGTGTCACAATAACAAGCATACAGAGATGATAAACCCCTAGCTGTTAATCTGCCAGGTGGCAGAGGTCTAGCCGGAAGGATATAGGCTTTGGATACCCGGGCTGAGCCACCTGCTCTAGCCTAGGGACGTTCCCAAGTCTGTGCGCCAAATTACTCTAATTGAAAGGGTGCTCTCTTGAGAGACTCAGATCGCAAGTATCTGACTCTCTCCTGGCGACCCTAAAACAAAAGCAAGACGTGCTAGCGCAGTGCTGAGTGGACTAGGCAAGGGCCCTCATACAACACAACACTAGACACACAGGGACACAGACAAGAAAATGCCCCCAGACTCCCACGGGTATCCTAGTAAAGTCGTGCGGGTCCACAGGACTCGCACCAGCAGACTTTACTTAAAAGATCGCAAAAAGCCTCCCCTCCGGTCTAGCCCCTGCTAACCTGACACAAGAACACACTAGCAAGCATGAAACCACCAAATATGAGACAACAAAAAAAGCTTCCTAGGTCTCATTAACAATTACATCTCTGCATAAGGCCCAAAATCCTATCTAATTATCTGAGAGCTCGTCGTTAATACAATAATAGATATAAGGTCTATCAAGGGGATGGGATAATTAAATAGATTGGTGAAGTAGTGGAAAGAAGGTATACAAAGTAAGAGAGAAAGTTTCTAAGTGGGGTTGAGAGGGATAGATATCAAGGGGGTCCGAAGGGTACGACAGTGAGGTGAGCTCTGAGTCTTGAATCTGTCTGGACCCCACCCCAGGCATGCAAAATACATCCCATGCTTGGCAACACTCAACACAGTTGCCGGGTCAAAATCCTTTACCCCGTGCGTGAGTCGAAACTAAGCCGAACGTTGCAATCAAATGCACGTGGCAACATCAGGCTCGTCCCAAGCTGGACTCTCCGCGCGAAGCAACGTCCCCCAGCTGGTCTCTCTCTCCCGCTCGTCTCCTCCCACTCTCACTAGACTTACATCTTATATATTATAATGAAACAATTAACTATCGAGAATAAAATATACTAAGATGCGTTGGTTAAGAATAAGGGCAGCTTCAAGCTGTGAAACAACATAAGAATATCCCAGACATTAGTTACGTTGTCGTAGGATATATACTAAGGAAAAGCCTGCCGGCCGGCTGCCGCTAGCCGGTTTCTAAACGGCTGGGCAGCCCACGCGCGCGCATGCCCGCACGTGGCTACTATGCAGAAGCGTCACAGTCGTGAGAGGGTTAATTCTATAAAAAGTATTGAAAGATCAATATTAAAGTAAGAATATTTCAGTCTCTTACCCTTTTTGAAATGAATAGATAGTTTTCTTATATGTCCTTTTATTTATATTTAATGTAGTTATTATTCTTGGTTCTTGTCTTACGTTAATAGTATTATATTATTATCATCAGGATTAATATCAAAGTCACATAAAAAGTTAGATATATATTTAATAATTAGTTAAATGTATTTCTTAACCACGTAACATTGAGGTTTGATTATGAGTAAATTAAGTTACAGGATCGCTTCATAGATTCGATTCAGGTCTCACTCAAATAATATGAAAAGCAAAAATAATATTTTGAAGCTAAAAGAATTTTCTTCAGCTTAGGAAATCACTAGAAGTAACATTAAAACAGCCATGTTAGTCTAAGGCGATATTACTAATATGAGACAATAGTATCACCGTACTAAGCACCGTTAAGCAATGTAAGCTTAATTAAAAGAAAATCAAAGAACTCGTAAGTCTTAATATAAAACAATAGTATTACTTTTATCATAACCCAATTACTTAAAGAGTTGCTTTAGTCCACAAGTCAGTCAACTAAAATAGTTAAGTACATAATAGTAGCGTTAACGATAATTCCCAATCAAATAGTTAAGGGGAGGTATTTAGTTTGTTCCCTAGACCTCCATCAAGCTTAAAATTACACCCCCTTGAGTCCCTTTCAAGATAAATTTGTACAGTTTTCGGTAGAAAAATTTCCCGGCCAAAGGCCGGTTCCTCTTAAATTACAGGCTCGCTATCGCTCGCCAAGATAAAATAGACACCTGAATTGCACGAAAGGTCTTAATATGGGGTGAAAGTTCTTAAAATCGCTAAACTAATGGGGCAAACGTTTTATAATATCAAAAGCAATGGGGCTAAACATGAGGGAGAAAGGGGTCCAGAAAAAAATCCCTCAAGTGGAGATCTCCCCTTAAGTACATAATAGTAGCGTTAACGTTAATTCCCAATCACATATCTCACTAACCAACATAACGTAAGTGTTTACACCGAACACACTTAACACACATTTATATAATCTGACTGACAGTCACAATCCCATTATAATACTTCACCCCGTCTTCCTCCAGCTGCAAGTTCACCTTCCCAACTCCAAATGAGACTGATTTGAATGCCCACTACTCGGGTCTTATATACTAAACAATGATGGTGTAGGAACGAATCAGGTGGCGGGAGATGGTGCGCGCCCCAATCACAGCTCCTCGAGTTGCGTAGCAGGTGCGTGGTCCAATAGAGTCTCCTGGCGTCGATCATACGTCATAGCGTCGGGTCATCGAAGTAGTTTGCAGGGTCCCCTATGACGCACGCAGGTGTGAAGGCTTGTTTGCTGGTATGCGGACGAGCTGGTTTCCCCCTCACTGGTTCGCTCGCTGGTCTGCTTCGCCGCCTGGGTGGTTTGGCACTCCTTCAACTCTTAATTCTAACTCTAAAATAAACATACAGGGCTCCGTATGTCAGAATATAATAAGGAGTGTGTAATACTTGCGCCTGTGTTACAATTATCACACGTATATTAGGTTTTTGGAACACATTTCAGAGTATTATTATTTTATGCTCTACAATTAATAATTAAATAGTGGAGATACCAATAGTGCATTGACATTAAACTCTTAAAGTTGAACTTAAACTGTAAATCAATTTCATATGAACACTTAATGTTTACAGTTCATTGTAATCTCTGGTGTGTGTGCGTGAGTGTTTGTTGTGTCTCAAAGTGAATGAATGAGTTGGTAAGTGTGATACTATGTGAACGTATGAGTGTGTATGTGTATGTGTTAGCAGATTTTTCGAGAACTAAAAAATTCATTTAGACGAACCTTGAACAGCCATTCATATCCTTCCCTCGTATTACTTAATAAAATGTTGGTTAGGGTGTCAAATGTGCTCCCCCCCCCCCACCTCTTCTCTACCCCTTCCCTTCCTTGTTATACGGTTTGATTGCTACATTAACACCTTACGAGCGGCCTATGCGGTTTATTTATATGTACCGCCCAGCGGGGTGTTTTTAGCCAAAATAGGGCTGTTTACGTGATCATTTTCATGCCTAAATAAGACCCAGAACGTAAAACAAGTACCTATCCCTGAAAGGGCATAAACAGAGCTTTCGAATGACACCATAACGATCCTTTTATGATGGCTAGTTTTCTTGCAATAACCGTGCAACGCGAGTGCAAAAAGCATGTAATTCGGTACTTTCCCATATAATTCAGTATGTAGCGAGTGAGAGAGGGAGGAGGGAGCTGAGATTCGTGTCAGTAGGTTCGCCGCGGTGGTCTGGAGCAGTCATACGCTCGCTAGTCTCCTGCCACCACTTGTCTCTCTCTCTCAGCAACATTACGTGCTGAAATTGCCACTCGAGTTATGTCGAGCGCCGCCACATAGTCCAGCTTTATTTAACTCGACTTATGTGGTGAGCCGCTAATTAAGGGTTAATTAACTTCTGCAGTCCAGTGATAACATTATTGTATTCCATTTTTCTTTTCTTTTTCCCCTTTCTTTGGCTGTATCATTCGGCCCCATTCAGCCTACTGTTTTAAGACGTTTACCCCCATCCATGGTGTCAATATT
>CM064570.1:26924009-27044367 GCA_032716605.1 Paralithodes platypus | reverse complement strand
AGAGACTTCTACTTAGAGCCGTCAGTGTCGCTTGAGAACTTGGAAGGAGAGGATCTATGCCGCCGCGAGTCTCCCCTCATGAATGGACCGGTCAGCAATAATACGTCTTTTTAACCACCCAAGTACTATTCCCACTTGTTTTATTGCTCTTAAATGTTAATATCTTCATATTAAACGTAAAATAGGCGCATATCAATAAGTAATAACGATATTTATGGTAAAATTATGATTTTCGGTGAGAATGAACCAAATAACCTTTGCATGGCGGGATGTTTCAAATACTATAGTCTAGCCTTTGCCGGGTTAATACAAATTAAACTAACTGATGAGTTTTATCATAAAAGGTCAAAATCACAGTTCAAGGTCAAATATCAACTATTGCTATTAAATAAAAAAAAATACTTTGCTTTAGGAAAACTGGCTGTGTTATTTGCTTATTACTTAGATAACACAATCTTGCAAATTCAGATTAATTGGTCCAAATAATTCACATATGCCTTGTGTTGAAGTAATATTGCTTTATAAGGGAGATACAATGCATATTACGCAATTCCTCCCATCCGTATTCCTCGTCCCTCTCGCGCGCATCGGACCAAAACAAGGAGGTGTGGTTGTCTATTTTTCTCCACTTGTGCAACTCGCGACCATGCCCACAACATATCCATATTATTGTTGTGAAAATAGCCTTCTCCATGGGATGTGTTGGTGTGATACCAAGACTTTGATGTATATTACATTAAGGTATGCGATGGTGACCTTTTCGGCAATGAATTCACACAAGGGATGGCCAAATCCTAGGCTAATTGTGCACATGATGGGTTAACCGAAAATTCGAAAAATCACAAAATTTGCTGGGGATTCAATTTACTGTCAGCTGACAAAAAAAGTTAAACTGTGAATAGTGACCCACTATGGTGGAATGATGTGAAGGGTAATAAATAAGCATAATAGCGGTGAATAATCAACAATTGACTAATCGATGAATGGTGATTTAATGATGAATGGCGATTAATATTTGAGTTGAATGGTGAATGGATTATGATGAAGGTGATCACGATTACTGGTACCTAATGGGTGCTGGATAATGATGATTAGTGATGGATATAAAAACCAGTTTTAATTTAACCCTTATTTTTTTAGCGGGTGGTCAGGTCATTTTACACTGGTCACCGCTCAGCGGGCAATAATCCCGAAATATTCGCTCAATTTTCACTCGCCCTAGCGACTCGTTACTATTCTCCAATGCGAACAAACGATCATTTTTGGAAAGAGCAACTCTAAATCGTCCTCCCCATATAAGTCCTATGAATGGATGTTATGACTGAGTGTGGAGACACTGGGAAGTGCTGTTGTGAGGAAGAGGAGGTACTTGTTTGGTCTATTTTCCCAGGCGCGTTCCGGTATTGCGTTCGCTTTGGCCTGACTTCGGCCTGCTCAGCGCGTCTAGATAAAATTCCCTTCGGTAATCGGTCTTTATTTTTTCTCTCATTTCTCCTTATTTCTGTATTCTCTCTCTCTCCCTCTCGTCGCTCTCCCTCTCTCGTCTCTCTCTCTCTCCTGTCTGTCTGGTCTGTCTGTTTCTCTTTCTCCTCAATCTCTCATGGCTTGCTCGCTTTCCTCTCTCCTCCCTCTCTCCCGCGCGCTCTGCCTCCCTCTCTCTCTCTGTCCTCATCCGTAATATGTAATTCTCATTATTATTTTCTCTAATCTCTCTCAGCGTCTGTCTGTCTCTCTGGCTCGCTTCGCTTTCCCCTCTCTTGTGCCCCCTTTCCTCCTCTTCCTCATCCGTATATGTATTTTCTCATTATTCTTTTCTCTAACTAAATCCTTTCCTCTCATTTCATTTATTTGCCTTGTAAATATTTCTGTATTTATTATAGTCTTTTTCACTCTTTCTTCAGTTCAGTTTCTGTACTCTCTCCTCTATACGGTGGGAAATGGTATGTTCGTAATGAGGGATTTGCAGCACAAATATTCAATCTTTCGTTGTTTGGTTGTTTGTATTACCGTAAGAAATTTACTGAACGCCTGCAAATAATACGCTATAAAATGCCTTGCAATCAACTCTCCAAGCCTTCAAGGGTCCCATGGCAATTATAAATGGTAGGCTCTAGTTAACCGACCCAGAGAGGAAGAGACAAGAGAGAGAGAGCAGTGTCGTGATCAATATAACAATGTTACTATTATGGTATCATATATATATGAAAACACATAATAATATCCGGTAGGACCTACATCTTTGTTCCCCACAATCATATAGTGGCCCAAGCACCAATATTGCAATCTTTCATTGTTGTTGTATTACCGTAAGAAATTTACTGAACGCCTGCAAATAATACGCCTATAAAATGCTTGCAATCTCTCTATTTTCTCTAATCTCTCTCACTTCTTTTCCTGTCTCTCTCATCTCTCTCTCTCTCTGGCTCGCTCGCTTCCCTCCTTCCTCATCCGTATTATAGGTATGTCCATTATTATTTTCTCTAACTAATCCCCTCTATTTCATTTTTTCTTATAATACTTTCTGTATTATTATATCCTTTTTCACTCTTTCTTCAGTTCAGTTTTCTGCATTCGCTCTCTCTCTCTCTCTCTCTGTTTCGCTTGCTCTTTGCAGGCAATTTTTGTTTTTGTTTTATATATAATATATATAATTTACTTATCATTACTTACTATATCGTATAAACAATAGTAGGTAGCCAACTTACCATAATACCGATACACCAAACCGATCCGCATGCGGTTTTGTTTATCACCTGTTTACTAAAGTGCCACCATTATCGATTTTCTTGGAGCCGACTAGAGCGGGAGGGTTACCAATTGAAATTAAATCCGCTAGCATATATTGTTAGATGTAAGACATGATAAATACCACTAGAAATATGAATTGGCAAAATCCATATAATATCACTTCGAAATTGTTCTGAAATTTCAAACAAAACCGCTAGTGTAAGTCATTGCTGCTAGATCGAAGTAAAGGTCTCTAGATCTAGCGGAAGTCGCTATACGTATTGGCAGTACTGCACACTCATTCATTTCATTCATTCATTTTCTATTGAGCTCGTCCTGGAATCTTTACGACTCTGAATCTTACGATTGCCGACGGTGATACGTTGTTGACATTGTTGTTGATGTTCCAGTGGAGGGATGAACAAAATATTGTCCTTGTCCAATAATAGCTATTTCATAGTCCCACAGGACTTATTTTGATATATTTATCAAATTTATTGAACCCCTGAAAATAATACGCTATCAAATGCTTGCAATCAAACTTTCAAGCAATTACAAGGTCACATGCAATTATAAAAAGGTATATTGTAGACCACAATCTTCGCCAAGCTTCGTTGTTGCTTGTATTATTGTGAGAAATGTACCATACACCCTGGTTATCGTGAGAAATTTACCGAACGCCTGCAAATAATACGCTATAAAATGCTTGCAATCAAACTCTCAAGCAATTTCAATGTCACATGCAGTATAGGTAGACCCAGAGAGGAAGAGACAGACAGAGAGAGAGGGGAGGTCAAAAACATCTGCTAGGTGTGATTTCCCCTGGGAGGGAAGATATTAGTTAGGGGCGTGCCCTGGCCTACATCAGACAAAGAGAGTACAAAGGAGTACAAACAAAGAGAGTGAGACAGAGAGAGAGAGAGAGAGAGTAGTGATAATATAAAAATGTTACACATGTATCATATAATATATGAAAACATAATATATACAGTAGGCCTACATCTGTTCTCCACAATCATATAATGCCAAGCACAAATATTCAATCTTTCGTTGTTTGTATTACCGTAAGAAATTTACCGAACGCCTGCAAATAATACGCTATAAATGCAAAGGAAATTTCTTGTAGAGTGCAATTTTGAGGACGTAATGTGCTCTGAGAGAGAGCAGAGCGATGATTAGGAGCGTAAATTACCTCAAGACCGCTCGCTACACAGGGAATTCTATAAGGAAATTACCGTATTTTAGGGTTTTTTCACTCGTGTTTTACGATCGTTGAAAGACAACCAGTGATCGTAAAAGGATGGTTCGGGTGTCATTGGAAAGCTCAATTTACGCACTTTCAGGATACATACTTGTATTACGCTCTGGGTCTTGTTTATGCATGAAAAAGAGCACGGAACAACCCCATTTAGGGTAAAAAAAAAAAACCCGCTGGGCGGCACAGTGAAATATACTCCACCAGCCGCTCGTAAGGTGATAAAATGCTTGCAATCACATTTTCAAGCAATTATAAAATATAAATTGTACTTACCAACACCCACATCAGTATGTTCTTCGTCAGGAACGTCTCCAATTTGCTCAAGGGTCTGTCCAATATCAACCACAACATCCACCCCACGCAAATTATGCTTGGGGTGAAAGCCTATGATCGGGTTATTTTCGTCTTCCGAGTCATCCACACTACCAAAACTCTCACCCAGACCTTCGACGGTTTCATCCAACAGCTTATTAGAAAGTTCTGAAGAGTTCAGCATGATATCTAGTTTCTGGGTGGTGAGCCGGGCGTGGTTAGTAGGGTGGCGCGACGCACTAGGAATTGGCGGCCACCGAATCGAACACGGGCAAATCTTGACCTTCCATTATGGCTGCTTGAGGGTCACTTAGTCACGGTCACGCAGTGGGGATGTGTGGGTGGGCCCTTGTAGTACACCGCCTGACCACCAAGTTTCGCTTTCCACCAAAATTAGGGCGGGAATACGCCCACGGACTTAAGTCCGACCCCGCCATTTAGTCCAATTTTCTCGTATCGGACTTAAGTCCGACCCCGCTAAATAAGGGTTAATGATGATTGATAATGGTGCTTACATATGTTACTAATTATAATATATGGGGATAGACATTGATGAATGGTGGTGACTAATTATGATGGACTAGAGTATCGGTATCGGTGGAAAATGCAAAATGCAGTGCTAATACATACGATACATACAGTGAATAGTAACTTTTGTAATAGTATGGTGAATAGCATTACAAACGTCATCTGGCATGAAAATATACGTTATTTCTTTAGTGTGTAACCAACTGCATTATTTATATGTATTAAATAAAATGTATATATTTATTCCAACAATCCCAAATCGACTCCAAAATTTTTATTCAGAACGAAGCCAATAAAAAAATCGGATTTATTTACGCATACATTTGTATAATTAAATTATATTTATATTTTGGAACGATATGCATTTTTACGTAAACAGGGCTGGGGATAAAGTGTCTGAAATTATATTGTTGTGTGCAATTATTCACGAGATGTGTGTGTGTGTGATATGGGTTATATGCTGTACATTGTATGTGGGGTTAAACGTGTGTATGTGCCTGCGTGTGTGTGAAAGTGAGTAATAGATATATTAAATAGATAATTATTATTTGTTGTTTCTATGTCTCAAACCTCGGGACTGTAGGATAATGTAGTAGCAGAGACAGTTTATAAGGAGATAGGAAACTTCCTATGTCTTCCATTAACAAAGAATGATACCATAGAAAGCGGTGTCTGGCATCGATTTGAGGCTGCAACCAACGCCATCTAGTGCATGGACGCGGTACTAATGATGATGAACAAAATCTAAGGGTTTTGTCTTCATACTTCACACACCAACTGTATTGAATATTGATTGTTTAGGCTAAGTAACCCCAACATTTACTTTACTAATGTCAGAGTCGCCACCGTTATATACTATAACAAATTATAATACCATTGAATGTTCCTTATGGATATATTTACCAAAATATTTTGTTATTACCTCTACTACTGTACCATGATATATGCGATACTAGGCCTATACATTCTGGTCGAAACTAATGTTCGGTTATAAGATTATCAAGCGTTGCTCAGGCTGATTCTACGCATTTGAATATGGAATTTACAAAGACATTTTCTATTCATAAATGACTCTAAGATGAGTAAGAACATTAAAATAAATTATAAATGTTTATTCGCTATCAGGATTTTCATAATTAACTGCAAAAACGGAATTTCGGACTGACAAAGTATGTATTGTAGTATTGTAGTGACCAATGAAATAACATATTCATATAAAACGACCAGTAACATTATAGTGACATTCCATAGGGTTGAGTTAATTGGTTTCCATCAGAGTATTGTGATAATGTTATAATTTATGCACCTAATCAAATTAACCCATATTATATCAATAGTACGGTTAGATCATAACCAAAGCTTGGGTGATTATCATTAAACTTGACAATTTAGTCATTGTGTATTTGGTTATTAAATATTCAACGAGGTAAGAGAAGATGAATTATTAATTTCCTTAATTATTAATTATTAGTTTTTAATAGGTATGGATACTTGCTGAATTATGGTATTGTATATGATTTTACTTTGGTGCAAGCTAAATACCTGAGATTAGGCTACCTGACTTTTACCTAATTGGGAGTACAGTAGGCTATTATTAATTATTGTGCTTTTAGAGCTTATTATGAGTATTGATTGCTATGATATAATTATGTTTGACATGGTCTAATGTACAGAGTTGCATTGCAAGGGATGGAAAGCTGTAGTGAGATTCTGGGCAGCTGATTTCAGGGGATAAGTGACTCGAGTTACAGTAGGAATACGTTAAGCTTTGTTTGAGCCTTGTGTAGTACCCTCCGAGTCGGGCAGTGCAACCTGTTAAGTTGGACCATGAAAATTACCTTTGATTTATGCCATTATTGTATTGATTTGACTAATAATTTTATGAATTAATTCTCCATAGATGTGCTGTGTATTTATGATGTATTTCCAATTGTGCCTTAGTCAAGTAATTGTGGGTAGAGTACTGTTGAGTAACTTATGTACCTGTACTGAATAAGAGGATCTTTGGATGCTTTAAGAGATTTTTTCGGCTCTGTACTGTAATGTCATAATTTGATCTGTCATTGTATTTTTGTACTTATATTAGCTCATCTATTTTATACATTAATAAGAATCCATGTATTTTTATATGTTTATATTAGCCTATATTTGTATATGTATTTGTTTTAGTATTACTGTGTACCATAATTAGGATATTTCTTACCCCCTTGGCTCCCATTATCAAGGTTTAGATATTTGTAAACAAACTGTTAAGAAATGTTAACTTAACAGGGAACCAGTTTGGGACGGAGTCGATGTGATACTGATGGCGGAGAATCGGAGATTCACCCCTCCCATCAGCTGAGTGCAGGATGCTGAACTCGTGTACTGTACGAGGGTTCAAGGACTGCAGGAAAACGTGTAATTACCCACCATACGCCAGGATACGGTAGGCCGAAGAGACCTAAAGGCATGCCAGGCCGGTACCAGTATCCCTCAGGATTGGGATTATAATAATGAGAGGAATGGGCGGATACAGACAGCAAGATCCGAGTCCTACTCCTAGGTTAAGAGACTGTCTCAGTACAGAAATGGATTTGCCCCATGTTAAATGTGCAGATATAATTAGATACTGTACCAATGTCAAGAGTTGTAAACGGTAAATGCTCCATTTGTTAATATCAAGAATAAGATTACTGCAATATGTTTGTATCTATCATCCCGTGCCAATTTGGATCTAAATGTGTTGTCAGGATGGTAAATCGGAGCCGTCAGTATTAAATTGGTCTAAGAGTAGCACCAGTAGCCTAACCGAGAGTTAAAGTCTTGTCAACCAACCTTAGAGGTGAGTTCTTGATTGGTCTTTGCTAGCCTCCGATTTATCCTACTGTCCCAATGTACCTGAGTAATGAGAATGAGTCACGATTGCATGAAGAATAAGAAAACCCTGGGGACGGCCAGTTCACCTGACGGTGGGCGATCAAATAATTTGAATTAATTAACGTTCCCAAAAACATCCTTATGTGATATCTAGAAAGTAGAGAATATGCTAGGTCTCAGTGGGGTTTTTGTGGTTCTTTGGTGTTATCATCGTTTCGGAGTTGCAGCATTTCCCCTTCCTCGAAGGATGTTGGATGTGGGTCAGCCAAACAAGGTTGTCCTCTCGTTAATTAGAATGCAATAACGGGTTTGTCGTCATCTCTTCCTTTCTATTCTTTTAGTTTATGTTTCCACCTTCCCAGCTTAATCCTTCATTCTCTGTCTATCTTTCTCTCTCTCTTGTTCGCAGCAGATGGGATAGTGAAGACAGATTTACTCCCCCGTTAAGTGGTGGCAGCGGTGGGATTTCTTTAGGAGTCCATGGTTTGACATGCTCCTGTTCCGTTCAGGGCTCCTGAATTAATCCCGTACCCCTCGTAGAAGAGACTGAACAGTACTGGTTCTTACACTTTCGCTCGGGTGTATAGAATTAGTGCGTTGCAGTTGTCCTTTTCACGCTACCAACCCGTGAAATAGTTACCACAAACAGTATTGGCCATGCTACCACATTTCAATACGGTTAGTGTAATATTTCAGGGAATCTTTAAATGCAGCAGATACCAGCAAGAGTCACAGTGACTGTGAAGGAACCGCAAAGTTGAGATAGAAGTGGTTAGTGCTTTCCGGTTATTAGTTGTCTATCAATTGTCCTTCTTTGCTGTCCGAGATGGGGAAACCTAATCTAGAGCCAAGGCACGAGGTGCAAGATGCTTTAGTCAGGAGGAATGAGGAACAAGGAAGTGAAGTGTCAGTTGACGATACGGACACTTCCCGGTTTGTCACGGTCGACACGTGGGAGGAAGGTCAGAGTGAAATGGACCAGATAAAAGCCGTACTAGAACAATTAGTCGGTGAAATGTCAGAAGACCAAGTGCGAGACGTGAGAGACCGAGAGATGTTCCAGAGTCCAACTGGTACTCCACAAACAACCCCCAGCATTAAAAACCTTTCCCCGCCTCCATCTCTTGCCTTTGCGGACTCACTCACAACTTCAACCCCAACACCTCCCGCTCCTTCCCCCCCTCCAGTATCCTTGATCCGTAATCCCCCAGCCTCACCCTCCCATCCTTCTTCACACCCCCCAGCTCCCCTCTGTCAGCCTTGCATCGGACGTCGCGAAGGGATAAGTTCCCGAGATGTACCCATGCTTCACATGAACGAGTTACGATCCTATATGGCTTCCACTAAGATTGAAGTCTTTCAGATGCAGATCGAAGCCTGTATGTCCCATGACAACACAAGGTTGAACCTGGCCAACTTCAAGTTGGATTCCGACCTGGCTGTTCTGGTGCAAGTAGAGACAGCTCAGGGAAAGTTAAAGACTTGGTCAGAGTTCATCCAGTTCCTGAAGCAGTTCTTTCATAAAACGCCAACAATGTCAGAGTCGTTCCGAGAAGCAGAACAGAACACGTACGTCATCTCAGAAGATCCTTATGACTACGTCCGGAAAATGACGTATAGCTATATTATGATCCAGTCAATGTTCCCAGAGGAAGCTTTACCTCCACGCGACCAGTGGCTTAAAATAAGACTCCACACGACCCTCCCCTCGTCCGTTAAGCAACAGGTGGATCGGTACATGCTTGTCGAGATACCCCTGAAGGAGTTCCTGAGGCACCTGAACTATGAGCGTCAGCTGCAGAACCATGCGGAACGGATGGTCACAGGAGGACGGGTTTGTGAAGTAATGAAACACCATGCCCCAGTGACTAACCCGCATCTTAGCAGTAGCCATCCTTCCCTGACGACCCCTCTCCTTCCCCCAACAGGAGTGGACAATAGATTCATCCGCCTCCAGGAATCTCTGGCGACCTTGTCACAGGATGTCCAGAGATTAACACGAAGACCGCAGTATACAGGATGCCCCTTCAGTAGAAGGAAGGAGCACAACAGGGCGGATTGTCCCCTCCGTCCCCCACGTTTAGCATGTTTCGACTGCCTGAGAGAGAATTGTAGACGTGGGAGACCTGACTGCCCAGGGCGAGAAGGTAGAGCAACACGGTGACTCGGGTCCTCGAACAAATCTCCAATCATTTTGCTCGTAGTAAACCAGAGATCGTGTCGCACCATGGTAGATACCGGTAGTGAGCTCACGCTCGTTAAGCGGTCCTTGGTGATCGAGTTAGGGCTCCCTATCTCTCTCAGTAAGAATATTCCCCCCCCTCTTTGGAATTACCGTTACCTCCCTAAGGATTTTGGGCACGGTCTCCCTGGCGGTGGTGATCCCAGACGACTATATGGACACTGACCTGCTTCTTGGGGTCGACCTTTTGGGTCGTTACCCTATGTTATGGAATCATCCACGTCAGACGCTACGTTGGGGGGATGTTACCTACGACATCCATCATGTTACTACAGGGGAAAAAAAAGCGAGATCTGTTCACCGAGTCAAGGCTACACTCACTGAGGAGAAGCCCCAGAAAGAAAATTGCATTCGGCTCCCCCGTCGAATGGTGATAGGTCCTTACCAGACTGTCATGCTCCCTGTTATTGTTGGTGAGGCCATAAACAGCATTCTTGAAATTCAGCCCCGGAACCCTGCTCTTTAACAAGAACTTCCAATATGTGTGCGAGTTACTAGTGAGGCCGAAGTCTTTCTCCCTTTCGCAAATCCTTCCCGTGGGAGAATGGTCCTGAAGCCTGGCACCCTCCTAGCCACGTACGAGAAACTGGCAGAGAGTCAGATTCACGATGTACCCCAGTGCATGAAGACCAAAGTCAGCAATGCTGTGCTATCTGACTTGGATCAGCCCTCCACCTCGGGGACCCCGAGAGTAAAAGTTACAGTCTCTGATTGACAAGTGTCAATGGGACCCCATGGAGGATGGTCAGAAGGGTCAGCTGGGGCATGTTCTCAAGGAGAAAAATTCGATTTTCATCTTTAGTGAACAAGAATTAGTCACTATGAATGTTCCCCCGGCCCATATTCAAGTTTCAGACCCTACCCCTACGAGAAGCCCTTTGTATAGGACCCCGGAGAAAGTGAAGCCGATTCTCGCACAGATGTTAAACGACATGTTGAAGAAGAATATCATCGAGCCTTCAATAGCGGCCTGGTTGAGCCCTATATAGTAGTCATTTTCAGAGCTTCCGTGACCAAAGTTTCTCAGTGAATTTAACAAGGGCAACTGATACTAAAAAAAATAAGCCCCCATACACCTCACCAAAATGACGGGAAAGTTGTTATTATAGACGTTTTTCAAAATGGCCGCCGCCGTCATCTTAAAAAATTTATAAAGTTATATTTCTTGAAGTGAATGGCCAAAAATGACAATTTTGGTGTCTATTCCCACTAATTTTGGTGTCAGAAGATCAATGGCATGGCACAATTAAAAAATAATTAATAAATACTTACCAAATAATTAAGTAAATAAGAAAATAATTAAGAAAATCAATGGGATGGCATAATTCATGATTTAGAGTCCCATTAACCTCAACATCTAAGACAAATATGATGTTGTTAAATCCACTGAGAAACTTTGGTATCCTAAATTAATAAAACATGAGACCTACTGCATTAAGATGCACTATCACTGCAGGACAAATATGATACACAACTGTCAGAATCACTTCCGCTGTCATCATCGCTGCTCTCCATTTGTGGATGACTTAGTTTTTAGAAGATCCAGGAATGATGGAAGTGCAGGTTGGGTATAGCGTACTGGGAGGCATAAGCCATTTACAAGGTGCCATCCAGGGCCAATTGGTGATGGATGATTCTGAAGCTGGAAATTCTTCTGCAGATATGTGAGGTAATTGGTGCGCTCTAAGTGTGGCAAACATGCCACTCTCCATGAATTGTGCTTGGATATGGGGAAGACTTTCTAGGACTGCTATGAAATCTGGAAGATGGCGCCCATATCTATCGTTGTCATAAATATGCATCCAAGGAAGCATCAACTTCAGTGAAGACTTGAACTCGATCCAGTTTCTTGTCCTTATAGCATGTATATTTTGAGTCAGTATCTCTACCATCTCCAAGAATGAAATCCAGAATTCTGCTAGTGGAGCACCATCTAAGTTCTGGAATAGGGAGTCAACGAGCCCCTTGAGATCGGCATTGCTCTCTAACTCAGCATGTGCATCATTAAGTTCTTGTTGGTCTACTGAACTGCGTAACTTATTGAGAGATGCCTGGATCTCTTCACACAGAGTGGCACCTTCCAAACGTTTGTCTAGTGCATGTTGGAGTAAAGCCTCGTAGAAGAGTCGAAGGCAACGCACACCGCGGTTGAAGTGTTTTCCACGCAGAGCTTGATCCACGGATCCATCTGCAACGAAGCCTGCAGCCACCAGTACATCTGAAATGCCTGAGCCTTTGAACCTTTTGTAGATTGCATTGATGAAAGACATCTGGATATGAAAGGGCCCCATGAATGTCAATATGTCAGCAAATATCTCTGGATTCTCACTTTTCAATTCTAGCAAAAATGCGTAGACAGGATGATCACCGACGATAATGGCAAATGGCATCTTCTTGTCATCAATTGCCTTTGCAAGCTTGCGCAGGGCATCATACAGAATGGTCTTGCTTGGTGGATCAGGATAAGTCCTATGATAAATCGCTTGACTTTTCTGGGTTTCTGGTGATAGCGTGGCCTGGAAGCCAGAAAAGGCTGGTACAGTCTGGTCTTCTGGCTTTGGTCTTGTTCCGTCTGCCTTAGCTCGGGCCATTGCATGGATGACACCTCTCATTCTTTGAGGAACTGTGTCCAGATGTTGTTCATCCGTTATCCTTGGTCTGATGGGTGGTTCACCACGCTTGACTGTTTTGTATGGTTCAATTCTTTGCATCTGGCTCCCAAGTTCTTTGAGGCTATCAGAGAGGTACGAAGGCAAGGTGCTATTTGCAACTGGTCTATCATCATCTAGGGTAGGTAGATATAGCTTAGGTAGGTCTGGCTGAACAAACATGACATTTGTACGATGTGATTGGCAACTTCCAGTCAAAGTGTCACTTTTGAAGTCATCGTTGTCGACTATATATTGCCGGTGTTCCTTCAGAAAGTTCAAAAGGACACTCAGTTGAATGCTTCAGGTCAGTAACTGCCCAGAAATCTCTAAGCAAAAGCACATCATTGTAACTGATTCCCAGGCCATCCTTATGTAATATGTCTACCATTTCTCTGCTCTTTGTCATACCATGTAGCAGTACACCGAGGTTTGTCTCATATGCAGTACGTCTTCCAGTGATGTAGCTGGTCAAAATAGATGCAATTGATCTGACTTGGGGCTTGTCATCGACTTCAGACTTTGTGGGGTGCTTTAACCAAGTGATGAGCTTCAAGAGGAGATCATTCAGGTCTTCATATTCTTCTAGCTCATGTATGTATGGAGGCCAAGGAACAGTTTTTGTTTTGATGATCTGATCTCTGAGTCGCCCAGCTACATTCTTCACCAGCTGATCGTCACTTACACCTAGAGAGGATATTGCAGCCTCAAGATATGAACCTGCAGCTCTTGCATCATATACCAGTTCACTCACATTCTTCTGACCTCGTTCATGAAATGCTATGTCATCTCCAAATTCCTTGATCAGAATTTCCTTCACGAAACTAGACTTTGCTGTGGAATAGTAACCATAATTTGAAGTAATGCCTTTGTAATCCTTTACAAGACCTTGCAGTGTACGGATTTCATGATCTTCAAAGATATCTTGACGGACATGATGAAAGAAGATATTTTGGGCCTCTCGAAGATTAACATGTTGCAGATGCTCTGTTTTTTCATCAGGAAAAGACTCCTTCAGAGGGTTGCTGACATAATTGCGCCAACATTCACGATGATAACGAATTTCCAATCCAAACGCTGTTCGACTGTCTGGGATAGATGCAAGTAGGTAATTCAATCTTTCTCTTATAGGCTCATCTGACAGACAAACTGTATGCAACTTGAACCGGTTCCATGCGTCTACTGTTGACAGCAGCAAAAGTTTGGACTTGCCAGGATTACTGGTTTTTTGTGGTCCTTTCATACACCACACACAGAGATTCTTATCATGAACCACTCCAGTACTAGAACGAAGCTTTTTAGGCACATTTCCTGGGAGTTGTTGACTTGAAGTTGATGCTTGAACTTCTTCCTGTTCAGATTTCCGTTTACGATTCTGTGCTTGCTGAATATAGCGATTACTACTGATCTGGGTGTAACATTTACTATGCATGTACAGGCCTTTAGGCCCCTTGTCCCACTCCACTGTTGCATAGGCATGCTGAAATTTATCAAGTTCCTTCCACCGAAAACACTTGCTCCTTAGATTCTCCCACTTTGTATCAGATGTCTTGTCCGTACTATCATCAGCTATACAGGGATGTTGACATAATATGCATTTTAATCCAGGTCCTGGGTCAGGCACATCACGGACTCCTCTACGTTCCATGCTTATGATTCTTCACGCCAAATTCGATGCAACAAACCTGAAAAAGAAGGAATTGATCAGTCACCATTCTTGGTTTACATTTTAAATTATATATTATATTATTTGAGTAAGTTTCAGAGGATCCGTGACCGTGTTTAGGATACCAAAGTTTCTCAGTGGATTTAACAACATCATATTTGTCTTAGATGTTGATGTTAATGGGACTCTAAATCATGAATTATGCCATCCCATTGATTTTCTTAATTATTTTCTTATTTTCTTAATTATTTGGTAATTAGTTATTAATTATTTTTTAATTATGCCATCCCATTGGTTTTCTGACACCAAAATTAGTGGGAATAGACACCAACATTGTCATTTTTGGCCATTCACTTCAAGAAATAGAACTTTATAAATTTTTAAGATGACGGCGGCGGCCATTTTGAAAAACGTCTAAAATAACAACTTTCCCGTCATTTTGGTGAGGTGTATGGGGGCTTATTTTTTTTAGCATCAGTTGCCCTTGTTAAATTCACTGAGAAACTTTGGTATCCTAAACACGGTCACGGAAGCTCTGAAAATGACTCTA
Source organism: Paralithodes platypus (assembly GCA_032716605.1). Classification (NCBI taxonomy): domain Eukaryota; kingdom Metazoa; phylum Arthropoda; class Malacostraca; order Decapoda; family Lithodidae; genus Paralithodes; species Paralithodes platypus. The sequence continues at coordinate 27,029,577 of CM064570.1, read as the reverse complement.
CTATCTAGCCTTTGCCGGGTTAATACAAATTAAACTAACTGATGAGTTTTATCATAAAAGGTCAAAATCAAAGTTCAAGGTCAAATATCAACTATTGCTATTAAATAAAAAATATTACTTTGCTTTAGGAAAACTGGCTGTGTTATTTGCTTATTACTTAGATAACACAATCTTTCAAATTCAGATTAATTGGTCCTAATAATTCACATATGCCTTGTGTTGAAGTAATATTGCTTTATAAGGGAGATATTACGCAATTCCTCCCATCTGTATTCCTCGTCCCTCTCACGCGCATGAGACCAAAACAAGGAGGCGCGGTTGTCTATTTTTCTCCACTTGTGCAACTCGCGACCATGCCCACAACATATCCATATTATTGTTGTGAAAATAGCCTTCTCCATGGGATGTGTTGGTGTGATACCAAGACTTTGATGTATATTACATTAAGGTATGCGATGGTGACCTTTGATGTATATTACATTAAGGTATGCGATGGTGACCTTTGATGTATATTACATTAAGGTATGCGATGGTGACCTTTGATGTATATTACATTAAGGTATGCGATGGTGACCTTTGATGTATATTACATTAAGGTATGCGATGGTGACCTTTGATGTATATTACATTAAGGTATGCGATGGTGACCTTTGATGTATATTACATTAAGGTATGCGATGGTGACCTTTGATGTATATTACATTAAGGTATGCGATGGTGACCTTTGATGTATATTACATTAAGGTATGCGATGGTGACCTTTGATGTATATTACATTAAGGTATGCGATGGTGACCTTTGATGTATATTACATTAAGGTATGCGATGGTGACCTTTGATGTATATTACATTAAGGTATGCGATGGTGACCTTTTCGGCAATGAATTCACACAAGGGATGGCCAAATCCTAGGCTAATTGTGCACATGATGGGTTAAGAATCGAAAAATAAATTGCTGGGGATTCAATTTACTGTCAGCTGACAAAAAAAGTTAAACTGTGAATAGTGACCACTATGGTGAATGATGTGAATGGTAATAAATAATCATAATAGCGATGAATAATCAACATTGAATATCGATGAATGGTGATTAATGATGAATGGCGATTAATATTGATGAATGGTGATGGATTATGATGAAGGTGATCACTTATGGTACCTAAATGGTGCTGGATAATGATGATTAGTGATGGATATAAAAACAGTTTAATGATGATTGATAATGGTGCTTACATATGTTACTAATTATAATATATGGGGATAGACATTGATGAATGGTGGTGACTAATTATGATGGACTAGAGTATCGGTATCGGTGGAAAATGCAAAATGCAGTGCTAATACATACGATACATACAGTGAATAGTAACTTTTGTAATAGTATGGTGAATAGCATTACAAACGTCATCTGGCATGAAAATATACGTTATTTGTTTAGTGTGTAACCAACTGCATTATTTATATGTATTAAATAAAATGTATATATTTATTCCAACAATCCCAAATCGACTCCAAAAAATTTATTCACGAACGAAGCCAATAAAAAATCGGATTTATTTACGCATACATTTGTATAATTAAATTATATTTATATTTTGGAACGATATGCATTTTTACGTAAACAGGGCTGGGGATAAAGTGTCTGAAATTATATTGTTGTGTGCAATTATTCACGAGATGTGTGTGTGTGTGATATGGGCTATATGCTGTACATTGTATGTGGGGTTAAACGTGTGTATGTGCCTGCGTGTGTGTGAAAGTGAGTAATAGATATATTAAATAGATAATTATTATTTGTTTTTTCTATGTCTCAACCTCGGGACTGTAGGATAATGTAGTAGCAGAGACAGTTTATAAGGAGATAGGAAACTTCCTATGTCTTCCATTAACAAAGAATGATACCATAGAAAGCGGTGTCTGGCATCGATTTGAGGCTGCAACCAACGCCATCTAGTGCATGGACGCGGTACTAATGTTGATGAACAAAATCTAAGGGTTTTGTCTTCATACTTCACACACCAACTGTATTGAATATTGATCGTTTAGGCTAAGTAACCCCAACATTTACTTTACTAATGTCAGAGTTGCCACCGTTATATACTATAACAAATTATAATACCATTGAATGTTCCTTATGGATATATTTACCAAAATATTTTGTTATTACCTCTACTACTGTACCATGATATATGCGATACTAGGCCTATACATTCTGGTCGAAACTAATGTTCGGTTATAAGATTATCAAGCGTTGCTCAGGCTGATTCTACGCATTTGAATATGGAATTTACAAAGACATTTTCTATTCATAAATGACTGTAAGATGAGTAAGAACATTAAAATAAATTATAAATTTGTATTCGCTATCAGGATTTTCATAATTAACTGCAAAAACGTAATTTCGGACTGACAAAGTATGTATTGTAGTATTGTAGTGACCAATGAAATAACATATTCATATAAAACGACCAGTAACATTATAGTGACATTCCATAGGGTTGAGTTAATTAGTTTCCATCAGAGTATTGTGATAATGTTATAATTTATGCACCTAATCAAATTAACCAATATTATATCAATAGTACGGTTAGATCATAACCAAAGCTTGGGTGATTATCATTAAACTTGACAATTTAGTCATTGTGTATTTGGTTATTAAATATTCAACGAGGTAAGAGAAGATGAATTATTAATTTCCTCACATTAAACAATTAAAATTAACCACAACGAATACTTTATAATTTACGTATAGTGTCTGTAATGGGAATATATAATAACTAAACATATCCTAAACAGCTGTTAGCACAATTACATTACAACCCGGAACAGACTGCATTATTATGCTATATATTGCGTTTAACAAGTCATTAGAAGTAGTACAAAGGAGTACAAAGGAGTAAAATGGAAGTCAAGCAACAACAGTTCTAGTAACCCTTCTAGGCTGCTTGTCCTCCAAAACACTGAGGATCAAGTGTCCAAACAGTGGTTTAGAGTGGGTAAGGGAACATTGGAAAGGGAACTAATGTCCGTGGCAGGATTAGAAAGTTAGTAGGGGACAGATGGGCTAGTAACTGAGGGGAGGATAAAATAAAGTTATTCATTTACAAACGCAGTCAGTCGCGGGTTTGATGCGAGATATTTGTCTAGGCGGAGTTTAAATGAATCAACGGTGCTGCAGTCTATAACGTCTCGGGGAAGCCTATTCCACAAGTGGACAACTTGATTGAAGAAGAGATTCTTAGATTCGTGTGAGTTAAAAGATTTACCAATAATTTTGCAACCGTTTCCCCGCGTGTAATTAGATTGGTCGATAGTGAAGTACTTACTACAGTTCATATTGTCGATGCCTTTGATGATTTTGAACACTTGAATTAAGTCACCTCTTAATCTGCGCTGGGTTAAAGGAAATAGATTTATTTTTTTAAGACGCTCTTCATATGGTTTGTTCTTTAGGCTAGGTATCATTTTGGTAACTCTACGTTGAACTCGTTCTAGTTTGTTTATATCTTTTTGGTAATAAGGGCACCAGGATTGAACGCAGTATTCCAGAAGAGGGCGGACTAAGGAATTGTAAAGGGTTAGGATAACATCTTTGGATTTATGCTCAAATGACCTGCCTATAAAGCCAATTATTTTGTTTGCCTTCTTAACAACTTCTGAACATTGTTGACTCGGTTTTAGGTTACTCGATATTGTTACTCCCAGATCGGTTTCTCTGTTTACATTCTTAAGCTGAGTGCCATTCATCGAATAGTTTGCTTTCTCATTTAGGTATCCGATATGTAGTACTTTACATTTATCCGCATTGAAACTCATTTGCCAAATTTGGGCCCAACATGACAATTTATCTAGATTGTGTTGCACATCGTCAACTTGTTCTTTTGAGAGTACGCTATTTGCAATTTTTGTATCGTCAGCAAATTTTGAGATTGTACAGGTGAGACGCTCATCTATGTCATTGATGTAAATTAGATAGAGAATTGGTCCTAGTACCGATCCCTGGGGTACCCCGCTACTTACATTGGTCCATTTAGATGCCTTACCGTTTATGACTACTCTTTGCTTTCTGTCGCTGAGCCAATTTTCTATCCATTTCAACACACCGTCTTGTATTCCATGCGCTTTTAGTTTTAGCAGTAAACGTTTGTGCGGAACTTTGTCAAAGGCCTTTTGAAAATCAAGGTATATAATATCTACAGCTTTACTCTCATCGTAGAGGTTGATGATATCGTGGAAGAAGTCTAAGAGGTTTGTTAAACAGGAACGTTTTTTACGAAAGCTGTGTTGAGTATCTTTAAGTATGTTATTTTCCTCTAAGTGATTTACGAGTCTGTCTCTTATGACCGTTTCTAGCATTTTACATACAACTGAGGTTAAGCTAATTGGACGATAGTTACAGGGTAGGGATTTGCTGCCTTTTTTGAATATCGGTGTTACGTTGGCTGCTTCCACTGATCAGGCATAGTTCCAGACTGCAAGGATTTATTGAATAGTAATGTCAGTGGTTTGGAGAGCTCATCCTTAGCTTCCTTTAGAACTCTAGGCGAGATTGTATCAGGTCCAGGCGTTTTATTTACCTTGAGTTTATCTAAACAGTTCAATACTTCTCTCTCTGTAACGGTGATATTGCTTAGAACATCTGAATCATAAATCTGAATCGGCGATGGTGTAGGGATATCACTGAGGTCTTCTGTTGTAAAACTGATGCAAAGAAGGTATTCAGGGCATTACTCATTTGTACTTCGTCTTTGGTGTATTCTCCATTTTCATCGACTAACGGTCCGGACCAACAGTTGAAGTAACTACTTTTTTCTTTCTTATATAACTATAGAATTCTTTCGGGTTTGTTTTACTTTGATTCGCAATATGTAACTCTAGGGTCTTTTTACTTTGCTTAATTAACTTTTTGGCTTTGCGTCGTAGCTCTACAAATTTCACCCTTTCTTCGTCGTTTTGTGAGGATTTTAATCTATCATTAGCAATTTTTTTTAGCAAGCAGACAGTTTGAAATATCTTTATTCTACCATTTGGGCTTATTATTATGGCCTGGATGCCGTATTTTCGATGGTATGCAGTCCTGCACTGCTTTTAGGTAAGTGGTTTCGAATAACTTCCAAGATGTATTTATGTCGTTATTGTTAATTAAAAAGCTCCAGTCAGTTTCTTTAAACATAGCTCTAAGTTTATGAAAGTTTGCTTTCTTGAAATTAGGGACTTTTTCGATGCTACTATTTGGTTCGTTACTAGTAAAGTTTAAAGTGAAGTTATCGTACGATGGTCGCTGTTACTGAATTCATCACCAACATTCAAATTCTCTATTAATTCTTCTTTTTTGGAAGTACAATGTCAAGAACGTTATTACCACGGGTCGGCATTCGAACAAATTGATAAAGCGAGCTCTCTTGCAAGTTCGTATACAAGTCCTGTCCGGAGTGTGAAGTAAGAGTATCGCCCCACTTGGTCACAGGTAAATTAAAGTCGCCAAAAATTGCGGTATCTTGTGAGTTACTTACATCTGCAATTTGTTCGTAAATTTCTTAGTCAGTTTGCACTGATTGAGCTGGAGGTCTGTATATTAACGCAAGTATTATTTTTGTACCTTTATTATTCTTTATTAGCACAAAAGATGTGTCGACGTTCACAAGTTGAGGTTTTGACAAGAGGGTAGGGTTCAGACTTTCTTTGATATAAAGTAAAATGCCACCTCCATTTCTATGTATTCGGGTTTTCTCAAACATTATATAACCGGGAAGTGAATATTCTGCTAAAAGTCTCTATCTTCTGTATTGAGCCAAGATTCTGTTATGCCAATCACATCATAATTTTCTGTGAACACTAGCTCCTCTAAATCTGAAAATTTATTGCGTATTCTACGAGCGTTTGCATAGAAAACCTTTAAATTTATTATTTTAGAACTCACGGAACGCTCTTTAATAATATTTTTGGTTCTTGTCGGATCTACATTTATGTTCATGGCTGTCCTCGGTCCTCGCTGTCTTCGGTCCTTATCGCTGGTGGTCCTCGGTTGCCTCTGTTTTTTGCTTGGCGTTAGATGATTTATGTCACTGCTGCTTCTTCTCGGATGTCGTTTTTTGATCCATGGCTGCGGACTGCTTCGTGTAGGAGACGACCCATGCGTGCTGAACCCACAGGGTTTAGATGAGTGCCATCCTTGCGGAACAGAGTAGGCTGGTTATAGAAATTTTCCCAGAGGTTGATGAATTCAACTTCTTCCTTCAGACACAAATATTTCAGTCGGCTATTTGTGCTGAAGGCCTTGTCGTAGAATTTGTCAGGCGCGTCGATCTTGGGGAGAATGCCTGAGATGATGATATTCCTTGACTTGTTTTTGTAGTGCTGGATCATCTTGCGATATTTCTCCATCAACTCTTCGGATCTGGTGTGCATGACGTCATTTGAACCAGCATGGATGACAAAAAGGGTATTTTCGTTTGCATCCTTTGTGGTATCTTGGAAGGCTTCCACAATGTCGTCCAGTCCAGCTCCTGGGATGCAATTTTTTTTTCGTCGATTTGGGACTCTGTCGCAGAACTCTTCGACCTGTCCTCGTAGGATGGAATCCCCAACGAGTCTGGTCTCTTCTGGTTCGTCTTCCATCTCTACCAAGATCTCAAATATGTTTGACATTGTGACTGGTAGACGAGACCTTTTCGGCGTTGGCCGTGCACCGCTCCTTACTGGTGTAAATCCGAAAACCTGTGGTGGCGAGACTCTGCGTACAGGTTGGGGAAAGGAGGGGTTAGAACAGGGGCGAGGGGTTGGTACTGTTCGTACTAGCAGGCTTCTTGCACGAGGAGTGGGGGAGAGACTAAGCTGAACAGGGCGGCTGTCCTGGTTTGATGTCGGCTCAGGTTCATCAGAAGTATCTGCTGCAGTGGCTACTGCAGGTGTTGGATTGTTGGCAGATGACATTGGGGCGCCCCGGTGATAGATGCTGGAGTTGAAACAATTGGAGTTCGTGTTACTCTAACGTTGAGTGTTACAAACTCTTGGAGTGATTCCAGCTTCCTGGTGAGGGCGTTAATCTTGTTGTGGGCTTCATCCAATTTCGCTGTCAAATCCTCTCGTTGCTGGCAGAGTCGGCAGACTTGTGGATCGGCAGGAGCAAACATGGAAGCACCAAACCTACCGGTGCAGTTTGTACAGGCACGAGGCATGGTGACGATCACTTTCTTCAGATCACTTCACTCACTTAAAAACACTTAACTCACTTTAAAAACACTTAACTCACTTTAAAAACACTTATCTCACTTTAAAAACACTTATCTCACTTCAGGTCGTTTCACTTACTTAAATAGGCCTAACCGAAAACAAAAATGTTGAAATACGCACAAATAGGTTATCAGCGGTGATAGCCTAACCGAAAATTAAAACAAAACAAAATTAAATTTAAATACGCAGTGATAGCCGAACCGAAAACAACTTTATTTTTATTTAAACAGAAATAGGTCACCAGGGATGATAGCCTATCCTAACCGAAAACAAAAATTATGAAATACCGGTACGCAGAAATAGGCCACCAGCGGTGATAGCCTAACTGAAAATTTAAAAATTGAAGTATGCAGTAATAGGCCACCAGGGATGATATCCTAGACTACCCGAAAACAAAAATAACCGAAAACAAAAATAACCGAAAACAAAAATTATGAAATACCGGTACATAGAAATAGGCCACCAGCGGTGGTAGCCTAACTGAAAATTTAAAAATTGAAGTACGCAGATATAGGCCACCAGGGATGATAGCCCAGACTAACCGAAAACAAAAATAACCGAAAACAAAAATTATCAAATACCGGTACGCAGAAATAGGCCACAAGCGGTGATAGCCTAACTAAAAATTTAAAAATTGAAGTACGCAGAAATAGGCCACCAGGGATGGTAGCCTAGACTAACCGAAAACAAAAATTATGAAATACGAAGAAATAGGCTACCAGGGGTGATAACCTACCTAAAAAAGCAAAACAAATATATATATATATATAATAGAATATGTAACTAAATATACAATTCACCAAATAGAGATTATATAAGAATAAAGTGTAACTGCACACAAGGGGTTAATATACTGTATCAACAGATGGCGCTGGTGTCACTGTTGGCTAGTCAAGCAGGATTATATTTAGATAAACAAAGTTATCAGTCAAAGGTTACTACAAGATCATGCAAGCAACAACTAAAATTACAGATATATATAGCTACAGTAGGATACTGAATATGATAACTACTAGAGTTAATAAGCAAATACAAAGATAGATGCGCGTCGTCTGCTACAAGCTAGGACAACAAATGTAAACAACAATGTTTATCAGTCAGAAAAGCAATAAAATAACGTGCACGGCAACTACAGAACTATGTGGAGGTTAAACAAGCACTTAACTACTGTTCATGCAATGAATAAAGGGAATAGGGTTATGAAATACTCAAATTATGATCGAGTTTTCTCAGTGGCGATGCGGAGCTTTTGTCGGTGGGAGAACCGGCGTCAGAGGGGAAGTGTGTCATGTCGGACCCCTTTTATAACATGGTTAAGGATAATAACACATAATACATAATTGTTCTGTTTATTTAGATTACTTTATGGAAATATGATGCAAGAATACTCCTCAGCTGAACACTGGATACCACTGTGGCACAAATCCACAAGGTACACCGATCTGTGGATACAAACTAATGAAGTATTAGGAAAACATTGATAATCTTAATACAGAGCAGTGAGATATCAGAAAAATTACTGAGATATACGTTACCCTTATTTCACGATTAGCCTAATGTTTACATTGCCTGCCTTCAGCAAAATACTAGCTACCTTTCACTTGCTGTAGGGAAACTATAATTAATGGGTCGTTTCTTGCCTCATATATACATTTATTATGTTCCTTCCAACTCTAAGAGAGGGCCTTGGTTTTCGGTGAGACATAAGGACATAATCCCTCTTTCAGGCGAGATAAAGTAAAACATAACTGACCATCAACATCAGCTTACCTCCGTGAGTCTGTTTGCTGAAATGAATGGTTCTTATTTGTCAACATTATTTTTTCGTCTCCCAACATAATTTATCAATATTATTACGATATTTATCTTAATTGACAATCCAAACTCATGGGTGTGCATTTCAAGCTCAAACGTTATGAATAGCCGAATTATATAGCTAAGCCGTGAATGGGTGCTTCGCATGTCTCACTCCCTAGACTGGAACAAGACCTCACGGGCCTCACCATGTTCAGCGGTGGAGTGTTCAGGCTCTCAGCCTATGCCCGAGAGGGAGTATTGGAATATAGAGAGAGAAAAAAAGCTGTTGACATGCAGACAATGCAGATCGACACTAACGCCATCAAGCGTATGGACGCGGCGTGAGCTCGACAACAACATCAACAACTACAACGAAAGTGCGAAAATAAGGCATCTGAAAATGCCACTTGACCACTTTTCGGTCTCTTCCAGGTATCACTTTTCTCGCTCGCTTACCCCTCATGTTGTTCATCCTCATTGGTAGTATCCTGTAACTTTTACGAGGCCCCGAGATTATCAATTGTAGCTTCGAGATGTTGGCTGCTTCCTTTCTGCCACACTAGATGACGACACCTTATTTAAACACATCACTTGATTGTGAGAGAGCAGCTATACGGTCGTTCACAGCATCTTCGAATATGGTCAGGCATCTTATATGCTATGAATTGGTTACGATATAAGTATATATATTAAAACATTCCTTATTTGAGTAACACAAGTATAACCATATTCTAAATTGTCATGGCGCTAGCACATATGTAAATATCAGACCGCCCTTCTCTCTCTTTCTCTGAAATGCAAATACCCCATTAGCCACACACATTTATACACTACTCACACCCACACATATACACATTAAATGCACACATACAGTTTCGCTACTAAGTGATGACCCAAATCCCAGTACCCTTCCTTCAGAAAGTGCTATCTGACAACAATTGAGGCTCTGTTATTATACCTATATTATATACCGGGGAGAACTCTGTTTAAGGAAAAAATGCCAACAAAGGTATTTGAAATTTCAAAGAAAGAGGATGGAAACACAACAACACCAAAAGCCAACATTACGACCCTTGCCACCCCACCACCAAGGAAAGAAGTCACAAGCGCCACACCACCAGAGTACGCCCGAGTCGCTTCCATCAGACCCGCACTTCCCCTAACACCAGGAAAGAACATCATAGTCACCATCAGAAATCCTGGCAGCGAGAGAAACAAGAAGGACCGGAAAAAGGCAAAGCAAGCAAGACTTTGCATAAGTCCTACACCACGCGCCCTTCTTTCTCCAAGCCTTACCACCACCGTGACAGGGAAAACCAGAGAAGCTACCCCAGCCACCCCAGGCCCTCCTCCCAGCATATCAGCCCTTCTTGCACCGAGAAGGAGCACCGGGAGAATCGCCACCATCATTATCCCACTGGGCACCAGCGCCGCAGCGTATGCGTTGGCAATATATGTAACGCTAAACCCCAGAGCCGCATAGGGTGCGTCGGCACTGTCGACCTTATTTACTTTTGTCCTATGGTAGCTAGAGGATTCCAATTTGTATGGGATATACCTTATGATGTTGCCGAACAATGGCAATACTTGGCAACCCCCAAGTCCAGCCGCGATGGGAGGTGGGGAGAAGGACGCGCGGGAGGAGGGGGGAAGACAGTTGTCCTGTTGACTGATTGTCTGACCTACCTCGTCGCCTCGAGATGTTGGAACAAAAGGGCAGAGAGTGTGCATCGCTCTCCCACTGCTCCCCATGACATTGTTGACTCCCCACCAAGTGGGGAAGTGGAGGAGGAGGATGACCCAGACCCCATGGCATTCCTCAAAACTCCATCAGGCTATCGTAGGGGTCAGAAGAGACGAGCTGAGGATTAGAGGTGTCATGTTGCTACACAACAACAATTGCGGCATGGTTCTCTCCCACGCCTGCCTTTAACACCACTTTACGCTCTCCCCACTAAAAATACTATGTCAAAACCCATATCTCTAAGTCAAAAGTGCCTAAAACAATGTGTAAAACTCATATTCTAACTATAAAACATACGATATAGTATACAATCAATAAACAGAGTGCGTGAGAGAGGCACATTAAAAGTGAAAGTGAAGGGGAGTGGGGTGTCAGTCAGCTGGCCGTGTGTACCTGCGTGCGTCTTGGGTCAAGATGGCCGCCGGTCGACATGGTAGCCAGGACACGCGCGAACCTTGCCACTCGTCGGCATTTATCAAATTTGAATCTATGCACCTATCACACTGTAACTTCACTTACAATAACATTATGTGATACATGTTGCTAATATATGAACTATGAAGGCACACATGTTGCTCGGGTGGTGTAAATAACCGTCACTCGAAAATTGGGGGCATCATACATCAGCCATGCTACCTCACCCAGCTGTGGTGTGCTGACGCGGGAGGTTTGAAGAGGCGCCCGGCACCAGCTGATGGCTGAGCCCCCCCCCTTACGACCCCCAAATGATAGAGGTGTTTTTTTTTCCTTCGTTTTTCACCTATTTAAGCAGTTTTAGGAAGAACAAAAAAATCCATTTTCAGCTGGTCCTAGAGTGTACATTTATTATATATTAGCTGGTGCCCTTTGGGTTAAGACTATGCCAGACGAACTGGGATCAGTACAGTTGGAAAGCTCTTAAAACACACTTCACTGGAAGATTTTTTAGAGCTGGAAGATTTGGGCTATATATTCGGTAGGTAACTAAAGCACTGGCATCAAGTTACTTATCAAAGATCTTTAGATATTGGCTCTACACAGAATTATTATTGAATCACCATGGTGGCACCTCAATATTAATTCTTCACGTCGATCACCAGGAATTACTGTTGCTAGAAAAAGCTGTACTGACATATGCTCTAGTTGTAGTAAACCTAACCCCAAGGCTTGTTAGAAGTTAATGCACTGGCAGTTGACTTCTCTCTAAGTCAGGGATCACGAGATACTGTAGCACTGGCATATCGGCACTTTGCATAGAGTCTTTACGATGCGCTGTCCTAGGCACTGACAATAAGACACGTATTCGTAAAAGGCCCAAAAACAAACCCATCCAAAGTCCCTGGAAGACTCTTATAAAGGTCAGTACAGTTAAGTGAAGTTGGAGAGCACTTGCATCCCAACCCTCTTACGTTAGTCCGATGATACGATGAAACACGTATTCATTTAAGACCCCAAACCCAAGAGCATTGTAAAGGTTCTTGCTTAACCCACTGAACCCCAGCGACGACACTTTGTCGTCGGCAATGTTTGTAACGCTAAAGAACCCCAGCGACGACAACGTTGAGTCACTGTTAATTACTCCGGTCCTATGGCACCTACTGTAGAGGGCTCAGATTTGTATGGGAACTGTGTAAGTATCCCACGCAACAATGCCGATGGTTGAAAACTCTCAAAGTCCAACCGCGTGCGCAAAAACCTGTTTTGGGGTGTTTTTGCCTTCAATTTCCCCCTCTTGTAAATCCGACTTTCGGGCGCACCGTAGGACCCCTTTTTGACCTAGGGGATCGGTTTTTTGTGGGTTTTCCTTCATTCCTAACCCATTCCTGGTGTTTTCTGGATTTTTTTTTTCAAAACCTGCGGGTCCTGGGTGGTACATTTATTATAAACTAGCTGGGGTTCAGTGGGTTAACGACTCTTATAAAGTTCAGGATAGTTGAAGAATATACTAATGGTCATACATATATTTGTTGTGGGTGCTGCATGTATATTAACAATCCATGGTTCTCAGAACAAGTGTAATTTAAAAGTATACAATACATGTCTACAGTTGTCCTATTATGAATGGCAAAGTGTTTTTTGTGATAAGTAATAAACAAACCTGAACTATTTTTGTTGCCATGGTTACTTTCATAGTACTTGTGCTCAATGATGTTTCGAAATGGACATGAAACGTAAATATATATTTGTTAAGCTAACGAAGTTAACCTCCAGGAATCCAAAACATATTAAGTAAGTGTTTGTATTTCAATAAATGCTTGCACTTATTAAGATTGTTTACCAATGGAATTCATTATACTATAGGCTACCGTAAGTAAGTTTGCAACATGACATACTACTTAAAGAATATACTATAAAATAATTACAATCATGAAATTATCCAAATGGCTATCTTTGCAAACTGAAAACGTAAAAGGTACACGCATGGTTAATCTCTCTCTCTCTTGTTTTCATTATTTCGTATCATATCCTTATTATATGACACAGTTTTGTTAACTACCTATGTGTTGTTGTGAACTCTCCCTTAACTTTGAATAAGTTTATTGCTAACAGATTAATTTAAAACGAGCCTTAATAAATTCGACATTGACATCAACGATTTTTTATTGTGAAAATGAAAGCACGTAATGCTAATGCTGATGATAATGGATTATGGTGTTGGTAACTATATGAATACTTGGTGTGATAATAATGACAATCATTGTGGTTATAATGCTATCATTCATGGTGTTGATGTTAATGAATACACACATGGCCATTACAAGGACGATAATACACACAATGATGGTCATAATAACATTCTAGTACAATATTATGCTTAGGATGATGATCATTTACGGGATGATAATGATTATAATGTACAATAGTACACTTGTACAATATGTACAATAGAGGGCAATTATCATGATGTTGACGAGATACCTAGAGATTAGTGATGTTGTATTAAAATATTAATATTAATAAAATAGAAGTGCCGCTTTCACATTTTGGAAAGAAAACGGCATACCCAAATCTGCGTAGTTTTTGTTTTCTCTTCATAACTGAATATTCTAGGCATTACATAAATATTTGTCAGCAATTTATTGTGCTATTTTAACTGAACATTTAATATCAAAACGGTATACCACCAGATTATTGGGCATCAATCTATCAAGTTAACTTAAGACATGATTAGCATAAATAAGGAACACCCCCATTCTTAATAATAATCCTCCATTACATACCTTAATTCACTTGAATACATTAATGAAAACATGATTCTCCCGGGATTCGAACTCGGGAAATCACACCCATTTCACCATTACACCCCCACCATAGTAATAACATATATAATCTAATGCCTTGATATATTTTATATTTATCTGGAAGTTGGCTGGTACAGGTTATGATAACAAAATTGATAAATAGTAAGCAAAAAATGAACTTAATATTGACCTTGACCTGTGATAAATAGTTAATTTAATGCTTCTCTGGCCTTTGAAAACGAATGGCAGATGTAAATGTAAGTTTTTATGAGAGTTTATCCGTCAGTTAAGAAAACAATATAAAACAAATTAACTTTGACCTACCCTCGAACAGTTGACCTTAACCATATTAATTATATATATATATATATGTATATATATATATATATATATATATATATATATATATATATATATATGTATTAAAATTAACCCGAGTTTGTTAAAATATATATTACAAAATATGAAATAATTGAAATTTGTCCTTGGCCTGTGACTTTGACCTTTGAGTAATATATAGGTTTGTGTTCTTTCTTTACCTCTGCATACAGTTTCTGGATATGTCTGTTACACTTGGTGACAATCCATAGGTTAATTTAGGAGAAATTGAGATTAATCTAGTTTGACCTTTTTCCTTGCCCTATGACCTTGAAATTTGAAATATACATGTAGTAATTGTTTGAAAACAATATATACAGTATGTCAACAACATCTAGGAGAGCAGAATTGGTGACATTTAAATTATTTCTAACACCAGCTTTGATAACTGAACTTTGACTTTGAACTGTGACCTTGACCTTTGCAATAGGACAAATATATATGGTTGACAATTCCATTCACAATTCAAGTCTTATGTAAATTTTGATGACAAATTGCTGATTGGTTTAGGATAAAATATGAATATAATTGGAAGTGACCTTTGACCTTTATCGTGATCTTTGTGGAAGGTGTCTGATAATTTACAATTATCCTTTTTACCATGGACAACTATTTCAGCAACCTTGGTGAAATGTTGTATATACCATAACTAATCTGATAGATTAACCTTAAAATTTGACCTTAATCTATGACATTGCCCTTTTACTAATATCATAGTTTTGTATTGGTTGACCTTTGTATAGGTATTTTAGATAATTATGCAATGTTTGGCGAAAATCTGTCCATTAGTTTAGAAGTAATATATTTATGTCTTATTTGTACCTTTTTCCTTGACCTTTTATCTTGAAATTTGAAACATATATGTGGTAATAATTCAATATATTTATATATATACAAATTCTAATTGTGCATTACTGAAGAAATTCAAATTATATTAAACACAAGTTTTAATATATGAACTTTCACCTGGATCTGTGTGTGACCTTTACCTTTAAGAGAGGAAATATGTTTGTATTACATGATCATTTCATTGACAATTCAATTATGAATGCATATTTGGATGGACAATCATAGTGTAGTTTAGGAGTAATTATAAATATAATTGGAAGTGACCTTTGACCTTTACATAATGTGTCTGGTAATTTGCAGTTATAATTGTAATACCAGGTCAACCACTTCAGCAAATTTGGTGACATTCCAATAAACCATAAAGAAGTTACTATAATGGCCCTAACATTTGACCTTGACATTTTAGTATTACTTTAGTTTTTGTATTTGTTGACCTTTATATAGGTGTTTTAGATATGTCTGTAATGTTTGGCGAAAATGTATCCTTTAGTTTAAGTAATATTAATGTATCTGATTTTAACTTTTGTCCTTGACCTTTGATCTTTGAAATTTGAAATACATACTTAATATTTGTTCAATAATATTTCTGTATAAACAACATCTAGGAGAGCGATACTAGTGACATTCCTATGATATCTAACACCCGTTATAATAACTGAACTTTGATCTTGACCTGTGACCTTGACCTTCAAGAGAGGAAATATGTGTTATTGCATAAACATTTCATTGGCAAGTATGTAGGCCTATGTATATATTGATAACAAAAATAATGAATAATTTAAGGAGAAATTATGAATATAATTTGTATTGACCTTTGACCTTTATCTTGAGCGTTGTGGAGTGTCTCATAATTTGGAATTATTATTCGTATGACCTTGATCTATGGCCTTGACCCTTTAGTAAGACTAGTTCTATATTTGTTGACCTTTGTATAGGTGTTTTAGATATATCCTCAACGTTTGGCAAACATCTATCCATTAGTTTAGAAGTAGTACTAATAAATCTGATTTTGACCTTTGACCGTAAACTTAGGAATATTCAATTCAAAGTTGGTCAGTGTGTTTGTCATATATACTGTATAGCATCTAGCATTGTGGATGTTGTGAATATTGAATGAGTAGTTCAAAAGTTGAAAAATTGACCTTAACTCCTTCAGTGCGGGCTGTTATATAAAAAATACAGTCATCACTGTGGCACTTGTCATATGACAATTTTCAAATTTCTGCCTTGAACAAGGGCTGGGAGGCAGGCAAGCGAATCTAAGCAGAGCGGGACCGTCCCATCCACCGCCCCCCGTGTCTGAGACATCACTAGTGGCAGTGGGAGACATCTCCAACTCCCTTACAGACTTGGGAATAGCAGAAGCCGCTCAAACTCGCAATTTTTTACCGATTTAATGTCACGCGTGCAATATGGTAGTACGGCAACCAGTGGTCGTACAGACATGATTCAGGTGTCATTGGAAAGGTATATTCCTCTGCTCTTGTTTATACATTAACATGTGCAGGGAATGAAGGTTACTTTTAGTCCAAAACCCCCGTATGGTACAGTGCAGTGTAGACCAAGCAATTGTCATATGACAAGTGCCGCAACAAAAGTTTTAATATTGGACCTTTATGATTGACCTTTGACTGAGGTCAATTTCCCTTTTTCACTGACATCCGCACGGAACGTCTGAATTCATATATAGTAATTTTGTAATCATCTATAAATAACCCTGGGAGGAGATATTGGACGGACAGACAGACAGAGCAACAGACAAGCTGGCTGGTCATGCACAGTATGTGGGGGATTGCTACCATTCTGCTTCGCAGAATTGATAATAATAACAATAATAATGTACAGCTGTCTACTTCAGTTTTGTTGTGCTTCGTGATCTTATACATGGAAATATCATGTGCATGATTTAATTACGAGTGTAGTATATTACGCATTAGTAAAATCGTCTGATCAGTCAACTGATGATTAAATGAAACGAACTGACAATTCAGTCACACTATTTTACTTTCAAACATTCACGACGAGGATAATAACATATGTTGGCAACTGTACCGTATGCTAATGTTCCTAATAAACATAATATTGGTGACAGTGATGATTCCTACAATAATAAATGCCACTTCCAACACAATCTATCTATCTATTGCCTGACGCTGTGATCCCCGAAGGTGTGGCCACAAACGAACCGCCCCCATGCATCTCTGTCCCAGTCAGTCGACGCCCCTCCTCCCAACCAGCACCGCCTTCGTTCATATACTTCCTCACTCCATCCTTCCACCTCTCTATCGGTTTACCTCTCCCTCTCTGTCCCTCCACCTCGCTCTCATACACCCTCTTAGTCATTCTCTCGCTTTCCATACGTTCCATATGGCCGAACCATCTCAAGTTAGGCCTTTTCACACTTTCCAGCACATCTACCTCCACACCACACCTCCTTCTTAATTCCTCATTAGTCTGTCTATCCCTCCATGTAACTCTGCACGCACTTCTTAAGTAATTCATTTCCACTGCTTTCACTCTTGGTCTGAGTCTCTCAATCAACGTCCATACTTCGCTTCCATAAGTCAGTGTCGGGATTACCACACTGTCATGCAAGGACTTCTTCACTTCCATACTGACCACCCTATTTCTTGTTACTGCTTTCAGCGTTCCTACAACCCTCTTCCCCTGTTGTACCCTCTCCCGCACTTCTTCATCCATAGTCCCATCGTTACTCAATACACTGCCCAGATACTTAAAAGAGTTGACGATCTCCATAGCCTGACCGTTCAGCTTCATCTCACACTCTGTGACTTCACCCCTTTCGAAGACCATAACCTTGTTCTTCCCCGCATTTACCTTCAAATTCCGTTTTTTGCATGCTGTTCCAAAATCATTTACCAGACCCTGCAACTCCCATTCATTATCACTCATCAGAACTGCATCATCCGCAAACAGCAGTATAGGTAGCTTCCACTCAATTCCCTCCCTTTTCAGCGATACACCAACATCCACTGCTCTTGATAGTATTTCTTTCATGACTCCATCCATATATAAAGTAAACAACCACAGGGACATCACACACCACTGTTTCAAACCAACATTCAGGTCAAAGAACTCGCTCTGCTCACTCTCCACACGTACTGCCACCTTTGCACCATCATACATGCTCTTCACTGCTTTCAGCAACTTGCCATCTATTCCGTATATTCTAAGTACTTTCCACAAACCTTCTCTATCCACTCTGTCATAGGCCTTCTCCAAGTCCATAAAGGCAACATACACCTTTTGTTTCTTCTCCAGATATTTCTCCACAACACAATTCAGGGTAAAAATCTTATCTACACATCCTCTTCCCTTCCTAAAAACGTCCCTGCTCGTCGCCTATCCATTTCTCTGTTCTCACTCTCACTCTCTCAATCACTACCCTACTGTATACCTTCCCTACTACGCTTAGAAGACATATTCCTCGGTGGTTACCACACACTCCTCTTTCCCCTTTGCCTAGGGGGACTATTATGCCAGTCTTCCAGTCATCGGGTGCACTCCCCTTCTCCCATGCTAGTTTGCACATTTTCCATACCCATTCGATCACTATCTCACCACCATACCTCAACATTTCCCCACACACTCCATCTGTTCCTGGTGCTTTCCCCAACTTCACTCTTTTCATGGCTTCCCACACCTCTGACCTCCTGATCCCCACCTCTTCCTCCACTACTTCTCTTCTGCTCCCTCCCATACCATATCCAACTATGTTTGCTGGCTCTTCATTCCTTACATTTAGCAACTCATTGAAGTACTCTTCTCAGCTAGCATTCTCCCGTTCTTATCTTTCACACCCTTACTGTTTTCCTTGCTACCTTCCCTAACTTTCTTGACTTCTTTCCAGAACAGTTTCTTACTCTCCCTCCATTTTACACTCAGATTCCTTCCAAATTCCTCATCTACTCTTCTCTTACTTTCCTTCACTACTCTCTTCACCACCCTCTTACTCTCCACGTACCTCGCTCGTTTCTGTCTCTCAAAATATTCATTCCCTCTACTACCCAACCACTCTCTATATGCTTTCTTCTTTTCTTCCACAGCTATTCTTACCTCTTCTGTCCACCATGCTGTACCTTTCACTCCCCTTCCTCTTCTCCTCACTCCACACACCTCCTCACATGCTGCACAGATCTCATCCTTAAACACCTTGCTCATCTCCTCCACTTCCTCCATAACTTCCAGATCGAACCCCCCTAGTCGTCTTTCCACTGCTCTCCTGTACGCCTCCCTGACTTCCTCCTCCTGCAACCTCTCCACCCTCCTCACCATTCCACCCTCCTCTCGCCTCCCTCCAGCTCTCCTCACCCACTTCTTTTGTATCCTAACCTTAGCTACCACTACATAATGATCAGACAGACCCCCTCCAATACCCCTATACAGTGGTGATGGGCTGGTCTATCAGAGTGAGAACTGAGCAAGCTCTGCCATACCCATAGCTTACTCTGACTGTTCCTTTTACTTATATATATTCTAGATCTCAAGTGACGGCGTCTCTAACGTGGATTGACCTCCCAATCTACCAAGATTGGAAGCCAAAGCGTCACATTTTTCCCTTGCCCCTCAACTTTCTCTTCATAATTGCTGAGGGGCACAGGGCCCTGGGTGGGGCTTTGGTTTCCCGGGCGTTTCCGCACCCTCCTCAAGCTCCCCACCATGGAGTAGCTTCGGTCACCCAGGCTGTATTGTGGTCGGCGGGGAGGGTTCTGTGGGGGCGCTCGGTTATGGCCTTGGCCTTGCTCGGGGCCTTGGGGCTGTTCGGCCAGGCAGCTTGGGGAACAACAACAACAACAACAACAACCCCTATACACCCTAGTATCCATCACAGATTTCTTCATTCGTTCATCCACACATATATAATCAATCAATGACTTTAGTTCCACCACTGTCTCATCCTCCATCGTCCACCAACGTTTCCACGTGTACCTGTGGATCATTCTGTGTCGGAAGAAGGTGTTAGCTATCCACAGCCTCCTCCCCACACATACGTCCACAAGTGCCCTACCATTCCCATTCACCTCTGATGGTACCCCCCACCCTCCCACCACTCCCTCAACTTTCCTTATCACCCACCTTACCATTCATACCCCCAATCAGAAATATTCTTTCGTTCTTGTCAAACTTCTCCAGGCATGCCTCCACATTCATCCAGAACTCCTCTTTCTTTCTTTCAAGTTTATCCTCTGTCGGGGCATACACACACACAATCACCCACGTTTGTATTCCTACTTTCATTCTCACCCACACAATCCTTGAACCCACAGACCCATACTCTCTTACATATTCCTTCCATTTACTACTTACAAACAAACACGCACCTTCTCTCGCTGTTCCTTCACTCACTCCAGCACACACACCCATTCCACACTCCCACTCTCTCACATCTGAACCTTTCCATTTGGTCTCTGTCATTCCACATACATCCAGCCTGGCATTCACTAGCACTTCCAGAACCTCTCTCTCTTTTGTGCCATCATTCATGCCACTAACATTCCATGTAGCCATTCTCAGAATGTCCGAAGGAATGTCCTTAGTCGGTCGGTCGTGGTTCGTCAACATAGGTTCCGTCCGCATCCGAGGCTGTTTGTCCGCTTTTCTTGGCTCAGGTATTTTTTTCCGGGTGGGGGTCGCAAGCCCACCGACCCAACCTCTTTAGTCGCCTCTTATGACACGCAGAAGGCACGTGGGGCATATTCTATTCCCTTACCCCCAGGGGGGGTAAGATATTTAGTTTAACATTAATAATTCGTCAATGTTAATACCGGCATAAATACACGTTTTTTAAACTTGTCTATGATAGTGGTAACACATGGTTTTGGTGGTGTTAATGGTGATGTATAATATTATGGCGTTGGTCAGTTTATCGTGGGACGGTTTTGGTGATAATGAAGATAAGGATTTGATACATCATGGTAATAAGAACAGAAAAGTACATTACTATCTCAAATATACGAATCATGTCCTTCAAGAATAAGATGCCATATCGGAATCCGATACTTAACCATGACTCATTATTCCTTTTTGTTTGTATCCAAGTTCAATAATATCATATGACGGTAGCAGAAAAAGATAACACAAATTCGTAATGTGAAAGGAATTGTTGGTTATGTGTGTATTTTTATTATTACTGTTCAATATTGTACGATTAGTGTTATATTCTCATTCATGGATTGCATCATTAAATGACAATTACACTATGTGCTTGTGTTTATAGATTCAGATTGTATTACGTAACTTGCGTTTATAAAATAGATTCACATTTATTTTCACGATCATATGTTGCGTCAATCACCAGTATATGTTGTTATCTAGAATGTGGTAATAGTCTCAACTTAATGGTTTCAATTATCAGTGTTGGCCAGGCAAATAAATTTGGTATAATATAAATAGCTTTTGTCGCAGAATATGCCTCCGTTTGTCTGTCTGTCTGTAAACAAGATATCTAAAAAATTTAAGAATCGATATTCATGAAAGTTGGTGGTCACATTTGATATGCACAAAGGTAAAAGTTATTACATCGGTGGATACGCAATCAATTTTCAGAGTTAGAGGAACTAGTGTTTACGGAAAATTACGATGTTATTGGTATAACAGAATTTTGGCTCAATACAGAAGACAGAGACTTTTTAGCAGAGTATTCATTTCCCGGTTATGTAATGTTTGAGAAAAGCTGAAGTAATAGAAATGAAGGTGGAGTTTTATTTTTTATCAAAGAAAGTCTTAACCCGACCCTCTTGTCAAAACCTCAAATTGTGAACGTCGACACATCCTTTGTGCTAATAAAGAATAATAAAGGTACAAAAATAGTACTTGCACTAATATAGAGACCTCCAGCTCCATCAGTGCAAACTGACCGAGAAATTTATGAGCAAATTGCAGACTTAAGTAACTCGCAAGATACCGTAATTTTTGACGACTTTAATTTACCTGTGACCAAGTAGGGAGATAATATTACTTCACACTCTAAACAAGACCTGTATGCAAACTTGCAAGAGAGTTCGCTATATCAATTTGTTAGATCTCCAACCCGTGGAAATAATGTCCTTGACCTTGTACTTTCAACAAAAGAAGAATTGATAGAGAATTTGAATGTCGGTGATGAATTCAGTAACAGCGACCATCGTACAATAACTTTCAGTTTAAAGTTTACCAGTAAGGAACCAAATAGCAGCATCGTGAAAGTCTCTAATTTCAAGCAAGCAAACTTTCGTAAACTTAGAGCAATGTTTAAAGAAACTGACTGGAGCTTTTTAATTAACAATAATGACATAAATACAGCTTGGGAAACACTTACCTAAAAGCAGTGCAAGACTGCATACCTTCGAAAATACGGCATACAGGCCATAATGATAAGCCCAAATGGTGGAATAAAGATATTTCAAACTGTCTGCTTGCTAAAAAGTTTGCTCACAAAATGACGAAGAACGGGTGAAATTTGTAGAACTACGACTCAAAGCCAAAAGGTTAAATAAGCAAAATAAAAAGACCCTGGAGTTACATGTTGCTAGTCAAAGTAAAACAAACCCAAAAGAATTCTATAGTTATATCAGAAAGAAGAGAGTGGTTACTTCAACTGTAGGACCATTAGTCGATGAAAATGGAGAATATCCCAAAGACGAAGTACAAATGAGTAATGCCCTCAATACCTTCTTTGCATAAGTTTTTTACAACAAAAGACCTCATTGATATCCCTACAGCATCGCCGATTCAGATAGATAATTCTGATGTTCTAAGCAATATCACCATTGCAGAGAGTGAAGTATTGAAATGTTTAGATAAACTCAAGGTAAATAAAACGCCCGGACCTGATACAATCTCACCTAGAGTCCTAAAGGAAGCTAAGGATGAGCTCTCCAAACCAATGACATTGCTATTCAATTAATCCTTGCAGTCTGGAACTATGCCTGATCAGTGGAAACTAGCTAACGTAACACCGATTTTGAAAAAAGGCACCAAATCCCTACCCAGCAACTATCGTCCAATTAGCTTAACCTCAGTTGTATGTAAAATGCTAGAAATGCTCATAAGAGACAGACTCGTAAATCACTTAGAGGAAAATAACACGCTTAAAGATACTCAACACGGCTTTCGTAGCAAACGTTCCTGTTTAACAAACCTCTTAGACTTCTTCCACGATATCCTCAACCTCTATGATGAGAATAAAGCTGTAGATATTATTACCTTGATTTTCAAAAGGCCTTTGACAAAGTTCCCCACAAACGTTTACTGCTAAAACTAAATGTGCATGGAATAGAAGACGGTGTGTTGAAATGGATAGCAAATTGGCTCCGCGACAGCAAACAAAGAGTAGCCATAAACGGTAGGGCATCTAAATGGACCAATGTAAGTAGTGGGGTACCCCAGGGATCGGTACTAGGACCAATTCTCTTTCTAATTTACATCAACGACATAGATGAGGGTCTCACCTGTACAATCTAAAAATTTACTGACGATACAAAAATTGCAAATAGCGTACTCTCAAAAGAACAAGTTGAGGATATGCAACACAATCTAAATAAGTTGTCACATTGGGCCTAAAATTGGCAAATGAGTTTCAATGCGGATAAATGTAAAGTACTACATATCGGATACCAAAATGAGAAAGCAAACTTCGATGAATGGCATTCAGCTTAAGAATGTAAACAGAGAAACCGATCTGGGGGTAACAATATCAAGTAACCTAAAACAGAGTCACTAATGCTCAGAAGTTGTTAAGAAAGCAAACAAATTGGCTTTATAGGCAGGTCACTTGAGCATAAATCCAAAGAAGTTATCCTAAACCTTTACAATTCCTTAGTCCGCCCTCTTCTGGAATACTGCGTTCAATCCTGGTGCCCTTATTACCAAAAATATATAGACAAGCTAGAACGAGTTCAACGTAGAGTTACCAAAATGATACCTAGCCTAAAGAACAAACCATACGAGGAGCGTCTTAGAGAATTAAATCTATTTCCTTTAACCCACTGCAGATTAAGAGGCGACTTGATTCAAGTGTTCAAAATCATCAAAGGCATCGACAATGTGAACTGTAGTAAAATGCTTGAAACGCTCATAAGAGACAGACTCATAAAGTTATCTGCTCAACAGGTGGCGTTGTGTGTGTGTGTGTGTAAGAGTGAGAGTCCAAGTGTAGGGGATGAGACAGTGAAGCACGGGAACGAGGTGGCTTCAGAAATGGGGTCGCTTTGGGCCATGAGTGAGCACCGTGCCTCATGTGAAGGCAAGATGGCAGGTGCTCGTTGTACTCTACGTGTTTCACATGTCTCACTCCCTAGACTGGAACAAGACCTCACGGGCCTCACTGTTCATTGTACAGCGATGAATGTGCAGGCTCTCAGCCTATGCCCGAAAGGGAGCAAGTTGGAATATATAAAAAAAAAAAAAAAAAAAAAGTACTTCACTTATCGACCAATCTAATTACACGCGGGGAAACGGTTGCAAAATTATCGGTAAATCTTTTAACTCGCACGAATATAAGAATTTCTTCTTCAATCAAGTTGTCAACTTGTGGAATGGGCTTACCCGAGACGTTATAGACTGCAGCACTGTTGATTCATTTAAACTCCGCCTAGACAAATATCTTGCATCAAACTCGCGACTGACTGCGTTTGTAAATTAATAACTTTGTTTTACCCCCCCCTCAGTTGCTAACCCATCTTTCCCCTACTAACTTCCTAATCCTGCCACGGACATTAGTTCCAGGGCAGTAGTTCCCTTCCCAATGTTCCCTTACCCAATCTAAATCACTGTTTGGACAATTGATCCTCAGTGTTTTGGAGGACAAGCAGCCTAGAAGGGTCACCACACCTGTTGTTGCTTGATTTCCTTTGCACTCCTTTGTACTCCTTTGTACAAGCGGAGGCAGATGTACACACTGTACCGAGTATCCCTCTATATTTGGTTTATTATTACTTAGATGTCTAGATTACTTTTACCTTATCTTGCATTAACACCTTAAGAGTGGCCTATGCGGTTTATTTATATGTACCGCCCAGCGGGGTGTTTTTAGCCAAAATAGGGCTGTTTACGTGATCATTTTCATGCCTAAATAAGACCCAGAACGTAAAACAAGTATCTATCCCTGAAAGGGCATAAACAGAGCTTTCGAATGACACCATAACGATCCTTTTATGATGGCTAGTTTTCTTGCAATAACCGTGCAACGCGAGTGCAAAAAGCATGTAATTAGCCACTTTCCCGATACAATTCCTTATATAGCGAGTGAGAGAGGGAGGAGGGAGCTGGGATTCGTGTCAGTATGTTCGCCGCGGTGGTCTGGAGCAGTCATACGCTACTCTCCTGCCACCACTTGTCTCTCTCTCTCAGCAACATTACGTGCTGAAATTGCCACTCGACCTATGTCGAGCGCCGCCACATAGTCCAGCTTTATTTAACTCGACTTATGTTGCTCGCCTCTAATTAAGGGTTACTATTAATCTCCATTCCGAGCACGTAAACAATCGCTCTCACACACACACACACACACACTCACTCAGAGAGAAAAGAGAGAGAAAGAGAGAGAGAGTTGCTTGTTATGTAATAAACATTAATATTATATTTTGAAAAGTTTATTCCTATGCAATCTTCTTTATAGATTGATCCTTGTATATCTATAATAACTTTATAATAGCCAACATATATTACTTTTTCCAATTTGTCAACTAATAATAGTGGTGGTGGATATTACAGATAGTCTATCAAAAGAAAACTACTAAATCTATGTAAGCATAAAGGTTAGGATGAGGGCGGGAGAGATTTACAGAGAATAAGAAATAGAAGCTTTACTTTTTGTTTTTCTATGTGTTTGAAGGAAACAAAAGGCAGGCTGCCTTTAGCGATTGTCTCCCCAAAAGCCAATAGAGTGACAGTGAGTCAAATTCCAGGGACGTTGGGCTCAAAATGCCTGGACACACAAAGTTTAAAGCAGTCTAAATCATAGGATGAGGGAAAACGAGATTGAGGGAGATAATTCCAGAGTGCGCTTGTTGAATAGAAAAAAGACTGGAAAAATATGCTAGTTCTTGAGTTGAAGAGCTGAACACCATAGGAGTGGGAATTTGTTGAAAGACGGGTGCCCCCACACTCCGTAAGGGATGAAGTTTACACTGAGAAATCCTTGAGGAAATTTGATTATTGTAATAGCGGTAGAGGAGTGATAGAGATGCAACTTTGCGGCATGTAGTGAGAGATTTGGGGGAAATAGAAAGAGGTGGCAAGAGTTGATGATATAAAATGCTTTTGACTCCGCCTTTCGAAAAGTGTGATGTGGGTGGTACCTCCCCACACATGTGACAATACTCAATACATGGGTGAACTGTACCCCTGTACAGAGCAAGAAACGAAAAAACCCGCGGAGATGATTGAGCACACCTAACTTCTTGAAAGATATGGTAATATGGACTTTCCCCAAAAAATCAGAAAACAAAAGATACACCGAGAATATTGAGAAAAGATTAAGGTTTGATTTGGGTATTGTTGAAGAGTAAGTGATAGATTGTGAAAGATTGCAACAGGTAGATAGAAGGGGAAATTGGGTTTTGGAAGCAATGAACGTAACACAATTTTCTTGGCCCCAATCGGAAAAAGTTGATAGATCAGAAGATAGACGTGCTATCGCCTCATCACGTGAGTTTTGGAGTAATTGCATAATGAGTTTTGTGGAAATCTATCTGAATAGTGTAAGGTAGAGTCATCAGCATATGAGGTGAAAAGACTAGAAGTATCATCGCAATGATACGAAAAATGCCTTCTAGATAGTATTTGTAGCAAAAAATATTATATGAAGGTATCGAATGTGAAGGATTCTCGTGCACCATCTCTTGTATTTTGCTCAATTTCCTAATTTTCCTTATTTGCCCTAGATGGAACTCACCATTGTCACTTGTTACAGGCAAGTTGTCTGTAACAAGTGTCTCACCCAAAGCCAACAGAGTGACAGAGAGCCAAATTCAAGGGACCCTGTGGTAAAAATGCCTGGACACACAAAGTTTAACACAATTATTGCGGGACTCGTCATATGACAAGTGCTTGATCTGCACTGTACCATACGGTTTATTTGGATTAATGTGACCTTCATTCCCTGCACATTTTCATGTATAAACAAGAGATACAACGTAATTCAATTATATATCCCTGAAAGTAGAGGAATAGACCTTTCCAATGACATGTAAATCATGTATGTACGACCACTGGTTGTCGTGCAACGATATTGCAAATTGGGGCAAAATTGGTAAAAATTTGTGTTTTGGACCATTTTGTGTGATTTTCAAGTCTCCAGACATGCTGGGTGGTGGATATATGGGTCCTGTGCTGCGTAGACTCACTTGCTTGCTTGCCAGGCCACGTATTATGCAGATGTTTGGCAATCGTCATATGACGAGTGACGCCGATATATCTTTAGTTTTTATATAGTATGCCTGCAATCATTGAGTTAAAGCAGCTTAAGTCATAGGATGAAGGAAAGATTGAATGAGGGAGAGAGTTCCAGAGTACACTAGTTGAGTAAGAAAAAACACCGAGAAAATTTGCCAATTCTTGGGTTGGAGAGTTGGATAGGAGTGGGACTGTGTTGAAAGGCAGGTGCCTCACACTTGCCACAAGGGAGTGGGTGTACACTGAGAGAGCTCTGAAAAACACTGATTGTTGTAATAACGATAGAAGAGTGAAAAAGATGCACCATTGCGACGTGGAGATTGATATTGTAGGAAACTAGTAAGAGGAAGTGAATTGATGAGGGAAAATGCTCTGGATTCTACTCTTACGAGAAGTGCGGTATGGGTGGAACCTCCCCACACATGTGATAATACCCGATACATGGGTATACTGTGCCCCTATACAGAGCATGAAGTTGTTCGGGGTTGTAGAACCCACTTGACCGTTGAGGAAACGTAACTTCTGGGAAGTGTTTTAGCAAGTGTGATAATATGATCTTTTCAAGAAAGTTTGGATAAAAAAGATACATGAGTGCTTACTTAAGCTTGTATTATATTCACGGTCTCGTGCAAACAAAGCATTAATAAAAACAATACAATTACCATTACCACCACAACTGCCATAGTTCTAGTCAACCCTTCTGCCTCAATTATTATCATCGAGTCCCTCCCTCCATCACCACCACCACCGCCACCACCACCACCTAACTACCAGGTGGTGGTGTGTTGGGTGAGAGCACACAGGTTGGTTAAGCTCCTCAAAAGAGGGGAATTTCGGAGGGGTATAGTGGGGCTAAGTGACTGATATACGTATCAAAAGATCGGCGATGATACGGTGTTTCGGCACATAGTAAACACAACGTGGTTTCTTGTTTAAACAACGCCCACAAAGCATCTTTAGTATAATCTCGAGGGTGTTAATGCCAGTGTTAGTGAGGGGAGAAGGGAGATGTTACCCAGCCCAGCCCTGGCACCATAAACCTCCAGAAACCAATAGGTGAGTGAAGTAACCGTGTAGTATAGGGCAGGCAGTTTCACCCTTATGGTTCCCCACCATAGGCCTTACCTTCTACCTACCCCTAGAACTTGACCCTCGGTCTTTCAATTTCTCAAACAATTCTAACCATTATGAAGTACTTGCTATAAGGTCCATTTTTATTTCTCTCTCTCTCTCTCTCTCTCTCTCTCTCTCTCTCTCTCCTTTTTATCTTGAACATCTTTCCATCCACTTTCAATCACCGTACTTAACCGTCACAAGTCGCTCTCATTGTTATTATTTTTTGTTTTTCTCCAACCTTATTCAACCATCTCAGATCGCTCTTTATCATTTTATTTTATTTGTTTTTCTCCAACATCATTAAATACCCAACTAGGCCAGCCCCCTATCCAGCTCGCTCTCTTTCTCCCTCACCCCGCCCCTGTTCTCTCTCTCTCTCTCTCTCTCTTAACATTTTGTACAATTTAAGCATTTTTCCATAATTGCTGTCCTAGATTCGGTTACTCACTCAGATCCTGGCTCTCGCTCACTCTCTGGCTCTCTCCCTATCTTGATGTTGACGGCATTATTAATATCCTAAGCATTTATTAACCCTTAAAGATCGGGGTCGGACTTAAGTCCGAAACGAGAAAATTGGACTAAATAGCGGGGTCGGACTTAAGTCCGTCGGCGTATTCCCGCCCTAATTTAGGTGGAAAGCGAAACTTGGTGGTCAGGCGGTGTACTACAAGGTCCCACCCACACATCCCCACTGCATGACCATAACTCAGTAACCCTCAAACAGCCGTAATGGAAGGTCAAGATTTGCCCGTGTCCGATTTGGTGGCCCCTAGTGCGTCGCGCCACCCTACTCATCACGCCCGGCTCATCACTCATCACGGCCCACTCATCACGCCCGGCTCACCGCCCTGGAACTAGATATCATGCTGAACTCTTCAGAACTTTCTAATAGGCTGTTGAATGAAACCATGGAAGGTCTGGGTGAGAGTTTTGATAGTGTGGATGGCTCGGAAGACGAAAATATGCCGATCATAGGCTTTCACCCAACGCATAATTTGCGTGTCGCAAATGTTGTGGTTGAGGTTGCACAGACCGTTGAGCAAAATGGAGACGTTCCTGACGAAGAACATACTGGTGTGGGTGTTGGTAAGTACAATTTACATTTTATAATTGCTTGAAAGTTTGATTGCAAGCATTTTATCACCTTATGAGTGGGTGGTGGAGTATATTTCACTGTGCCGCCCAGCGTTTTTTTTGTTTTACCCTAAATGGGGTTGTTTCCGTGCTCTTTTTCATGCATAAACAAGACCCACAGCGTAATACAAGTATGTATTCCTGAAAGGGCGTATATTGAGCTTTCCAATGACACCCGAACCATCCTTCTACGATCACTGGTTGTCTTGCAACGATCGTGCAACACGAGTGCAAAAACCCTAAAATACGGTAATTTCCTTATATAATTCCCTGTGTGGTGAGGGAGGGAGGGTGAATATAAGTGGAGTAAAGCTCAGTAGGTCCACGGCGGCCGTGGCGAGCGGTCATAGTCTATGTAAAATTGATATATATTATCACGACACTCTCTCTCTCTCTCTGTCTCTTCCTCTCTGGGTCTACCTATACATTTATAATTGCATGTGACCTTGAAATTGCTTGAGAGTTTGATTGCAAGCATTTTATAGCGTATTATTTGCAGGCGTTCGGTATATTTCTCACGATAATACAAGCAACAACGAAGCTTGGCGAAGATTGTGGCCTACAATATACCCTTTTATAATTGCATGTGACCTTGTAATTGCTTGAAAGTTTGATTGCAAGCATTTTATAGCGTATTATTTTCAGGCGTTCAGTAAATTTCTTACGGTAATATAAACAACGAAAGATTGAATATTTGTGCTTGGCATTACAAGTGATCACTCCCATAATCGAACTGTATGGGCCATGGCCAGTTCGGTCACAGGGAGTATTCGGATACACAGAGTAAATTATTTATTTGTCATTATTATTAGGTTATTAGTCCTTTTAACTATTTATTTGTCTCTATTATTATATTGGCAACATACCTTCATACCAGGGGTCATAAATATATCAAAATAAGTCCTATGGGACTATGAAATAGCTATTATTGGACAAGGACAATATTTTGTTCATCCCTCCACTGGAACATCAACAACAATGTCAACAACGTATCGCCGTCGGCAGTGTGCCGTCGGCAGGAGCCGTGGTGAGCACGCTCACGTGTGAATCTGCAAGACCCGGGATCGAATCCCTGCCACGGCGAACATTTAGTGGGTGTGGTAGTACGTCCTAGCATGTTTCACATGCTCGCACCCAGTCAGGGGGACATCCTGACGACGTATACAGACTAAACACACATAACAAAGCCACTCCAACAGCTTCCTCTCTCTCCAACACCCCTTCTCCCCTCTCAACACTCTTCTCTGAGCTAGTGCCGATACAAATGGACAGTCCTGTATAGAATCGTAAGATTCAGAGTGGTAAAGATTCCAGGACGAGCTCAATAGAAAATGAATGAATGAATGAAGTGTGCAGTACTGCCAATACGTATAGCGACTTCCGCTAGATCTAGAGACCTTTACTTTGATCTAGCAGCAATGACTTACACTAGCGGTTTTGTTTTGAAATTTCAGAACAATTTCGAAGTGATATTTTATGGATTTTGCCAATTCATATTTCTAGTGGTATTTATCATGTCTTACATCTAACAATATATGCTAGCGGATTTAACTTCAATTGGTAACCCTCCCGCTCGAGTCGACTCGAAGAAAATCGATAATGGTGGCACTTTAGTAAACAGGTGATAAACAAAACCGCATGCGGATCGGTTTGGTGTAACGGTATTATGGTAGGTTGGCTACCTACTATTGTTTATAAGATATAGTAAGTAATGATAAGTAAATTATTATATATCGGCGATTTCGGTCATTTTTATTTTTATTTTTTTTTATTTTTTTGCTAGATAGTGGGAAGAGGAGATACCTGCAGGACCGTGTCACAGGCAACAGGACTGTAGTTGTTATCTCCAAACCTGACGCTGTCCTGGAGTATAATGTGAACATGCGGTTGGTGGACAAAAGTGATATGCAGATCACTGCTGTTGACTGCCTGAGGAAGACCTGTAAATGGTACAAGAAGGTCGTACTCCATCTTCTTGATGTCACTGTCCTCAACGCATCCAACCTGTGGATGACGCACACAGAAAAGAAGACCTCTGTAAGGCTCTTCTCCAAGGACATCATAGAGGCCATCCTCCGTAAGCACGGAACCACACGTGCAGCACCAGTTCCGAGGGCGATCGTGGATTTGCCCAGCCGCCTTGAGTGCCGGGACTACCTCTTGACCCACAGGCTTGTAACACTGGAACACTTCTAACCTCCTCCCTTCTTGCCAATCATTCATAACTTCATTCAATCATTCATTCATCTATTTCAAAGTACCTCATGAATTCATGTCATTCATAACTTCATTCAATCATTCACTCATCTATTTCAAAGTACCTCATGAATTCATAACTTCATTCAATCATTCATTCATCTATTTCAAAGTACCTCATGAATTCATGTCATTCAATCATTCATATGGTGGAATAGCACACTACCCAAACACAAGTGCATTCATCATCATCAGCAACATCACCTATTACATCCATAAGTTTCGAATCTCATCCATCCATCTGGTTCTTGGTCCACCTCATACATCCATGTCATTCATTCATACATACATTCATACACTCGCTATAGGCAGTTCTGCCTTTTGTCTACCTCAATCACATTCATACACTCGCTATAGGCAGTTCTGCCTTTTGTCTACCTCAATCACATTCATACACTCGCTATAGGCAGTTCTGCCTTTTCCCTACCTCAATCACATAACTGCCTTTTACCTACCTCAATCACATAACTGCCTTTTGCCTACCTCAATCACATGTGGATTACACCTGGGAACACCACAACAACAAAAATGAGTCGTCAACACTACTCCATAGGGTGATTTGGAAATGTGTTGAAATAATATTATATATAAAACAAAAACAAAAATCCTGCAAAGCAAGCGAAACAGAGAGAGAGAGAGGGAGAGAGAGAGAATGAAGAAACTGAACTGAAGAAAGAGTGAAAAAGATATAATAATACAGAAATATTACAAGCAAATAAAGAAAGAGGGATTAGAGAAAATAATAATGAGAATTACATAATATACGGATGAGGAAGAGAGAGAGAGAGAAAGAGAGAGAATACAGAAACTGAACTGAAGAAAGAGAGTGAAAAAGATATAATAATACAGAAATATTACAAGCAAATAAATGAAATAGAGGGATTAGTTAGAGAAAATAATAATGAGAATTATATCGTATAAATACGATAGAATATGACTCTTTTGTGATCTCGTATGTCTCTGTGACGTCACGATCTCTCCTACAGCACGACGTAGGACGAGTAGATCGTATATTATAAGATTGTAAATAAGTTAAGTTATAAAAGGCCCAATATACTATTAAGCAATATTGCCATGGTCTTATGTAGTATATATGAATTTATCGTATATATTAATATAATTTATCGTATAGAGCAACCTAAATGCGGTACGATAATTTGGGCTCCTGGCGGTTTGCCAAGGCAGCAAGGTGTGCTTTTGAGGTACGCCAGAGCCTTCACGAACACCAACCAGTCAACATCTAATTTTTCCGCCCTCAGTTGATCGAGCTTTTGTGCCTCTAATCACAATACACATACAGCAATACACACAGCTACACCATCACGACACTCTCATCGACATCATGACTGACTGATAGATAAGCATATTATTCATGTCCATTCCCATGTAATCATTTATTCTTTCTTTAACTTGCCTCGAGTCTTGGGACCGAAGTCTCTTCCCCATTGTCCACCACCATATTGGGTAAAACGTTCTCCCTTGCCTCATTGCCATGTGGAACTATTGGTGAGTTAATTCCTGGCTAATATTAACCCTTATAACCTTACCCTATATATACATTTATTATGTGAGACCTTTGGATATAAATTAGCTTGTTTCAGATTGAATTCAATTTAGATATAGAGTAGTTTTCATTTAGATTGATTTTATTTTATTCATTATAGCTTAGTAATATTTAACTTCCATTGATAGTTTACCACATTGGTGCCCAGACCCGGGATTTAGCTACCAGTAGGGGATTTTTCTTAGGCAATGAGCAAGGGATTAGCCCAGGGATGCAGGAGCAAGGACCCCGGAGGGGTGGGGCTTGCCTATCTCCCTGTACCTCAGGCGCCGGTACCTCAGCGAATAGCCATAGTAGGGCATTCATATGCAACTAGGCTAAGGGCAGCTGACGGAGGTACTGAGTCGTATCGGGCGTCGGAGGGGGAAAGAACTTTCCGGCTGACCTACTTCGGGGTACCGGGAGCAACCGTTGACACCCTGAAAGCCTCCCCCCAGTGGGGGCAAGTCGTTCGGTTTAGGCCGCATATGATCTTTTTGTTTATAGGCGGCAATGATATACGCCCCGGTACAGTACCCCGCGAGTTAGCTGACGCAATCAAAGAGGTGGCGCTGGATCTGGAGCGTGAGTCCGGAGGGAGCTGCAAGATCGTGGCAATTGAGAGCCGGACGAGAGTCCGAGGGTTCTCAGCGGCGGATTATCAAGCTATAAAAAATTCTGTTAACCGCGCCCTGAGGTGTCGGTTAATAGAAACGAAGCACCGCTTTGTTTCTCTCACACTCAGCATCCGAGACCTCGACCAGGATGGTGTCCACCTCGACTTAGACACCAATCAAGTCCTGTATGACAAGATTGTAGGGCTAACGAAGCGTTGGCTAGAGAGGGACGCCGGGGTTGTATCGTTGCGCCTGCCTAAGTCCTGCTTTCCACCCATCATCTTTCCCCAATAATTTTCTTTTCCGTTTCAGACTTCCTGTGACATATGACCTGACCTAACATTTTTTCTTGTTCAATATGATCCATTAGTAGGTATTGCTATTTAGTGTACTATTTTTTCTACATAACATAGAAGTCCGCCGGTTGGCGTCTCTTAACTAGACTATTGATTTGCCGTTGTCTTTGTAACGTAACATTTAGATACATAGCCTATAGGCTCACATGCAAAATGGATAAAAACGATAAAGAGACACCGTCTAGTAGGGTGCTGATCAAAGCCCCTAAAAATCAAAGGGCGGGACTTCGGGGAGTATTAAGTAGGCTAATTGTGGACGTCAACACTTTCATCACTACTGCTGAACTAGAGGAATTGGAGGCTAGATTAGAAAACGTCCAGGCTACCCACGGTCATATTACGGCTCTGAGTGAGGTGATTGTGGCTGACATGATAGAGGAGGAAGAGATAGTTACAGAGTGTGATAATCGCGCCCTCTATGACGAACCTGTCTTTAGAGCGAAGTACCTATTACAGCGTGCTGTCGCAAGTAAGAAGGGAGGCAATAATGAGGCCCATAGAAGGGCTGACCCAAAACATACTGTACACCTCCCAAAGCTCAATCTTCCTACATTTGGAGGCAAGTTAACCGAGTGGTTAGCTTTCTGGGACGTATTTCGATCTACGGTTCATGAATCCTCTTTGGATAGTGTCCGCAAGTTTCACTATCTGAAGGGACAAATGGAAGGAGAGGCCTTACATTTAATAGAGGGTTTTGCAGTAGTGGGTGGTAGTTATCTTGAAGCGGTACACTTATTAGAGTCCACATACGGGGATAGAGAGCAGTTGAAGATGGCCCATGTCGTTGCCTTGTTGGGGCTCGCAGAACCACAGTATAAGGTTGATGAGTTGACAAACTTCAGGGCAAATATGGAGTGCCATACTCGATCGCTAGACACCCTAGGGCTTACCACGCAGGAAATGATAGTCATTATCTTGCGTCAGAAGCTTCCTATGGCAATACTTGATAAGGTAAGATCATTTGAGCTGGGGGAATTCAAAACTCAGTTCAGTAAGGAGATCAATAATCTACAGTTGAACAAAGGGAGAATGTATGTGTCGGGAGGGAGTGAGAATGTGGAGAAGAGGGGAACAGTAAGCATGACAGTGGGGACTAAAGTAAAGAAAGAGGGTGCGTATAAGAAACCTGCTCAGATTCTATGTAAGCTATGTAACAACAAACATAAATGGAGTTTCTGCGTAAAATACCCGACAAATGAGACAAAGGTAGCACAGGCGAAAAGATTGAAGCTATGTGTAGGTTGTCTAAGTGGGGAACATGGTAAGCAGAGACAATGTACTGCTACATACTTAAGGCCCTGTCGGCACTGCAAAGGACATCACTTTGATAAGTTGTGTCCTACAGCAGATAAAGTCAAAGACGTCAAAAATGAGGGTACTACAACTGTGGCACTAGGTAGCACGCAAGACACCACTATATTGCCCACAATACAGATTCCCATGGAAGGTAATGACAGTAACAAAGTTTGTCGGGTACTTCTAGATCAAGGGTCTCAACGTTCCTTTATAAAGAGGTCCGTACTAGTGGGACTGAAGCACCGAATCGTAGGGGCTGAGACTCTTCGATTACAGGGCTTCACAGGGGTTACTGATAAACAAGACTACGAGATAGCGGAGATTTCATATTTCTATCGTAAAAACCGGTACTTTATGACTTGTATCGTAGTAGACACCCTACCAGAATATGTATCTGTGGGTGTGAAGAAGGTGGAACACGCATTACGTAGCAAAGGGGTTAACTTGTCAGATCCCATGGGAAATCAGAGTGAGGTGCATGTTCTACTTGGTGTGGATCATTATTATGAAGTAGTATACCCTGGATTTAAAAAGATGTGTGGTGTAATTTTAATCCCCACTAAATTTGGATACTGCATGAGCGGAAAGGTGCATACTACACAGTCAAAGGTCCTGGTCGACACGGTCTCGATATATAGAGTCAATGTAACCGCGGCAGAGGAGTTGGGAAGGGAGGATTCCCAACCTAGTGACCCTAAGATGGCTGCCGAGTTCGATCTGGAACGACTGTGGAGATTGGATCACATAGGCATTAATCCTGATTATGACTCGGAAGTTGCGCTACAAAGGTTTGACGAGTCTGTGTGCTACTGTGCCTCAGACAAGCAATATAAAGTTAGTTTACCCTGGAAGAACAGTGAGATAAGCCTGCCTACCAACTATGGTTTGGCATTAGGTCGCTTGCGCGCATTGCAGCGGAAATTGTCTAACGAACCGAGCACGCGCCAGGCGTATGACGATGTATTTCGGAGTTATGAGGATAGGGGCTTTATAGAGAGAGTCGATGTCAAGGAACCGTGTAAGAAGGGTAGGGTTCACTATCTGGCCCATCATGGGGTAAAGAAAGACAGCGTCACCACACCAATACGGGTGGTGTATGACTGTTCTGCCCACCAAGGACAACAACCAAGTCTAAATGACTGCCTGTTGACAGGTCCGTCCATGGTGTCGGACCTGTCCCAACATCTATTGCGGTTTAGGCTGGGGAAGTACGCCTATACCAGTGACATCGAGAAAGCATTCTTGATGGTCAAGCTAAAGGAGGAAGATAGAGATGTTACCCGCTTTCTTTGGTTCGGCGACATTAGCGACTCTGAAAGTCCCATCATAATATACCGTTTTCGGGTTGTACTCTTTGGGGCCACTTGCTCGCAGTTTTTGTTAAATGCCACAATCAGAAAACATCTAGCTGACACTCATGAGGACACAAGTAAACTATCTCGCAGATTATACATTGACAATTTGCAGGGTACTAGCGATAGTCAAGATGATTTGTGGTATGCATACTGGCAAGCACGCAGATTGTTTGCGGATGCACATCTATTTCTCCGCGAGTGGGTTACTAATAGTGAAGAACTTCAGAGTTTAATACAAGTGGATGGTACGGCATCTCTTAACCAGGAAAAGTCCAGAAATTTGGGGATGATCTGGCAACCTCAACATGACATACTAACTTATCAATCAAGGTCTTTTGCTCAGCAGACAGGAGCGCACACAAAAAGAAGTCTGTTGAGCAAAGTTGCGCAATTTTTTGATCCTTTGGGTCTAGCATTACCCGTTACCATAAGAGCTAGGATTCTAATGCAGGAAGTTTGGAGACGTAAGATAGGATGGGATGACAGTTTGCCCGAGGACCTGAATGACCAAGGGACATTGTTGTTGAATGAATATGCCATCCTATGTACTAAACCTATACCTCGTAAAGTGGCGGCGTTCGGTGACGTTACGTTACACACGTTTTGCGATGCTAGCGCCACGGCATACGGGGTAGCCATATATGTTGTTCCTTCATTTGGGGCACATTTAGTTACAGCCCGGGCCAAGGTAGCCCCGGTTAAAAAGGTAACTATCCCTAAAATGGAATTGACTGCCATGCTGCTATTAGCACGTCTGGTGCAACATGTACGCGCAGCATACGAGAGCGAATTAAATATTGAAATCGTTCATGTATGGTGCGATAGTCAGGTCGCACTCAACTGGATACATAGCAAGAAGTCTCTGCCGGTTTATGTGCGGAATAGGGTAGATGAGATTAGAGCCCTTTTGCCAGACGTTGCTTATCATTATGTAAATACAAAAGAAAACCCTAGTGATCTCATAACTAGGGGTATAACGGCTAGCCAGTTAATGAAGTCCGAATTGTGGTGGCATGGTCCAAAGTGGCTGCTCCATGAAAGTGAATGGACGATATGGCATGCTGTTGGTGAGGGACTTCTGCCACTGGAAACAGTGGCAGTTACAGCCCAACCAAATGAGCCACCGGGTCCTATCATAAAGTGGGCAAGATTCGGTGACTATAATAAACTATTCAGAGTTGTAGCTTGGGTATTGCGATATGTATCCAATCTCAAGCTTAAAGTAACGGGCCAACTCTGCAACAGGGGTCACAACATTGATGCTCGTGAATTTAAAGCAGCTGAAGTAACTTTGATCAAATGGGTTCAAGTAGAAACCTTTTCCAATGAATTAGAATCCTTGAAAAGCTCGAATAAGACATTAATGCCTAATATAGTGCGTCAACTAAGGTTGCACCTAGACAATGGCCTCATCAGGTGTGAGGGTCGCCTGAAGTGGTCGGGTGTACCAGACGGCACAAACCGACCTATACTTATGCCAACAAGACATCACGTTACTGATCTATTGATCATACGTGCACATAGGGATGTAAAACACTACGGGGTATGTCATATTATATCAAATTTACATCTCACATGGTGGATACCCAGAGTTCGACAAGTAGCTCGACGCGTAGTGAGAAAGTGTGTAATATGCCAGAGACTAAAGGGTAAACCATATGCAACTGGACCAGCTCCACCTCTACCTGAATGCCGTGTAAAGCACGTAGAACCTTTCCAAGCGGTAGGATTAGATTACACAGGGGCATTGAAGACGAGGGAGCATGAGAAGGTTTATATATTATTGTTTACCTGTGCGACGTCTCGAGCGGTACACCTAGAACTATGTGATAATATGTCTAGCGAAGAATTTATGCTGGCGTTCAGACGGTTTTGTGCCCGTCGTTCATTCCCTCAACTCATTCTTAGCGACAATGCTCCCACTTATGTCCAAGCATCAAAATATCTAAAGGATATGAGTAGTGATCCTACTATCATCACTTTTTTGGGAGAGAAGAAGTGCGAATAGAGGTTCATTCCAGTTAAGGCACCTTGGTTT
Source organism: Paralithodes platypus (assembly GCA_032716605.1). Lineage (NCBI taxonomy): Eukaryota > Metazoa > Arthropoda > Malacostraca > Decapoda > Lithodidae > Paralithodes > Paralithodes platypus. The sequence continues at coordinate 26,990,248 of CM064570.1, read as the reverse complement.
GGTGGCATGTGGGAACGATGTGTCGGCATAGTAAAGTCAGGACTAAGAGCGGTTGTAGGACGTGCTCTATTAAAGAAGAGTGAGTTGACGACAGTCCTCACAGAGATAGAGGCAGTCGTGAATGATCGCCCGCTTACATACGTGTACACCGACCTGCAAGAACCACTACCATTAACGCCAGCTCACTTGCTATATGGGAAACCATTGACTGCGTTTCCATCTGATTTCCAATCCATAGTAGAGTTAGAGGATCCCTCGTTGTACTCTGAGGTAGCGGTGTCTAAGAGATACCAGTATATATCCAGGATAATCGAGGATTTTAGGAAACGGTGGATTAGTGAATATCTGCTAGCATTGAGGGAAAGGAGTGTTACTCCCTCTGGTAGACCAACGGCACCTACAGTTGGCGAAGTTGTTTTAATTAAAGAAGATAGTCCTCGTTTATACAGGAAATTAGGCCGCGTGTTAGAGGTATACAAGGGGGCAGACTCTGTAGAGCGGGTGGCGCTATTGAAGACAGCCACTGGAACTACTGTTCGGCCTATCGCACGTTTGTACGCTTTGGAGCTCGATTCCGCATTGCAATCTGAGGCTCCACCTGTTATTGCTGGGTCCGAGGATTCTCAAAGGAACGACTCACCTCATCCTGATGGTGATCATTCTCGGACTGGGACGCGTCCCAGACGCGCTGCTGCTGGCGCTGTCGACTTGTGGCGTCAGAAGATAGCCTCTGGGCAACTTTAGGTTTAAGGTGGGGTTCAGGTCTTTTTTGTGGGGGGAGTGTATCGTATAAATACGATAGAATATGACTCTTTTGTGATCTCGTATGTCTCTGTGACATCACGATCTCTCCTACAGCACGACGTAGGACGAGTAGATCGTATATTATAAGATTGTAAATAAGTTAAGTTATAAAAGGCCTAATATGCTATTAAGCAATATTGCCATGGTCTTATGTAGTATATATGAATTTATCATATATATTAATATAATTTATCGTATAGAGCAACCTAAATGCGGTACGATAATTTGGGCTCCTGGCGGTTTGCCAAGGCAGCAAGGTGTGCTTTTGAGGTACGCCAGAGCCTTCACGAACACCAACCAGTCAACATCTAATTTTTCCGCCCTCAGTTGATCGAGCTTTTGTGCCTCTAATCACAATACACATACAGCAATACACACAGCTACACCATCACGACGCTCTCATCGACATCATGACTGACTGATAGATAAGCATATTATTCATGTCCATTCCCATGTAATCATTTATTCTTTCTTTAACTTGACTCGAGTCTTGGGACCGAAGTCTCGTTCCCCATTGTCCACCACCAAATTGGGTAAAACGTTCTCCCTTGCCTCATTGCCACGTGGAACTATTGGTGAGTTAATTCCTGGCTAATATTAACCCTTATAACCTTACCCTATATATACATTTATTATGTGAGACCTTTGGATATAAATTAGCTTGTTTCAGATTGAATTCAATTTAGATATAGAGTAGTTTTCATTTAGATTGATTTGATTTGATTCATTATAGCTTAGTAATATTTAACTTCCATTGATAGTTTACCACAAATTACATATACGGATGAGGAAGAGAGAAAGGGAGAGAGAGAGAGACAGAGTGCGCGAGAGAGGGAAAGCGAGCGAGCCAGAGAGAGAGAGAGAGAGAGAGAGAGAGACAGACAGACGGGAGGAGTGAGAGAGATTAGAGAAAATAATAATGAGAATTACATATACGGATGAGGGAGAGAGAGAGAGAGACAGAGCACGCGAGAGAGGGAAAGCGAGCGAGCCAGAGAGAGAGCGCGGGAGGCCGAAGTCAGGGCAAAGCGAACGCATCCAAACGCGCCCGGGAAATAGACCAAAAAGTACCTCCTCTTCCTCACCTCTTCCCACCCTCCACACTCGCTCATAACATCCATAATAGACTTATATGGGGATACGAAGAGTTGCTCTTTCCAAACATGATTGTTTCGTTCGCATTGGAGCCATATTAACGGCGCTAAGGCGAGTGAAAGTGAGCGAATATTTCGGAATTATGCCCGCTGGGCCGCACGGTGTAAAATACCTTACCACACGCTAAAAAAGGGTTAATACTCAACATCAGGGAGGAGTCGGCAGTTTAATCATAGGATAATCATAGGATATAATTGGTGTGCTTCCATTTAATTAGTAAGATCTTTTAGTTGTACCGGTGCCAAATGCCGAGGATTTATACATTTAACCACATAGCTTTAGGAGAAGCAGGCCAATTGCGTGTATGAGCCCATCAGAAAATCAGAAAGTTTGACTATGATATGTGAATTTTATGCATACAACCACTTTTACATTAATAACAACAGCAATAATCTAGATATGTGCCAGGAGAGATTTCCCGGGGTTCCTGAAATAAGGGAGACATGGCAGAGATGGAAGCACCACGGGAAAACCAGGCAGAGCAGGAGGTCGGCTTGGTAGAGGCAATGGAACGGATAATCTTGGAGGACTATGGCCTAGCGGATACTAAGTGTCTTGCGTGCTGAAAAACCAATGCAAGAAAGACGTCGCGAAAATGTTCCGGCTGTCTTAGATCTGTTTATTTAAGTTGTGCTAGGTTGACAAAGAAGACATCAGGAGAACAACCAAACTGGAAATGTCCCTCATGCCCAGGGCCCACTGCAGTGCCAACCAGGGCAACACCGGACACCGACTTGATCCAACTTGTAACCAAATGGAAAGCGTGGATCCAGGTCCTTGCCCGGGTACCTAAAGGAGCCAGAATCCAAGTGGCGAAGGTCCTTACACCCATCATAAAGCAGGCCCTACAGCTCAAGACACCCCTCGCATGGGCACGGCTCCTTGGTTTCTCTAATGGGGCCCTCCGAAAACCACCCAGAACCAACATACAAGACCATCTCCAGGTTTCACTAGCCACCAGAGTGAAACGTCAAGTAGCACAGTATATGGAGGCAGAGAGGCTGGTGGACCCCCCCGAACAGCAACCAAATAGGGCCCAGAAGCAACAGGACAAGGAATAGGAAGAGGCTTAATAGCTACATAAGAGGGTCGCAGCATAGCTGGCGGATAGTGACATCAAAGGGGCCGTCAGACTGTTGTCCTCTTCTGGTTTTGCTGGTCATGGCACCGAAGTAGTTGAAGCCCTACGAGGAAAGCACCCACCTACACCTGGGGACCTAAGCTCCCCTCAGCCCCAAATGACCTGATACCCCAACCTTTAGTTGTCACGAAGGAGCAGATGGTTGCCGCAGTGACTTCATTCCCAGCAGGCTCAGCCGCGGGCCCAGATGGTATCCGACCCGCCCTCCTCAAAGGCCTCTTGGGTCAGGGATCAGGAGCAGCTGGGGAGGCACTCTTGGAAATCCTCACCAAATTTATCAACATGGTTTTAAGAGGGGGAAGTACCCGACTGTGCCACACCCCTATTTTCGGGGGCATCACTCTGTGCACTGGCAAAAAAAGATGGCGGTCTGCGCCCAATAGCAGTGGGAACACCTTCCGCCGCCTTGCCACAAAGGTGGGTTTGAAACCACTTTCGAATGGCCTAGGTCAACACTTAAGATCAGTTCAACTAGGTTTTGGAACTCCAGGGGTGTGTGAAACTGCTGTACACGCAACCCGCACTTACCTCAGCCAAGCCCGAGAAAAACGAGTGCTTCTAAAGGTTGACATGCGGAACGCATTCAACAGTATTCGCAGGGATGTCTTCCTCCGTGCAGCTCGAGAGCACATCCCCACTCTGTACCCCCTACTTTGGCAGGCTAATTCCAAACCTTCAATTCTGATTTTCGGCGAGACGGTAATCTCATCAGCGACCGGGTTACAGCAGGGAGATCTAGGTGGTCCTGCTCTTTTCTCAATAGGGGTGGACGCAGCAGATAACAAAGTTAGGTCAGAATTGAATGTTTGGTACCTGGACGATGCAACCTTGGGTGGGTCTGTAGAGAATGTCCTAGCCGATCTAAACAACATCATAACTGACCTCGGCCACGCTGGGCTAGAGATAAATGATACCAAATGTGAACTTGTCCTTCTCAACCACACACTTGAAGAAAGAGAACACACTCAGGCCCAATTTCAAGGCACATTGCCCGGTGTAATGATCAGTCAGGAGCACCAGCAAACCCTATTAGGTTCCTCACTAACTTTGGCAGCAATCCCACCAGCACTTCAAGGTAAAAAGGAGGAGCTTCAACGTCTTGTGAGTCTCCTGATACACATCGATGCCCACTCAGCTCTGGCCCTTCTCAAGAATTGTTTCTCCATCCCAAAACTCCAATGCCTTTTGCGCACATCGATGACTTACACGAACAATGGTGGCCTCCAAGAATTAGACAACATAATCCGAGAAGCAGTGACCAACATCACCAACATGCAATTTCAAGATCAGACCTGGACACAAGCCACTCTTCCTGTCCGCCTCGGGGGCTTCGGCATACGGATAGCCTCGGATATTGCCTCCCCTGCCTTTATCTCTTCCCTTATCGAGACCAACGACCTTGTAGTGTCCATCCTCTCTTCTCAACCCGGAATAACACTTAATAGGGACGTAGTAGAAGCGATTAACACCTGGAAGAAAAGTCCAGGAGCAAGCAGAAAGTGTGGGATACCATCTTGGCAAAGAAAACTCAAGAAAATCTCCTAACCAATGCAGACCAGGTTGCAAAAGCACGCCTCCAGGCAGCCGCCCGTTTGGAGAGTGGCTTGTGGTTACATGCCATTCCCATCCCACCTCTTGGAACTCACTTGGATGCTGAAGCGCTCCGGGTTGCCATCACGCTCAGAGTGGGTGCGGCAGATTGTCACCCACACACTTGCAAGTGTGGTGGGTGGATGGATGCTCAAGGTCACCATGCCTTGTCATGTAATCACAGCGCAGGCCGCCTGCCAAGACACTGCACTAAATGATGTCATAAAACGGGCCCTGCAGAGTGCTAACCGAGCATCAATCCTTGAACCACATGGACTTCTCAGAGAAGACGGCAAACGGCCAGATAGGATGACCACTTTCCCTTACAAGAATAGCCGGTGCCTCGTGTGGGATGCCACATGTTTTGACACTTTCTCCATAACCACCATCACCAGAAGCGCCAACGAAGAAGGTGAAGCCGCCCGGATAGCATAAAGTAGAAAACGAGAAAAATATCAAGTCATCGCCAGAAGTCATCAGTTCGAGCCTCTGTCATTCGAAACTTCAGGAGTCTTCGGCCCTACCACCCTTAATATGGTGAATGAAATGGGCCGTAAAATCAGAGATGTTTAAGGAGAACCCCGGGAAACCCTCTGGCTCAAGCAATGACTAGGGATGGCTGTCCTCCGGGGCAATGCCACTAGCGTCATGAGCTCCGTACGACAGGGCCATGCCACTGTGTGAGGTCCGGGCACGAGTGGTGTATCCGTAGTCTTTTCATGGTAGGGTATATTAACACCTTACGAGCGGCCTAGGCGGTTTATTTATATGTACCGCCCAGCGGGGTGTTTTTACCCAAAATAGGGCTGTTTACGTGATCATTTTCATGCCTAAATAAGACCCAGAGTGTAAAACAAGTATCTATCCCTGAAAGGGCATAAACAGAGCTTTACAATGACACCATAACGATCCTTTTATGATGGCTAGTTTTCTTGCAACAACCGTGCAACGCGAGTGCAAAAAGCATGTAATTCGGCACTTTCCCCATACAATTCCGTATATAGCGAGTGAGAGAGGGAGGGAGGAGGTGGGATTCGTGTCAGTAGGTTCGCCGCGGTGGTCTGGAGCAGTCATACGCTCGCTACTCTCCTGCCACCACTTGTCTCTCTCTCTCAGCAACATTACGTGCTGAAATTGCCACACGACCTATGTCGAGCGCCGCCAGATAGTCCAGATTTATTATACTCGACTTATGTTGCTCGCCGCTAATTAAGGGTTAACCCGTGGAGCCCCGGCTAGTTTTGTAATGTTTGCGCACCAGAACCCGGCCGGTTTTCAAAAAATGGTTTTATTCCAGAAACAATAGCGAATGGGTTAGGAATGAAGGAAAAACCACGAAAAACCGCTCAAAAAGCTTAAAGAATGGTCCTACAGAGCCCCCGAAAACGTATTTTACAAGAGTAAAAAATTGAAGGCAATTATCCCAAAAAAAACAGGTTATTGCGCGCTCGCACGCACGTGGACTTTGAGAGTTTTCAACCATCGGCACGGTTGCGTGGGATACGTACACAGTTCCCATACAAATCTGAGCCCCCTTGAGTGGCTACACCTGAGGTTACGGTCGGCGCAATTAGGGTGACGCGCCAGGCGCGTCTCTGGGGCTGTGCGTTACATACATCGCCGACGCGTCAGGCGCGTTGCTGGGGCTGTACGGGTTAATAAACATTATTTGTATTTAACATGTTTGATGTACATAAATAAAAGGAGATGTGTCGGATGGTTGAAAGCCATAGTTGCTCGCGCGTCTGGGGCTAGCAACACGTATTATGAAAAACATGTATCCATCATACAATTCACTGTCTCTCAGTTCACTCACTGACCCCCGTAATTTACCGGAGGATAACAGGTTTTTCACAATACGTAGACAGAGGTCTTTTAAAAAAAAAAAAAAAAAAAAAAAAAAAAAAAAACAGGTAACAACCATTACCTGCCGTCCTACCATTACCGAGACTTAACAGGTAAAGTTAGTAACAGCCTACCAGATGAGAGAGTGAGAGAGAGGCTTGGTAACATATTATATTAGGATGTGAAACTGCGGGTTAGGAAATAGAGTATGGCCCACGTGCCTCCTGCGTGTGGTAAAAGGCGACTAAAGAGGTTGGGTTGGTGGACTTGCGACCCCCCACCCGTGAAAAATACTGAAGCTGGCATCACACCAGAGCTTTTATAGTCAACATTCGATGATCAACATTTTTCTGGCAACATTCTGGACTATTTTGCACTGGTATCGGAAACTAGACTGATGATCGATGAATTTAGGTAACTGAAATATTGTAAATGGTGACCTCATAAGCTGCCAGACCAGTGTTGAGGATAAATGTTGAGTGAAAAATCGCTTGTGTGATACCTGCTTTACTGCAACGATGAACAAACGAACAACCTCGAATGTGGACGGACCTAATGTTGACGAACCCCGACCTACCATGGGCAGTCTTAGAATAACGAATTAGAATCCAAGAGGCTTGAATGACGACACAAAAGAGAGAGAGGTCCTGGAAGTGTTAGTGAATGCCAGGCTGGATGTATGTGGAATAAATGAGACCAAATGGAGGGGTACAGATATGAAAGAGTCAGAGTGTGGAATGTGTGTGTGTGCTGGAGTGAGTGAGGGAGCGAAAGAAAGTGAGTTTTTGTTTGTAAGTAACAAATGGAAGGAGCGTGTAAGAGAGTTGGGTCTGTGGGTTCAAGGATTGTGTGGGTGAGAATGAAAGTAGGAATACAAACGTTGGAGGGTGTGTGGGTGTATGCTCAGACACAGGATAAAACTGTAAGAGAGAAAGAGGAGTTCTGGTTGAATGAGGAGGCGTGCCTGGATAAGTTTGGCAAGAGAGAAAGAATATTTCTGTTGGAAAGGTGGGTGATAAGAAAGTTGATGGAGTGTAGAAAGTACAAAGGAAATCAAGCAAAGACAGGTCGTGACCCTTCTAGCCTGCTTGTCCTCCAAAACACTGATGATCAAGTGTCCAAACAGTGGTTTAGAGTGAGTAAGGGAACATTGAAAAGGGAACTACTGCCCTGGAACTAATGTCGGTGGCAGGATTAGGAAGTTAGTAGGGGACAGATGGGTTAGTAACTGAGGGGAGGATAAAATAAAGTTATTCATTTACAAACGCAGTCAGTCGCGGGTTTGATGCGTGATATTTGTCTAGGCGAAGTTTAAATGAATCAACGGTGCTGCAGTCTATAACATCTCGGGGAAGCCCATTCCATAAGTTGACAACTCAATTGAAGAAGAAATGTTTAGCTTCGTGTGAGTTAAAAGATTTACCAATAACTTTGCACCCGTTTCCCCATGTGAAATTAGATTGGTCGATAGTGAAGTACTTACTACAGTTCATATTGTCGATGCCTTTGATGATTTTGAACACTTAAATTAAGTCGCCTCTTAATCTGCGCTGGGTTAAAGGAAATAGATTTAATTATCTAAGACACTCCTCGTATGGTTTGTTCTTTAGGCTAGGTATAATTTTGGTAACTCTACGTTGAACTCGTTCTAGCTTGTCTATATCTTTTTGGTAATAAGGGCACCAGGATTGAACGCAGTATTCCAGAAGAGGGCGGACTAAGGAATTGTAAAGGGTTAGGATAACGTCTTTGGATTTATGCTCAAATGACCTGCCTATAAAGCCAATTATTTTGTTTGCCTTCTTAACAACTTCTGAACATTGTTGACTCGGTCTTAGGTTACTTGATATTGTTACTCCCAGATCGATTTCTCTGTTTACATTCTTAAGCTGAGTGCCATTCATCAAATAGTTTGCTTTCTCATTTTGGTATCCGATATGTAGTACTTTACATTTATCCTCATTGAAACTCATTTGCCAAGTTTGGGCCCAACATGACAACTTATCTAGATTGTGTTGCATATCGTCAACTTGTTCTTTTGAGAGTACGCTATTTGCAATTTTTGTATCGTCAGCAAATTTTGAGATTGTACAGGTGAGACCCTCATCTATGTCGTTGATGTAAATTAGAAAGAGAATTGGTCCTAGTACCGATCCCTGGGGTACCCCGCTACTTACATTGGTCCATTTAGATGCCTTACCGTTTATGACTACTCTTTGCTTTCTGTCGCTGAGCCAATTTTCTATCCATTTCAACACACTGTCTTGTATTCCATGCGCTTTTAGTTTTAGCAGTAAATGTTTGTGGGGAACTTTGTCAAAGGCCTTTTGAAAATCAAGGTATATAATACCTACAGCTTCACTCTCATCGTAGAGGTTGAGGATATCGTGGAAGTAGTCTAAGAGGTATGTTAAACAGGAACGTTTTTTACGAAAGCCGTGTTGAGTATCTTTAAGTATGTTATTTTCCTCTAAGTGATTTACGAGCCTGTCTCTTATGAGTGTATCTAGCATTTTACATACAACTGAGGTTAAGCTAATTGGACGATAGTTACAGGGTAGGGATTTGCTGCCTTTTTTTAATATCGGTGTTACGTTGGCTAGCTTCCACTGATCAGTCATAGTTCCAGACTGCAAGGATTTATTGAATAGCAATGTCAGTGGTTTAGATAGCTCATCCTTAGCTTCCTTTAGGACTCTAGGTGAGATTGTATCAGGTTCAGGCATTTTATTTACCTTGAATTTATCTAAACAATTCAATATTTCTCTCTCTGTAACTGTGATATTGCTTAGAAAATCTGAATCGGCGATGGTGTAGGGATATCACTGAGGTCTTCCGTTGTAAAAACTAATGCAAAGAAGGTATTGAGGGCATTACTCATTTGTACTTTGTCTTTGGTGTATTCTCCATTTTCATCGACTAACGGTCCAACAGTTGAAGTAACTACTTTTTTCTTTCTGATATAACTATAGAATTCTTTCGGGTTTGTTTTACTTTGATTCGCAACATGTAACTCCAGGGTCTTTTTACTTTGCTTGATTAACTTTTTTGGCTTTGGGTCGTAGCTCTACAAATTTCACCCGTTCTTCGTCATTTTGTAAGGATTTTAATCTATCAATAGCAAACTTTTTAGCAAGCAGACAGTTTGAAATATCTTTATTCCACCATTTGGGCTTATTATTATGGCCTGTACGCCGTATTTTCGATGGTATGCAGTCCTGCACTGCTTTTAGGTAAGTGGTTTCGAATAATTCCCAAGATGTATTTATGTCGTTATTGTTAATTAAAAAGCTCCAGTCAGTTTCTTTAAACATAGCTCTAAGTTTATGAAAGTTTGCTTTCTTGAAATTAGGAACTTTTTCGATGCTGCCATTTGGTTCGTTACTAGTAAACTTTAAAGTGAAAGTTATTGTATGATGGTCGCTGTTACTGAATTCATCACCAACATTCTAATTCTCTATTAACACCTTACGAGCGGCCTATGCGGTTTATTTATGTGTACCGCCCAGCGGGGTGTTTTTAGCCAAAATAGGGCTGTATACGTGATCATTTTCATGCCTAAATAAGACCCAGAACGTAAAACAAGTATCTATCCCTGAAAGGGCATAAACAGAGCTTTCGAATGACACCATAACGATCCTTGTATGATGGATAGTTTTCTTGCAATAACCGTGCAACGCGAGTGCAAAAAGCAGGTAATTCGGTACTTTCGGTACATAATTGAGTATGTAGCGAGTGAGAGAGGGAGGAGGGAGCTGAGATTTGTGTCAGTAGGTTCGCCGCGGTGGTCTGGAGCAGTCATACGCTCGCTAGTCTCCTGCCACCACTTGTCTCTCTCTCTCAGCCACATTACGTGCTGAAATTGCCACTCGACCTATGTCGAGCGCCGCCACATAGTCCAGCTTTATTTAACTCGACTTAAGTGGTGAGCCGCTTTTTAAAGGTTAATTCTTCTTTTGTTGCAAGTACAAGGTCAAGAACGTTATTACCACGGGTCGGCGATCGAACAAATTGATAGAGTGAACTCTCTAGCAAGTTCGCATACAAGTCATGTCCGAAGTGTGAAGTAAGAGTATCGCTCCACTTGGTCACAGGTAAATTAAAGTCGCCAAAAGATACGGTATCTTGTGAGTTACTTACATCTGCAATTTGTTCATACATTTCTCGGTCAGTTTGCACTGATTGAGCTGGAGGTCTGTATATTAATGCTAGTATTATTTTTGTACCTTTATTATTCTTTATTTGCACAAAAGATGTGTCGACGTTCACAATTTGAGGTTTTGACAAGAGGGTCGGGTTAAGACTTTCTTTGATATAAAATAAAACGCCACCTCCATTTTTATTTATTCGGCTGTTCTCAAACATTACATAACCGGGAAGTGAATACTCTGCTAAAAAGTCTCTATCTTATGTATTGAGCCAAGATTCTGTTATGCGAATCACATCATAATTTTCTGTAAACACTAGTTCCTCTTAATCTGAAAATGTATTGCGTATGCTACGAGCGTTTGCATAGAAAACCTTTAAAGTTGCGGTTTTAGAACTCTCAGAACGTTCTTTAATCAAATTTTTGGTTCTTGTCGGATCTACATTTACATTAATGGCTGTCCTCGGTCTTCGGTCGTTATCCCTGGCGATTTTGAATTTGGGTCGTGTTGGTGGAGCTTTATCCATATTCGCGGTTCTTGACGGATTAGCATTTAATTCCTTTGCAGGTTGCCGTCCTCGATGTCTTCGGTCCTCCTTCCTGGTTGTCCTGTGCTGAGTCGATTTCATCTCCGAAAATCCTTCACCGCATCGTTGAGAAGACACCCGAAACGTGCTGCTCCCACCTGGTTCAGATGAACTCCATCGTCCGAAAACAAATAGTCATCGTAGTAGAAATTGTCCCAGGTGTCGACGAATCCCACGTTCTCCTTCCTGCAGAGGTTTGCTAGACAACGATTTGTGCTGGTGGCTATGTTGTAAAATCGGCTCTCTACACCGAGCTGGGGGGACAATTCCTGAGACGATGATCCTTGATGACTTCTCCTTAAACGACTTGATCAGCTGCTGGTACTTTAAAAGCAAATCTTCCAACCGGGTTCGCTGTACATCGTTGGATCCAACGTGGATGCTGTATATTGTATTAGCAGGGGCCAGCTCTGATACTTCGTCAACTGTAGCAACTACGTCGTCCATACCACCACCAGGGATACAAAAACGCTTCCTGGTCTTAGGTGCCCTGGCGCAAAACTCTGTGAGCTGACCATGTATCATCGAGTCTCCCACAAGCTGGACTTCTTCTATTTCCTCTTCTTCATCTGAGTCTGTGAGTATCTGGAAACGATTTTGACACTCGGTAATCGGTATGGGTTTCCTGGTCTTGGGGCAAACGTTGTTCCTCACGACACGGAAGTTATCTTGAGGGGGAAGAGAGTCACTATTTGTTTCTTGAGTATCGGAACCATCAGCTGAAGTGGCTACTGCAGGCGTTGAATTGTTGGCAGTTGACGTTGGGGCGTTGGTGGCTGCTGGAGTTGCGGTGACAATTGAAGTTTGTGGTACTCCAACGTTGAGTGTTACAAACTCTTGGAGTTATTCCAGCTTCATGGTGAGGACGTTGATCTTGTTGTAGGCTTCATCTAATTTCACTGTAAAATTCTCTTGTTGCTGGCAGAGCCGGCAGACTTGAAGATCAACAGTAGCAAACATGGACTCACCAAACCTACCGGCGCAGTTCGTACAAGCGCGAGGCATGGTGACATGGAGTGGTGGGAGGGTTGGGTGTACCGTCAGAGGTGAATGGGAATGGTAGTGCACTAGTGGTTGTATGTTTGGGGAGGAGGCTGTAGATAGCCAACACCTTCTTCCGACACAGAATGATACACAGGTACATATGGAAAGTGGTGTGGAGGAAGATGGATGAGACAGTGGTGGAACGAAAGGCGCTGATTGATTGTATATGTGTGGATGAACGAATGAAGAAATCTGTGCTGGATGATAGGGGTATTAGTATATGGTGTTATGTAATTTCGTGGAAATTTCATATAGATTTTTGCCAATGTGTTTTTTTTGAATGATTATGACCCATTATCTACAAAAATCGTGTTTGGCATTTTTTTGGATGCCATCTTGGAATAATGGCAGCCATCTTGAATTTTCGGCATAAAATATGGATATTTTGCCCATCTGTGCAAATTCTAAGCCCTTTATACATTATATTTTGTTTAATTATTAACACAAATGATGACTAAGATATTTGTATTATAAATAAAGTCATGGTATTCAATATTTTGAATGACAGGACATATACAGACCTCTAAATCCAAGATGGCGGCAAATTTTACGAGAATTTGTTCATTTGCTTTTTTGTTTTTTCGAATTGTTTTTTCTTTGTTCACAGAACATGGAAACCAAGCGACGCAAGATAGAAAACAACTACAGACAGTGCATCGTATGTCAAGAAAATACAAATGAAACAGTCAGTACACCAAAGCCAGACAGCTATATTCGTTTCCTGGAGTGTGTCAGAGAAAGGTCAGACTATGGAGAACAAAAATACATATCTATGTCGCAACGTCTGGTTAATCTGGAGCCGCAAGATCTTCAAACTAACAGTGCAGTGTGGCACCAGAAATGCTATGCTGAGGCCATGAACAAAACAGACATACAGCGAGCCAAGACCCGCCACAGCAAAGCCCTCGAGAAGGGTGATACCACAGTACTGATCAGACGAAAAGGTCGGCCACCGAGCAGTCGTACACCAAGTGTTCCATCTACGTCACATACAGGATCACAACGGAAAGTAACACGTTCGTCCATTCCAAAGGTGCGAAAAGAATTGTGTTTCTTCTGTCAAAGAGCGACAGCCGAAAAGACTCACATGTGCCAAACCGAAAACATTGGGGAGCAAATAGCAGCTGTGGTAAAAGAAAGTGACAACACAACCTGGAAAATAAACTATTCGGAACTGCTGAATGAGAAAGATGCTTTGTCGAGAGACTTACTGTATCATAACTCATGTATGACCATTGACTGGCAGAAGCTAACAACTCGCAGAAAGCAGGAAACAACACTGGAATTTGATGCTGAAATTCCAGATATTGAAGGTGACAGAAAGTTTATTGCTGCAGAGGTACATATTTTCAGTCAGCTGCAGGACCGGACATCTGGAGAATTTATTCCAGTCAGTGAAGCGCAGAATGACTATCAACAAAATCATGCATCAGCATAATCTCCCACATACAGTTTCTCGTCAGTTCCTGAAGGAAAAGATCCGACAGCATGTTGACGGTGTTGCCTTCACAAGTTCTGCCAATCCAGCAAAATCAGATTTGATCCATTCTTCCGGAGTTGCTGACGCCGCAATACGGCAAACTTCAACTTTGAATGACAAAGAAGAGATGACTACAATACTCAAATGCGCAAAAATAGTCCGCACAGCTATTGACCAATCCAAGCCATGGGAGTTTGAGGGCTCAATAAGCAACCAAGAAAATTTCTTCCCAAATGAGTTGACCTGGCTGTTGAAATGGATCGTTCAGGGTGACACAGCAGTTGTTTCAGAAGTCCGAAGTCAAGAAGTACATTCTAGATGCACAAACTTGGCTCAAATGATAATTCAGAGCCACAAAACCAAGAGGCAGATCATGCACCAACCTAAGTCTTGTGCAAGCTCATTTCGAAGCAGAAAAGAGACTCCCCTCACCTTAGGGCTATCACTGCACTTCTATCATGCCAAAATAAGCAAGAAAACGATAGACATATTGTCAAATACTGGAGCTGGAGTATCATATCATCATGCTACAGAACGCGTTGGTCAGCTTGCAGCTGCTGTCCAGGAAAACATGGCGGACAACCAAGGTGTCTATGTACCCCCTAACCTTTTTTCCAGAGATGTTGACTTGAAGGAAGCTCTCAGCACATACAAGTTTTCCCCAATCAATCACATGCTGATGACACCAGATGGCTTGTTGCATCCATGCAACGACAAATCACAGCTCATTCACCATCTGGAGAACCATGGATCAGCTGAAAATGGCCAAGCTGATGCACCTTTACTGGATGAATTACCACTTGATAGAGCTTCTATTATCATCGATGCCATGGCAGTAGTTCATGAGATGGCCGTTTTCAAGGACAAAATATCATCATGTGGAGACCTGGCAGAGCATTTCGTCAATGCCATCAACTCCAAAAGTCGCCCTTACTCGAAGTGCTACGTGGTGTTTGACCAATACTGCCAGTCCTCATTGAAAGAGATAACAAGACAGCGTCGCAGTGGAGCCAAACTTTCCAGGGGAACAGAATACAAAGTCGACAGAAACACGCGTATTAAAGATCTCAACAAGTTCCTCAGTAGTACCAAGACGAAGGAGCTTCTGACAATATTCTTGGCCCAACAGATTATTGTCAACTGCACAGCAGACGTAACCACTATCACTTGTCAAGGTGTCCAGTCCAACACATCTGGCAGTTGTCATGCTGCCAAGCATGACGAGGCGGATACGTTGCTGATATACTACGCCAGTGAAGCACGCAAACTTGGACTTACTGTTCACATCTACTCCCAGGACACAGATGTGCTGGTACTTGCCATACACAATTTGGCACTCTTAGGCGAGGATGCAGCTATGATAATGGGCACTGGAACCAATCGACGTGTACTGCCTTTGTTGCCTATTCAAAATGCACTTGGTGAGGAACGTGGTCAAGCCTTGATGGGATTTCATGCCATAAGCAGGTGTGACACAACTGGAAGGATATTCGGCAAGAGCAAAACTTCATGGTGGAAGGCGTTTATGGACTGTGGTGATGACATTGTTGGTGCACTTGCTCGTCTGGGACAGGAGAGTGAACCATCCTGTGAAGTGCTGGGTCTTTGTGAAGCATTCATCTGCAAGTTACTCGGTCCAAAGAACGCAGGTATTAGTCAAGCTGCAGCACTCAGATGGTTTCATTTTCGTGGACTCAACACCAAACAAGGAATCGAGAAGCTGCCCCCAACACAAGGATCATTGCATGAGCACATTCGACGGGCACATTACCAGTGCTTTATCTGGAGGCAGGCCTTAATTCCACAACCAACCGTTCCAGCACCAACTGAATTGGGATGGTCCATCAGGGACACTTCGGGACATTTCGTTCCCAAGTTAAGCAGAATACCTCTGGCTCCAGATTCCATCTTACAGTTGGTTCGGTGTAAATGCACAAAGAGTCAATGTAGTGGGCGATGTTCCTGCCGCGAAAACCAAATGCCCTGCACAGAGTTGTGCAAGTTTGATCCAGATGGATGTAAAAACTTGGCTGATGTGGGCGAAGCTAGTGACAAATCTGACACTGAATGACTATCAGACTTGACATGAACTTGTCTCAGGAACATAACATAGTAACTGTTCTTTTATTTAAACAATCAAAGTGTCTCATTTTTGCAACAGAGGTTAACTGTCATACTGTCATTTGATAAAAAAATACCAAAAAAATTCTAAATCTGATGGCAAGTAAAAGCATTATATAAACGTATTTTATAATCATTTCTTCTCACAGAATTTGACTTATGATAAAATAATTAAAAAAAAACTGCTTTACTCATTGCATTGATATGCACAAATATAGGGTACATCACACTTCACACCCTCATAGACAGCCAAATAGTTCGAAACTTGTGCAATTTGCAGCAAAAAATGTCCGTTTTTGGCGATACCACCCGATCTTCTTTAACAGGCTAAACAAATGTCAAGATAACCTCAGAAAAAAATGCCAAACATATTTGTTATGCTCCTAGTACTCTAGGCTAACAAAAAAAAAACACATTGGCAAAAATCTATATGAATTTTCCACGACAGCCAAAAATGTGACATAGCAGCATGTACTATATTGGGGGATTGTTAGGTGATAGTTGGTCAAATTCAACTCTACCACCTACCAATTATAATTATCTGTAAATTATCTTTCCTTTGTTAATAAACTAAGGTAAGTCATAGTAAAAGTGAATATGCAATATTCTACTACAGTAGGATTATATTTATACAGTATTAGGTAATTTTGTAAAGTATATTTGGCTTCGATGCAGTGCACACATTTAGGATGTTATTCAGAGATAGATATATTCCTAAGATATGCAGGAGGAAAGGTAGAATCTATCTATCTATTTACTCAAGCCCATACCCCAATTGTTATATTGTTTTCCTCTCTAGGTGGCCGACTCGAGACAGAGCCTGAACAGGGACAACACAACAGAGAAAATAACAATGAACACACACAAACTAAACACAAATAACCACATATCTAGGTCATCTAGGTAGAATAAGGGAAATAAATTACACAATGTTTTTATTTATCTTTTCAATAGCCAAATGGGCCGGAGCTGGTAGAATGAGGGAACCCACGATCAGTTCAGTTTGTATTTCTTTAGAGCCAGATGTTTGAACGCAGACTTATGTCATCTTCAGTGAACTACTTTTTAAAAATATGATAGGGAAGCACAATGAGAGAGAGAGAGAGAGCGAGAGCGAGAGCCGGGTAGTTAAAACATTACATTTATTGAGATTAACTCCCTCCGACATATTATGTTCCAATAAGTCCGAGGAGGTGGGAGCCCCGGGATCATTGCCACTGCCCCGCACTACACTCAAAACAACACTGCGGCCGTTAAAATTATCAGAGGTGAATGAGGTTGCCACCAACGGTTTTATCGTATGGTAACTTATCGGACTTACTGAGCTCATATGACGCAAAATCGCGTCATAAAATTATGGGAGAGGTATAGAGATAAGTCCATATAACGCGATCGCGTCATATATGTCTGGGGGAGTTAATGGAGAGAAAAAGTGCAGCTAAGCAGAAAGAGGGTTAATCTGAGTACCGAGGGAAGGAGGGGATTGGGAGGGAGGAGGGAGGTGAAAGGAATGAAGGGTAGCGTAGAGGGAAATAATATGGGTAGGGGAGTGGATGACAGCGGAACTAAAAGGATGATATTGTAATGTAAGAGAAGAGAAGGGAAGGAAGAGGAATATGAAGAACGGTAAAAGTGGGGCAAGATGATGGTGGTAAGGAGAGAGAAGGGGAAGGAGGATATGGAAAGGAGAGGTGTAAGCAAAATAAGGAGATGGAAAGGATCAAGGTGTTTGGGGGAGGGAGGGAGGTGAGAAGGAGGAAGAGTAAATGAGGGAAGAAGGTGAAATCACGTTGTCAATTGAGTTAGACGACAGCTAAAGAGAGTTGTGTGGTAGAGTGAAAAGAAAGAGGGAGAGTGGAAGTAGAAAAATAGAATAGGGACAGATTAACTGAAAGGATTATTATACACATGCTTAACTAATACGAAAGGAATAAGGTAAAGTGAGGATAGAGAAGGGTAGAGTACAATACAGTACATTCGAATCGAGAGAGGTAGACTGAGAATACATTTGGATAATACGTATTATGGTAACATGAGTTGAGGTTGAGAACAAAGTGACAACTGCAGATATATTATATGATAAGATAAAGAGGCAGTTGAAAAGGAGGATATAATTATGAACTCATATTTTACATTACTCCATCTGTCGTGCACATCTTGAGCATCACTTACTTTTAGAATCTACCACTTCAAGCTCAATAGATCTACTGAACGATTATCTGTCTGATTCCTGTGTTCAATATCATTGCTCATAACAGTCAAGGTACATCACTTGTCCACCATTATAACACCAACACCACCAGTTGGGTGTGCTCCGCCGCCTCCGGGGGTTCTTTCCCGCTGCGCAGCTTCTTGCTCTGTACTGGGGCACAGTGGGTCCATGTATTGAGTATTGTTCACACGTGTGGGGAGGATCCTCTCACACAACACTTATAGACAAAGTAGAAACGAAAGCCTTCCGCCTCATTAACTCACGTCCACTCATCAATTATCTGCAGTCTCTCTCTCTCTCTTTCCCACAAATGTTGAATGTCTCTCACTATTCTACCGCTATTACAATATTCAGTGTTCCCCCTTCCTATGACTTAAAATGCTTCAAAATTTGTGTGTCGAGGCATGTTGCCTCGAACGTCCCTTGATTTTGGCCCTGTCACTCTTTAAACTTTATGTTCGTGCGCTCGTGTGTGTGTAAATGAATTCCACTTAACTCCCAGGAATACATACCATAATACCCCAAGTATTGGGGTTATATATATATGTGTCTATGAGATACAGTTTATAACGCCATCCACAAGGGACTTAATTTGGACAGTTACCACAAATTGCTAAACCGAGTTTTCCAAACTCTGAGGTCTACCAATAGCATGGAGTAGGATCGATCTGCCGACCCTTCAATCAGCAGCCAGTCGCTCTACTGACTATGCTATGGCTTGTGTACCCTTGATATAATACCATTGATGTTTTCTCTAATGTTCCTACCACGCTCAGATAACTTGTGGAGGTGAAGATAACTGTTCTTGGGCAGCATAACCTGCGGGGGTTGTGAGCAAAATATAAAATGCAGCTACTACTGAGTACTGACGCCTAGCATAAAGTAGGTAAAAGCACACACACACTCGTGTCGTGTGCGCAAACCATCACAACTATCACACATGTTTTCACCCAACACTATTACTTCTACCATCATCATCATCATCATTACAGTTACAATAAATACTGAATCTCTCAAACCTCAACATCATTACCGTTACCCTCATCACTATCACTACTACCAAACACAGCCAACACAACATTCACTATCACCACCACACTAGTACAACCATCATCATTAACATTCCTATAACTTTCGCCACAGCTGGTACCACTACACTACCACACTGCCACTACTACTGTATAACCACCAACACCACAACTCCACAAACACAACCGACCACCATCACCACCACCATCATAACTTCCACCATCATCACTTCTACTGTCCACACTACCACCACTACTGTATAACCACCAACACCACAACTCTACAAACACAACCGACCACCATCACCACCACCGTCATAACTTCCACCACCATCACTTCTACTGTCCACGGTCAAGACAGCAACATGTTGGCCAAACTTTCAGCTCCCTTCTTTTCCCCGATGCACGGGCAAAGTTTCACCACAGGACATAGTTGAAGAGAGGAATGTCAGGGAGACGAGGAAGGAACAAAGAGAATAGTTTATGTTGGGTGGGAGACACGCGAAGTTGCAAAGGAATATTGCATTTTAAACCCTTTCAACTACATTGTTCATTGTCAACTACATGGTCCAATAACCGTTTCAATATATAATAGTTATGTCAGATCAGATCAGATCAGATGAAGTATTGAGGGATAAGCCTTTGCAACGGCACCTCTTATTTACATTCTACTTTTCCTATTTTTCTGAAGTGTGTAGTTGGAGAGAGAGGACGCTGTTGGAGTGGCTTTGTTATGTGTGTTTAGTCTGTATACGTCGTCAGGATGGTCCCTGACTGGATGCGAGCATGTGAAACATGCTAGGACGTACTACCACACCCACTAAATGTCCGCCGTGGCAGGGATTCGATCCCGGGTCTTGCAGATTCACAAGTGAGCGTGCTCACCACTCGACCACCACAGCTCTATAATGTATAGATCTTAAATGAGAGTTATACATCTACTCGCCAATTGATATCTAGCAGTTTATATTTCAGTAACTTTATAGGTTTGAGCCTTTGAAAATAAGACAGAATATTCCACTATGCTATGTTGTCAAATTCCGAGGAGTTGTAGGGTTTTGAAGTCAATGTTATGTTATGGTAAGGTACCCAGCTGGCAGCGTACCTTAATTCACAAGCCTGCTTATCTACTGTATGTACCTGAGTCCTAAATAATGCTAATAACTCCAAGTTGCTATCAAGTTAGGTGAATCGTGGTACAGATATGTGTATAATTCCATTTGATTGTTTCGATAAATTGAGATGGGAAGTAGAGCCTTGCAAACATGTTCAATGTTAAGACTATCACGAAATATTTGCATTTATTTAATAACAAAATCGTTCTGATATTGCCTATTAAAGTAGGACACATATTGATAAGACATGTGGTTAATCTCTATCAAAGATGTTTTACAGATATTGGTTGTTAAATTGTAAATACATCGAAATATGTATATCTATATAGATAAACACATACATTTAAAATCCGAGTGCTCCACATGAAGTGCAGTTCCAGTATCACAACCTAATGGTGGCACTCCCTGCTCAGACCTGTCAGGTGAAATAATTCAAGATCAAACCGTATGGTCTGACACCATGTATTTCTTGGTCTACCCCTTGGTTCAGCTCCCTCCAGTTCACGGACTTGCATCTTTTCACCCATCTTAGTTCATCCATCCTCGTCACATGCACAAACCATCCTGTTGCATCTCATCACTGATATTAGCTCATGACTAGAAATCGTTTCTTTCAGTTTGGCCCCACATAACAATTTCACCATTCTTGTCTTGTGATAATAAATTCTGTTAATATCATCCAATTTGAGAAGCGACATTACTGAAGCATAGGTCTTTGCTCTTCTAACACATTAGGCATACACCTTTCCCTTCACGGGGAGAGAGCGTCTTGTCATGGTTAGAATTGGTACCAGTTCTCTGAACTTTCCTCAGCCATATCACATTCTGGTGAAATTGACATTCTCAGCCCCAACACCGGATGAGATGGTATACATATACATACACAAAGACTGTTTTGTCCACAGAAAGTGCGGTTACAGTGTCATGGTTTAATGGTGGCATTCCAGGCGACCCAGACAAGGGATGCCTCTGTTGTCAAGCTCTTTATTCGAGATCGGAACGGAGTACCTGATCACATGTCTTTCTAGGTCTACCCCTACGTGCAGCTCCCCCCACGTTCACAGTCTGGCATATCTTCATCTAGTTCTTATCCTCTATTATCTCCACAAGTCCAAACCAACCAAGTCAATTTGTGCGCATTACTTCAACCATACTCCTAATGCCCAATATAATCTCATAAGTGACAAAACTAAAGCCTGTATCTCAAGATCGCTTTTTCCCTCAAATTTTTTCCTTAACACTGGTCTGGCAGCATATGAGGTCAACATTTAACATATTTCGGTTACCTATGTTCATCTATCGTCAGTCTAGTTTCCGATACCCATGCAAATATTCCAGAAATGTTGCCAGAAAAATATTGATCATCGAATGTTGGCTATGAAAGCTCTCGTGTGATACCGGCTTTAGGAGATACCATCTCTGTAGGTGGTGGGGCCAAGGCCATCACTATCGTCAGAAATAGATGTGGCTAGGAAAATATATATAAATTAGTATATAATATTTTAATATATACTTTTTTATGGTAATTGCTTTATTGGCATTTCTTCCCAAGTTGTTGGATGATGTTATACAACATTATTCATACATCCTACTCTGTCACTATAGATGCAGTGCCGTATATATTTATGAATACATGCAAAGATCGAAACACAACAATTAAAAAACATGTAATTTCATAAAAAATTCATGAACATTGAATTATACAATATGTACACCACACTTCTTTCCAACACACCTAAAGTACTTGTTGAAGAGAACTTTTGCCTTTTGTCTACTTCAGGCACATACAAAACAAATCCAAACTGCATGTCACTGATGGCAACACTTCCTGATCATGCATTTCAAAAACCCTTTCGCCTTAAAATAATATGTACTCGATATAATATGTGGATGAGTGGAGAAGAGCAACGGAGAACAATGATAGGTAATCCCACAAAAGAGTTATAGAATGATAACTATATAAGTAAATGTATAGAAGCTTAACCCCTTATTAGCGGGGCCCGACTTAAGGCGGTCTAGAGAACCAAGGACTATGTGGCAGGGCCCGACTTAAGGCGGTGTGCAATTTTGAGCACATAATTGGCTCTGAGAGAGAGACAAGTGGTGGGAGGAGCGTAGGTTGACTCTGACCGTTCGGCACAGCTCTCGCGCTACGAATAACCTCCCCTCCTCACACATCCACACCCACTACCTCGCTAGACAGGGAATTATGTAAGGAAATTTCCGTATTTTAGGGATTTTTCCTTCATGTTGCACGATCGTTGCAAGAACCCTTGGTCGTAGAAGGATGGTTCTGGTGTCATTGGAAAGCTCAATTATCGCCCTTTCACGGATACATAATTGTATTACGCTCTGGCTCTTGTTTATGCATGAAAAAGAGCACGGAAAATAGGCTAGTTTAGGGTAAAATCACCCGCTTGGCAGGTAGTAGAAGTTACCGACCTAACCGCTCGTGGAGTGTTAACTGACATCATGAAGCAGATATTATTATTTCCATTTAAATCTAAAGTGGAAAAGGAGAACACAACCACAAAAAGTAACTGAATTTGATCAATGATCCGGTTAAGTCGTGGGCTCAATACTATTGGCATTTGTTCCTGTGATAGCGTGAAAGCATTAATGCAATTTGACTATTCCAATTCGAGCAAAGTTAATTAAAATGTCAAAGGAATGCAATGAGCAATGTCAAAGAAAATCAAGCAACAACAGGTCGATTGACCCTTCTAGGCTGCTTGTCCTCCAAAACACTGAGGATCAAGTGTCCAAACAGTGGTTTAGAGTGGGTAAGGGAACATTGGAAAGGGAACTACTGCCCTGGAACTAATGTCCGTGGCAGGATTAGGAAGTTAGTAGGGGACAGATGGGTTAGTAACTGAGGGGAGGATAAAATAAAGTTATTCATTTACAAACGCAGTCAGTCGCGGGTTTGATGCGAGATATTTATCTAGGCGAAGTTTAAATTAATCAACGGTGCAGCAGTCTATAACATCTATGGGAAGCCCATTCCATAAGTTGACAACCCGATTGAAGAAGACATTTTTAGCTTCGTGTGAGTTAAAAGATATACCAATAATTTTGCAACTGTTTCCCCGCGTGTAATTAGATTGTTCGATAGTGAAGTACTTACTACAGTTCATATTGTCGATGCCTTTGATGATTTTGAACACTTGAATTAAGTCGCCTCTTAATCTATGCTGGGTTAAAGGAAATAGATTTAATTCTCTAAGACGCTCTTCGTATGGTTTGTTCTTTAGGCTAGGTATCATTTTGGTAACTCTACATTAAACTCGTTCTAGTTTGTCTATATCTTTTTGGTAAGAAGGTCACCAGGATTGAACGCAGTATTCCAGAAGAGGGCGGACTAAGGAATTGTAAAGGGTTAGGATAACGTCTTCGGATTTATGCTCAAATGACCTGCCTATAAAGCCAATTATTTTGTTTGCCTTCTAAACAACTTCTGAACATTGTTTGACTCTGTTTTAGTTTACTTGATATTGTTACTCCCAGATCTGTTTCTCTGTTTACATTCTTAAGCTGAGTGCCATTCATCAAATAGTTTGCTTTCTCATTTTGGTATCCGATATGTAGTACTATACATTTATCCGCATTGAAACTCATTTGCCAAATTTGGGCCCAACATGACAACTTATCTAGATTGTGTTGCATATTGTCAACTTGTTCTTTTGAGAGCACGCTATTTGCAATTTTTGTATCGGCAGCAAATTTTGAGATTGTACAGGTGAGACCCTCATCTATGTCGTAGATATAAATTAGAAAGATAATTGGTCCTAGTACCGATCCCTGGGGTACCCCGCTACTTACATTGGTCCATTTAGATGCCTTACCGTTTATGACTACTCCATGCTTTCTGTCACTGAGCCAATTTTCTATCCATTTCAACACACCTTCTTGTATTGCATGGGCTTTTAATTTTAGCAGTAAATGTTTGTGGGGAACTTTGTCAAAGGCCTTTTGAAAATCAAGGTATATAATATCTACAGCTTTACTCTCATCGTAGAGGTTGAGGATATCGTGGAAGAAGTCTAAGAAGTTTGTTAAACAGGAACGTTTTTTACGAAAGCCGTGTTGAGTATCTTTAAGTATGTTATTTTCCTCTAAGTGATTTACGAGTCTGTCTCTTATGAGTGTTTCTAGCAATTTACATACAACTGAGGTTAAGCTAATTGGACGATTGTTACTGGGTAGGGATTTGCTGCCATTTTTGAATATCGGTGCTACGTTGGCTAGCTCCACTGATCAGGCATAGTTCCAGACTGCAAGGATTTATTGAATAGCAATGTCAGTGGTTTAGAGAGCTCATCCTTAGCTTCCTGTAGGACTCAAGGTGAGATTGTAACAGGTCCAGGCGTTTTATTTACCTTGAGTTTATCTAATCAATTCAATACTTCTCTCTCTGTAACGGTGATATTGCTTAGAACATCTGAATTATCAATCTGAATGGGCGATGGTGTAGGGATATCACTGAGCTCTTCCGTTGTAAAAACTGATGCAAAGAAGGTATTGAGGGCATTAACATTTGTACTTCGTCTTTGGTGTATTCTCCATTTTCATCGACTAACGGTCCAACAGTAGAAGTAACTACTTTTTTCTTTCTGATATAACTATAGAATTCTTTCGGGTTTGTTTTACTTTGATTCGCAACATGTAACTCCAGGGTCTTTTTACTTTGCTTAATTAACTTTTGGGCTTTGCGTCGTAGCTCTACAAATTTCACCCTTTCTTCGTAATGTTGTAAGGATTTTAATCTATCATTAGCAAACTTTTAGCATGCAGACAGTTTGAAATATCTTTATTCCACCATTTGGGCTTATTATTATGGCCTGTACGCCGTATTTTGGTTCCATGTCACTTCAACCAGTAGACCATTTCAACCAGTAGCTCTCAACCAGTGCCAAATTAACTCAGACCAACCAAACCAGTGCCAAAACATAGTACTAACCTAACCTAACCTAACCTAACCTAACCGTATTCGTTGATTTAGTACTGGTGGAGAGCTACTGGTTGAAATGGTCTACTGGTTGAAGTGACCGGTCACCCCGTATTTTCGATGGTATGCATTCCTGCACTGCTTTTAGGTAAGTGGTTTCGAATAATTCCCAAGATGTATTTATGTCGTTATTGTTAATTAAAAAGCTCCAGACAGTTTCTTTAAACATAGCTCTAAGTTTATGAAAGTTTGCTTTCTTGAAATTAGGGACTTTTTCGATGCTTCTATTTGGTTCGTAACTAGTAAACTTTAAAGTGAAAGTTATTGTACGATGGTCGCTGTTACTGAATTCATCACCAACATTCAAATTCTCTATTAATTCTTGTTTTGTTGCAAGTACAAGGTCAAGAACGTTATTACCACGGGTCGGCGATCGAACATATTGATAGAGTGAACTCTCTTGCAAGTTCGCATACAAGTCATGTCCGGAGTGTGAAGTAAGAGTATCGCCCCACTTGGTCACAGGTAAATTAAAGTCGCCAAAAAATAGAGTATCTTGTGAGTTACTTACATCTGCAATTTCTCAGATGTATTACTGTTCACCTCTGTGGAGTGGAAGTGGAGTGGTTGCATTGAGGCAGTTGGACAAAATTCAAAATAAAGCTATTAGATTAATAAATAACCCTGCAATCATGCAGAACCTTCCTACATTATCCATACGAAGAAACGTTGCATCCCTTGCATTATTCTACAGATATTTTCAGAGAAAAATTGTTCCGAGGAACTTGCTTCAATTGTGCCGCCTCTCTACATCTTTCCCCGTAGAACTAGGGTCAGCTGGAAGCGCCCATGAATTTACACTTTCTCCTCCACAATGCAGAACTTCTGCTTATAAAAATTCATTTATCCCCAGAACTACTACTCTTTGGAATTCACTTCCCTCGAGTTGTTTTCCACAAACTTACAATCTACAACAGTTTAAATCCAGTTGTTACAAACATTTTATGAATGGAGGATGCCTTTAGGCACATGGACCTTTTTTGTTTTATCTGTGTTTTTCCTTCCTCCGTTCATGGTCTCTTTAAAAAAAAAAAATAAAAACAATTCTCGGTCAGTTTGCACTGATTGAGATGGAGGTCGTCTGTATATTAATGCAAGTATTATTTTTGTACCTTTATTATTCTTTATTAGCACAAAAGATGTGTCGACGTTCACAATTTAAGGTTTTGACAAGAGGGTCGGGTTAAGACTTTCTTTGATATAAAATAAAACGCCACCTCCATTTTTATTTATACAGCTGTTCTCAAACATTACATAACCGGGAAGTGAATACTCTGTTAAAAAGTCTCTATCTTCTGTATTGAGCCAAGATTCTGTTATGCCAATCACATCATAATTTTCTGTAAACACTAGTTCCTCTAAATCTGAAAATGTATTGAGTATGCTATGAGCGTTTGCATAAAAAAACTTTAAAGTTGCAGTTTTAGAACTCGCAGAACGTTCTTTAATAAAATTTTTGGTTCTGGTCGGATCTAAATTTACAATTTTGGCTGTCCTCGGCCTTCGGTCGTTTTCCCTGGCGGTTTTGAATTTGGGTCGTGTTGGTGGAGCTTTATCCAAATTCGCGGTTCTTGACGGATTAGCATTTAACCCGGGAACTGCGGGGAGACTCTTAAGAGTTCCCCCGGCGGACTGCGGGGAGACTCTTATGAGTGAGTGAAAAAAAAAATCAACTTTTGACATCGAATTTTTTTTTTTTTTTTTTTTTATTTATTTTTTTTTTTTTGGCCCCTGGGCCATGCAAAATCTCAGTCCTCTACCTCCCCTCCTTCCCCACGTTCCTCCTCTCCTTCAGTTATCACCTATTTTCCCTGTTATTCCCTTATTCTGAGGTATATTTTCGTGCTATCATTAGCGAGTTGCAAGCAGGGTGTTGTCATCACTGATGGCAAGCGAGTGCAAGAGAGAGAGAGAGAGTATCGATCGACTGTGTCTCAGTGGCCTTGGGGGAAATTGGCGGGAAAGCAGCTTGCCTCACCCATACATTATACAACTCGCGGGCTATATCTCCGATTTTGACCATCCAAACGCTGTTTTCACTCGTTTTATTGTTGTTTCAGGTTAATACCTTTATAATCAACCCATAATAGGTGCATGTAGATAAGTATTAATGCTATTAATGGCACAATGAATATTTTAGTGACGGAAACACCTCAAATACGTCAGCACAGGGGGACGTTTCCAATTACCCCCATGCGCACTTCAGACGTTAATTCCTTTGCAGGTTGCCGTTCTCGCTGTCTTCGGTCCTCCTATCTGGTTGTCTTGTGCTGAGTCGATTTCTTCTCCGAAAATCCTTCACCGCATCGTTGAGAAGACGCCCAAAGAGAAGATGCTCCCACCTGGTTCAGATGAACTCCATCGTCCAAAAACAAATAGTCATCGTAGTAGAAATTGTCCCAGGTGTCGACGAATCGCACGTTTCCCTTCCTGCAGAGGTTTACTAGACAACGATTTGTGCTGGTGGCTATGTTGTAAAATCGGCTCTCTACACCGAGCCGGGGGGACGATTCCTGAGACGATGATCCTTGATGACTAACTTCTCCTTAAACGACTTGATCAGCTGCTGATACTTTAAAAGCAAATCTTCCGACCGGGTTTGCTGTACATCGTTGGATCCAACGTGGATGATGTACATTGTATTAGCAGGGGCCAGCTTTGATACTTCGTCAACTGCAGCAACTACGTCGTCCACACCACCACCAGGGATACAAAAACGCTTCCTGGTCATAGGTGCCCTGGCGCAAAACTCTGTGAGCTGGCCACGTATCATCGAGTCTCCCACGAGCCGGATTTCTTCTGTTCCCTCTTCGTCATCTGAGTCTGTGAGTATCTGGAAACGGTTTTGACACTCGGTAATCGGTATGGGTTTCCTGGTCTTGGGGCAAACGTTGTTCCTCATGACACGGAAGTTGTCTTGAGGGGGAAGAGAGTCACTATTTGTTTCTTGAGTATCGGAACCATCAGCTGAAGTGGCTACTGCAGGCGTTGAATTGTTGGCAGTTGACGTTGGGGCGTTGGTATCTGCTGGAGTTGCGGTAACAATTGAAGTTTGTGGTACTCCAACGCTGAGTGTTACAAACTCTTGGAGTTATTCCAGCTTCATGGTGAGGATGTTGATCTTATTGTAGGCTTCATCTAATTTCACTGTAAAATTCTCTCGTTGCTGGCAGAGCCGGCAAGCTTGAAGATCGACAGTAGCAAACATGGACTCACCAAACCTACCAGCGCAGTTCGTACAAGTGCGAGGCATGGTGACAGTCACTTTCTTCAGATCACTTCTCTCACTTAAAAAACACTTCACTCACTTTAAAACACTTCACTCACTTTAAAACACTTCACTCACTTTAAAAACACTTCAATCACTTCAACCGAAAACAAATGTGTTGAAATACGCAGAAATAGGTTATCAGGGGTGATAGCCTAACCAAAAACAAAAATGTTGAGATACGCAGAATTAGGCTTCCAGGGGCGATAGCCTAACCAAAAGTTTTTTTTTTTTTAAATTGAAATACGCAACAATAGGCTATCAGCGTTGAATAGCCTAACCGAAAATAATAAAATTGAAATACGCAGAAATAGGCTACCAGGTGTGATAACCTAATCTTAAACAAATATATATAATATATACCAGAATATAATATTATAACTAAATATACAATTCACCGAATAGAGATTATATAAACATAAAGTGTGACTGCACACAAGGGGTTAATATACTGTGTCAACAGATGGCCCTGGTGTCGCTGTAGCCTAGTAAAGCAGTAGCCTACTCTTTTTATATAAAAAAGTGTATCAGTCAAAGGTTACTACAAGATCGTGCAAGCAACAACTAAAATGACGGATATATAATATAGCTACAGTTGGATACTAAATACAATATCTACAAGAGTTAATAATAAAAAACAGATTGGCTGGCTATAGGCTAGGCTAGGTTTGGGATTCAAGGAAGAGTTAATAGAGACAAGTTATGGCTTTATGATTGCCAGAGGTCCTTTCTAAGATGAGTATAATCGTTCAGTGTAAGCCAGGATGGAATACAAATAATAACATCCAATTTAAGGAGCTTAGAAAAATCATTGCATCACCGGAAGCCAACCAACCGTAACAAACTATAGTGAAAAGTATACATCATGGTGGGGATGAACATTAATTGGCCGGAATCCTACATTCAGATGGTTGAGATAGAGTTCAATATACACTCAACAGAGTCAACACATTAGTAGGTGTTTATGATTCACAGATTGGCTGATTTGGGGAACACACTTTTGTCTGGTGACTGGCTAACAAGACATATAACCAAACATTAACCATCGATCGATAATTATATTAATATACAGATAAAAGTGATCGTTGTAACTGAATGGTATTACTAGACTAATATCTTAATTATTATCAGAACATCTTGAATCTAATACCTAACTTAATTGCATAGCTATACTATATATATTATTATGTTCTCTCCACTAACCAACTTTACTCCTAAACTCGATTAATGAATTAACAAACACATGTGGCAGTCCGGGGATTCGAACCCAGGACGTTCACACCGAAAATCAACACACTTATGTATTGCACCACGAAGACAGTTAAAGAATGTTGCACAATCCTACGATTTATTATGCAGTTTCGAATCCTGCATACCAATCTTAGCATGTACAATATCCCAACTGCACTATCGGAGGCTATGAATATGTGAATGGAAATAGTAATTAATGGGGCACTTAACCCTAGGGAAGGCCTCTCGATAAACTACTACTGAACCAGAATTAATTATTATGTTCTCTCGACTAACCAACCTTTTTCTGTTATTACCATCTTCGAGGGCTGATGAGTGATTGGTGCTTCTGGATGCTTGTGTGCTCGCTTGTTGTGGGCAAACTGCTGTGTGTTCTTCTATTGTCACCTCTTTTTCCTTTCTCGAGTCTCTTGCTGATCCTACCTACCTCTTGTGGAAGTAAGGGCTGGCTACTGACTTACTGACTGACTGTTAATATGTCTTACCTTATGTTATAGTTACTCTAGATACTTTCCTAGTATTCTTAAATGTTATCTAAGAGTACCTAATTTCATCATAGAAGTAACACGATACCATAGGCTGTATATATATGTGTGTTATGACTTCAGCCACTCAATATATCTGTTGATATGCCTGCCTAGTCATATAGTTGACTATACGTCCATTTATCTATGTTTTGTCCATGCATCTGTTTGTGGATCTATTTGTGTACCTATCCAATTATCTGTCTATTTATTTAACTACATATTTAATAGATCTGACTACTGCCTACCTAACTCCGTCGACAGTGTCACCCATTGTTTTCACTTTAGCTGGTGAACTGTGTTATGGGATGATGAACAGGTGGTCCAAGGGACATAGGAGAGGGGGGGGGGGGGGTTAGAAAGAGAACCGTTAAGCAGGTGACCAAATAACAATGTGTTGTGTGACACAAAGCAGACCAGTGGAACAAGTTGAGAGAGAGAGAGAGAGAAGAAGAAGAAGAAGTAAGGACTCAGGTCCTTGGGTGTTCGGGAGGGAAAGATGAAGATAATTCATCAAAAAGGCCAGACCAGCCAATTCTCAAGTCTTGCCAGCCATGACGTAAAGTGTTTGCTTCATACCCGAGGTAATTTCACGCCTTGATTAGAAACACCAAAAGTAAATTGATTATGTCTGATGGAAAGAGTTTGGCCCATCATTGTTTAAAAGTGAGAGAGAGAGAGAGAGAGAGAGAGAGAGAGAGAGAGAGAGAGAGAGAGAGAAAAGTGGGTAGTGGTAAGTTATCAATTACACCTTGTACACCAACTCACACAAGTTGAAGGGTTACCATTTTAGTTAGTTATTTCCTGTTCGTATGAATTATACATTATATAAATATATAATATATATATATATACAGTATACTGTATATACTGTATATACGATGGTGATGGGCTGGTCTATCAGAGTGAGACCTGAGCGATCTCTGCCATACCCATAGCTTACTCTGACTGTTCCTTTTACTTATATATTTTCTAGATCTCATGTGATGGCGTCTCTTCCGTGGATTGACCTCCCAATCTACCAAGATTGGAAGCTAAAGCGTCACATTATTCCTTTGCCCCTTTCTTTCTCTTCATAATTGCTGAGGGGCACAGGGCCCTGGGTGGGGCTTTGGTTTCCCGGGCGTTTACGCACCCTCGCAGCTCCCCGCCTTGGAGTGGCTTCGGTCACCCAGGCTTTATTGTGGTCGGCAGGGAGGGTTCTGTGGGGGCGCTCGTTTATGGCCTTGGCCTTACTCGGGGCCTTGGGGCTGTTCGGCCAGGCAGCTTGGGGAACAACAACAACAACAACAACTGTATATACAGGGTGATTCAAAACTCTACCGACAAAATTCCAGGGTAAATTATGTAAATAAAATGTGACATACTGTCTTACATGAGTTATTGCCTAAAATGCATGTATCATTAGAAATAAATTATTGAAGTAAAATAGCATACACAGCCAAAGCCATTCCTACGATTTTGTAGCCTAAAAAACGAACACTATTCCTACTCTCTCGCCGAACCCTGGGCGATCAAGGTAATTGTTTTGAAGCACTACATCTACATGCGAGGTGAAACTACTAAATAATCTGTGTTATCACGGTAGCTAAAAGCGAACTTTGGCTTTAACAAGCATGTTTATTTGTGTAACCCGTGTTGTACAGTACTGTCATGTAATAATAAGTAAGCTGAAACAATAGCTAAAAGTTAGCCAAGTTTTTCTTTTGGCTAAGCTGCGGTTATGTTCAGTGAGATAAGACATAAGGATCTTATGATACCCGTACATGATTGTCAAATGTGTAATAACCACTGAATTAATATCAGATCCCTTTGTCACTGGAGAGGAGTACTGTGCGCTATAAACACTAGCTGAATCAAGTTGATTACCAGGAATTGATAATTTAGGTATAATTCAAATTTATACTATTATTTATTTTATATAATTTCAGTAATATCCTTTCTTGAGCCGTAGGTATCCCACCACCCACCCTGGCCAGAGACATATATTTCTGAATGTATTTAACAAATAAATATGTTTGTTCTTCCTTCAGTTAAAAGTATTACTCGTGTGAATGTTAAATTTAATGAACAATTGCACAAATTCAATTTTGTTATTATGGATACACATTCCAAGTGATTAGTCACTAGTAGCTTAACACTCAAAGAGCGGGTGGTGGAGTATATTTGACTGTGCCGCCCAGCGAGGTGTTTTACCGTAAACGAGCTTGTTTCCGGGCTCGTTTTCATGCATAAACAAGAGCCAGAGCGTAATACAAGTATGTATCCCTGAAAGGGCGTTAATTCAGCTTTCCAATGACACCAGAACCATCCTTCTACGATCACTGGTTGTCTTGCAACGATCGTGCAACCGACGGGCAAAATCGGTAAAATACGGTAATTTTCTTACATTATTACGTGTGAAACGAGTGAGAGAGGGTGGAGTACAAAGGAGTACATCTCAGTAGCTCCACGGCCACCGTGGCGAGCGGTCATGAGGTAACCTACGCTCCTCCCACCGCTCCGCTGTCTCTCAGAGCACATTATGTGCTCAAAATTGCACTCGACAATAGCCGTGACCCGCCACATAGGCCACATTTATTTCACTCGACAATAGCCGGGCGCCGCCAGTTAAGGGTTAAAATAAAGTTGGTGGTCGGACGGAAGATATAAACTCCTCAAAACCTCGGGATCAGCTCGAACCCTGTAATTGATAAATTGTAAAGTGTTTGGACAGTTGACTGAGATGTTGGCTACATAGACGCCTATAGTATCATCGTTACCATTTCACAAAAGCGAATTGAGTTAAAAAATAATTTCAAAACTGCTACCTCTTTCCCAATTAACAATCATACTCAATATGTTAAATCAATATGCCTTCCATATTATATCCAACTTAACCATCTTATCTAATTTTCTATTACAGTTAATAAGTATCTCAATTTTCTATCTCTGGATATGTAAGCATGAATGAAACACTGCTTTTCAACGAACTTGGCAAGTCTTCTAACTCATTCTTAATGCAATGTTCTTATTTCTTAATTAGACATTGCTATTTGGGATATGCTCAACTCTTTCCTCAATAATTGTGTTGGTAAAGTTTTAAATCACCCTGTATATTATATATATATATATTCTTGTTATTAATTAAAATAGCATTAATATACATATCACATATCTGCTATGCACCATGATGACTTTTCATTGTACATTTAACACTCTCGCCTCTGGCTAAGTTCTAAAGTTAGAAATAGTGCGACACTTTTGGTTTTGGGCGAAATATTCTGCCCGGGAGCGTTTTCGAAGCCTTGTGTATTTCTGTATTTCCATCCACCAAAATGCTGTTTATTGTGTTGTATCATATGTCAATGGAAAGAGGAATAACTATACTACATGATAATTATTATTTTTTTTAATAAATCGAAATATGAAAGTGTAAACGACTCCGGAATAAAAGTATTTCCCGCCCAATTGTGTTCACATCGTCCTATCTCGAAATTGTGAGTGATGACCATATAGGGTATTGTTATATGCTCAAATAATAGTATATTTTCTGCTCTTTCCAAATCTGAAAACAGAAATTGTCTATCATAAACAGTTCTCAAGCAGTGACCGCAAACAAAAAAAGTATGATTTTGCATGATATGGTTTATAAACTGTTCGAATTATTTCTTTGTTACGAGATCTATGGTTTTCAATTTAGTCACGGCAGATAATGTTGAAGAGAATAACAAAAACTAGAAGTTCCTACTACAAATACTTTTTGCTCTATGAATATTTGAAATGAAGAGCCAAAATGCGAATATTTACGCTTCATCCATCTCCGTTCCGCTGACGCAAGCTGGGCTCCGAGCTGTTCCCCACCTCGGCGTTGCGTTATTTGCTCGGATATGTATATAATTGTATATATCACCGGAATTGGAAAATTATGCTCTTTCTATTGGTGAAAACCAAAATAATATAGCATAATTGGTTTGTGAGCTATGCGCAATTGTTTCCATGCATCGTTATTGTTATGTAAATATATGAGAATGTTTATACAGTTGTATATCTTTGCCACAATATGCAACACCTTTATACAA
The DNA here is from genome assembly GCA_032716605.1 of Paralithodes platypus. Taxonomy (NCBI): domain Eukaryota; kingdom Metazoa; phylum Arthropoda; class Malacostraca; order Decapoda; family Lithodidae; genus Paralithodes; species Paralithodes platypus. Next base: position 26,955,867 of record CM064570.1, on the reverse strand, counting down.
TTTTCCTTGCCAATAGTTGTATAATGTTCATAGAACACATGTCAGTCATGAAGGTTGTCAATTTGATGTTCTAAATTGCACACAGCTTTGCTAAACTGAAGAAATTGCACAGGCAGGGAAATGACTCCTGGGTTGACACTGAAAAAATCAATAAAAAAATCCAGGTTATCTTTAATTAAATAATAAATTTCAGGAATAATTCTTTTGTACACGCAAATAAAATAATGAATATATACCAATATATTTCCTCAAAACAAAATTTGTACACGCACATACAAAATAAAATAAATAAAATAAGGTGAAAGGGAAAACATTTTGTGTATGACTGTGTGTGTGTGTATATACAGTATATATAATATATACAAGGTGTCAAACCAGAGAAATATGAGCAGTTTCCACGTCACCCAATGAGGTACTGCACTAGAATCGTTATTTTTGTATAATGGTTTTCCCCAGGAGGCCTATATCCACTTTGATGATGAAGGTGGGTGAATGAAGGTGGATGAATGAAGGTGAGTGAATGAAGATGGGTGAATGAAAGTGGGTGAATGAAGAAGAGAAATGGAGAAGAGAAATAATATATATACTGTATATATATTTATATATAATAATACATAGGCATATAATACAACCAGGAAGCGGTGCTCGTTTATGGCCTTGGCCTTGCACGGGACAGCCTGGGGAACAGCAACAACAACACAACAGGGCAGGGGAAAAGAAAAAAAAAAAATATATATATATATATATATATATATATATATATATAAATAAAATATAAATAAAAAAATAACAAATAAAATAAATTATATATATATATATATATATATATATATATATATATATATATATATATATATATATATATATAAATATAATATATATTGTCACGGCCCTACAGTTTTGAACCCAAGAGATTAAAATTCAAACACCGGCAAACACGCTATCTGACTACGTATGTAACTCAAAATTATTTTTAACACAACAATGAAGAAAAGGATGATATCAAACACCACTAATTTTCGTATTAATTAATTATAATTATCTAGGGTAAACGAACAGGTTGACAAGCACAATAATTCAGTTAATCAAAGCAATGATCTTTGATACAAAATACACCAGAAGAAACACCTAAGTAACAGTGAATAAGAATTGACTAAACACACCGAATGAAAGCTTTAAGTAAATGCACTCTTTACAAGGAATAAACACACTGAGAGAACACTGAAGACAAACGGTTAATCAACACTTAGTACACTGAATATAAACTATGAATCACAACTCAATCACAAATCAACACACAACACCATAATATACCACCACGGCGTAAAACACACAAACACCACTCACGGATATTTAATTAACATTGATTGACAGGCTACCGTGTTTAGATAATTATCGCCAGATAACGCTCGGACGACGTACGTACTCAAGGACACGAATCAGTATCCAAATAAACACATAAACACACACCAACATAAACACATACCAAGTATATAGAGCACCACACACACACTAGGGCTCATTACACATACAAAAATTATGTTATTGCTGTCTCATCTCCTTTCTAAGGACACCAAACATTACACTCACCAAAGTGTCTTAATTCATGGAACTAGGAGACAGCAAACACGAACATACAGGAGCGGACCCAGACAGGAGCGAGGGGAATTCTTTCCACCTCCGTCCTCCGCCAGGTTCAGGGCAACACTGATTCTGTACTCTTATTTCCTAACAGACATCTCCTTCCTAACCTCTAACTTTCGGCTAGCAAATGGAGTCACACGAGTCTTTTAACAGAGTCACACGGACTCCTTAGAATACCTCTCATGCCATGGGAAACGGCTCCAAGATGTCAATATACCCATAAACTTTCACTTTCCCACGGCGTCTTGGTAGTCGAGAGGTACCACAAGATACCATGTTTGCGTAGATTAGCGCCTCCTCTCTCCTTCTCTCCTGCCACTTCTCTGCTATACCTCACACCCTTCCCCTTACAAGGAAATTTGACAGCAGCAAATTTAGGCATTTACATAAATTTGTTTTATATGTGGGAAAGGTGGTCAGCAATGACATTACATTTCCCTGGAATATGAATGATATTGAGGTGGTACTCATGCAAGAACAAACTCCACCTTGCAAGCATTTCGAACAAAGTTAATATTCTTGCTGTCCCCAGACAAAGGATGTTTTACTTTATGATCATCCCCTTGCAACAAGACTGCACCTGTCCCCATCCACATCCAGTTTGAACTTGGCACTCCCCACATGGTCAATACATTCCTTAATTCTAGGCAAATGGTAAGTGTCACTCATGGTGATATCATTGACTTTCTTTACATCAATGCAAAACCTTGCTGACCCACCTGGTTTTTCTATGAGAGTGACGGTGAAGGACCATTCACTCTGGCATGGCTCTCTGAAGTCGCGTTGCAGCTCGTCGTTGACCTCCTGGCGCGTCACCTTGGCTCTCGGGGTTGACTCGGCACTGCCGCAACTTGACAGGCTCAGCATCTGCCACGCCCACGTCACATTCCATCACCATCGTCCGGCTCGGAGCATTCCGGGGGACACCCTCCACCATCTCACCATCCTCTGCAATAACATCAGCAGCCACAGGAGCACCCATGTCTTCCTTCACTGACATGTGTCCAGCCAAACTATCATCAAGCGCCAGACTTATGACCTCCTTCCGGCCCTCCTTGGAGTTCATTTACCTCCAACCTTTCTCCTCTGTCACACAATCAGGAGGAACATTTTCGTGCATAGGCACCTCATTAATCACACCACACATCGAATCATTTTCTGCAGTCTCCTTCATTCTCTGCAACTCTCGATCCGTTTTCTGCAACTCTGACAACTCGGTTATATGGTGATTAGTTGTTGTTGTTGTTGTTGTTCCCTAAGCTGCCTGGCCGAACAGCCCCGAGTCCCTGAGAAAGGCCATGGCCACGATCGGGCTTTCCCACAGAGCTCTCATTGAGTGTAGATTGTGTTGTTGGCGTAAGTGGTTGTGTGAAATGCAGTCTTCTATGATGTGTTTAATGGTATGGGGTGCTGTGTTACATCCCGGGCAGGCGTCGACAACGGAGTCATCCAGTCTCTTCTGATAGCTCAGGAGAGCTGGATGGTGTCCGCATCTCAGCCTGGCCAGGTGGACTCTGTCCTCGCGAGGAAGGGAGGATTCGGAATGATGGATTTCGGGAGGTCGTGCATGCAGCTGCGTGTTGTCTGTGAGTGAGTGGATGGATCGGTGAGAGATATGAGTATGGATGTGCTTCTGGAAGTTGGTTCGGGGTGGCCAGGGAGGGAGAGAGGACAATAATTGTGTGTGATACCGTGTGCTGGGTGTTGTTTTGATATTTCTTGGTGTCTGTGGGTGTGTTGCCATGTAGTTTAGTGGGTGGTCTTGGTTCGTGGAGGCTGCTGCCAGGAATTGAGTGCCTCTCATGTCCAGATGGTCTTTGACTTTGAGAATTTTGGTTTCTTGATGTAGGTGATCTGTGGGTGAAGTAGCTGTGCAGCCTGTAATGATCTTCAGGGCTTTGTTTTGAATAGTCTGTAAGGTCTTATGATGTGTTTCAGCTAGGTTAGAAGCCCAGGCTGGGCTTGCGTATTCCATCACTGTTCTTATGTATTGTTTATATACTGTGGTGGTAGTTTCTTTGTTGTGTCCAAATTTTGTGTGAGCAAGTGACCTGAGGGCGTTAAGTCTGGGTGTCAGTTTCTTTTTAATGTTTGTGGTGTGCTGTTTGAATGTCATATGAGTATCATATGTTACTCCTAGGATTTTGGGTGTGTGTGTATGTGTTAGGGGTGTGTTGTTTATGGTGAGTTGAGGGATGTATTCGTGTTCTGTCCAACTTGTGAGCAGGGTTGCGGTGGATTTGGCTGGGGCTAGATTAAGTCTGTTTGTAGTGCACCAACCATGTAGTGTGTTGAGATAGGGTTGAAGGAGATCTGTTGCTCTTTTTGGGTCATGGTGTGTGCATGTGAGTGTTATGTCATCTGCATAGGAGGCTAAGTTTATTTGGGGCGTATTGGGTGTAGTTATATTGTGCATGTACAGATTGAAGAGTGCGGGCGATAGGACGGATCCTTGTGGGACTCCGTTTGGAAAGTTTCTGATTTTAGATGACTGACCGGCAAAAGATACGTGTGCACATCTGCCTGCTAGGAAGTTGGCCAGCCACCTTTTTGTGTTGTTGTGCATGTTTGTGTTGTAGATTTTGTTTGTTAGGTTGTGGCGGGGGATGGCATCGAAGGCTTTACTAATGTCGAGTGTGGCTAATAGTGATCTGTGTGGTGGTCTAGCTGAGTTGATGCCGTCGAAAGCTCTTTGTGTAAGGTCTGTGAGAAGAGTGTTTGTGGAGTGCAGTGGCCTAAAGCCATGTTGTGTTGGAGCTAGGGGTAGGCCAGGTGTAATTAGTTGTAATACTAGGCGTTCCATGACTTTGGAAGGGGAGCAAAGAAGTGTGATGGGGCGGTGCGAGGAGGGTAGCGTGGGGTCTTTGTTGGGTTTGGGGAATGTGATGATGATACCATGCTTCCAAATGTCTGGTATTGTGTTGTGTGAATAGCTGTAGTTTGATATGTTAGTGAGTGCTTGTATGCCTTGTGGTCCCAGGTGTCTGAGGTGTATGTTGCTTATGTTGTCTATGCCACAGGCGGGTGAGTGCTTGAGATTGTTGATGATATGCTTTGTCTGGTGATTGGTGAAGGGTGTATATTCTGGGTCTGTGGGGAATTGTATCTTACGTCGGATGACACGTCGGTCGTCTTTGTGAGGTTTTAGGTGGCTGACATGTGAAAAGTGATTGATGAGAGTGTTTGCTTGTTGTTTACATGAAGGAGTAGAGTCTGTTGTTGTGATTGCAGCATGTGATTTTGTTGTGTTGCTGTTGGAAAGTGTGATGCTGTTTAGTGTTTTGTAGAGTTTTTTGGGGTTTGTTTTGTGATCAAGTGTTTGTAGGAAGTTATTCCAATTTAGTTTTTGTTGTTCTTGTATTTTGTTGTTAGTTTGGGTGTTGAGTGCTTGAATTTGTTGTGTGATGTCTTATGTGTGGGGTGCTGGGGAGTGTTTCAGTATGTCGCGTTGTCTGATGAGGTTTGAATTTCTGGTGTGAAGTTGGGGTTGTGTCTTTTTCTGTTACCTCTTGGAATGTGTTTCTTGTCAGCGTTTTGGATCGTTTTATTGAGTATGTGTACAGCATTGTTGATGTTAGTGATGGGTGTACTGTTTAGAGTTGTGAAGTGTTGTTCTGTCTCATTTGTGAATGCTTCCCAGTTAGCTCTTTTATAATTTGTGTATGTGTGTTTGTGGCTAGCTGGGGTGAGTCTGGTTTTGGTGGTGATAATGATCGGGAGGTGGTCAGAGCCTAAGGTTCTGACCACCCTCCAGGATGTTGTGGGGGCGAGTTCTGGGGAGCAAAAGGTGATGTCAGGAGATGATGGGTTATAGAGGGCTTGGTGAGGAATATGGGTATGTTGATGGATGTCGTTAAGGATGATGAGGTTATCGGTTTGGTTTTGTAGTACCAGCCCTCTGTCTGTGTCGGGGTTGTCGACAAACCAGGCCGACGTCTTGGCGTTGAAGTCACCACCCAGGATGATGTGTGGGGTGTGTGGGGTGTTTGTGATGTGTTGGTGATTAGTTAATGAGCTTACATCAGGTGTGCTCTTCTCACCTGAGACTATCCACTTTCTCTCACACCTTCATTTAGCGAGAACAATTTATCTAGCCCTACCTCATTTGGGCCTTCAAGTACACTTTGTACCCTTGCAACATCACTCTTCGCCAGCGAGAACAATTTCTCTAGTCCCAACTCATTAGGGCCATCTAGCACACCTTGCACATCACTCTTTGCCAGCGAGAACAATTTCTCTAGTCCCATCTCATTAGGGCCATCTAGCACACCTTGCACCCTCGCAACATCATTTTTCGCCAATACCACATTCATCCCATTATATTCGTGAGACATGGACCCGAACACAGTACAAACAGGAAATGCATCTGGCACCTTCTTCTTCAGCTCTCCTGTTGCAGCACAATCAGTAGACCTGGAAACAATTATGGGAGAAACATTCACCTTCCTCCCTGCTAAATCATTTCCTAACACAAGATCAATTCCAGACACTGGCAATTCATTCATCAGTCCCACAGTCACCATTCCCGTCACGAGCCCACTTCTCAGCTCCAAGGTTATGAGTGGCACAGACAGACTGCCCCCCACACCATGAATGAGGATGCTTTTACCTTCATACACAAATTTCTCCAGCACCTTCGTTCTCATGAGCGTTTGGGCTGCACCTGTATCTCTCCAGATCTTCACAGGTTTAACCTCATAATTCTTAAGAACAGATCCATACGACACAAAGGCAGCAAAGGTGTCATCCCTCTTTCTCTTCTCCTTCTCCTCCTCTTCCTCATTCACACAGACTTTCCCCAGGATGAACATCAGAGCTACAGACTTAAAATCTCTCATGTACTCAGCCTTACTGCTATCTGCCATAGGCCTATCCCCCATGCCCTTACGCCTCTGTTTAAGGAAACAATCACGTTCTACGTGACCAACTTTATCACAGTAGAAACATGTCACCTCTCTCCTCACTTCCCTCTTATTTCCGACAGTGGTAGGAGAAGCAGTGGGTTGCCATGGCTTTTCTTTCCATTTTTGAGGTGGAATTTTCGGAGCCTGGTTGGTAACACTGTCATTGGTCGGTGACCTTGATGACTCATGGTAGCGGTAATTGTTTCCCCTACTGTTGCATACCTTACTGTCTGAACCTATTTTGCGCGTCAAGACATATTCATCAGCGAGTGTGGCAGCCTCCTCGGGATTCATGGTTCCTTTTTCTAGGATATGTGAAGCTACTTCCCTATTGACTGTCCTGCAAAAATCCTCCAAAAGAAAGAGCTCAAACATTTTCTCATAGTTATCTTTGATCTCCCGAGAACGCAGCCACCTGTTTAGTTCCTTTTTCTTCTCATACATGAACTCCACATGCGTCAAATTATTTGTTTTATAGTGATTCCTAAACTGCAAACGGTAAGCTTCAGGCACTAATTCGCAGGCATGTAGAATGGTTTCCTTTACAGTCTCATAATCGTCACTCTGATCCATGGAAAGAGCAGTGTAGGCAGCAAAAGCCTTTCCCTTTAACCCACTTTGTAACAAAAGAGCCCATTTCTCCCTAGGCCAGTCCATGTTGCTCACGACTTTCTCAAAAGCCAAGAAATACCCAGTGGGGTCTTCCTCACTAAACGTTGGCACCATACGAACGGGCTTAGTGACATCAAACGTACCGTCACCTCTCTGCCCGTTCCGTGTCCCGTTAGAGCACTCAAGTTTTCTCTCCTCCAATTTAAGTCTCGCCCGTTCTGTGTGTTGTTTGGCAAACTCCAGTTGCATTCTGAGCAACTCTACTTGGTTGTCTGTGTTTTGTACCGGTTGTGATTGTTGAGTGTCTGTCACAATCTGTACCCCAGTGGCATCTAACCCATCCCTGGTGGTGGAAACTAGCTCCAGTTTCTCTAACACCAACGACAATAACTCTGCCTTAGTATCAGCGACTAAGTTATCATCTCCAACTTGTCTGCCACTAGTTTAAGCTCCTGCTTAGCAAGGCTAGAGACATTCTCGTAAGTGGGATCTGAGTTCAGAAACCTTTCTACGTCCTCATCGCTCATAAGAAACATCTTGGCCTGTTTTAATTGATCCGATTAAAGCAAAAACAAAATCGAATTCATGTACCAGAAACGAGAGATGAGTAGCAATGCAGTACACCAACAAATCGTCTGAGTTGTGATTCCAGTGAAAAGCAAAAACAATTGTTTTAAAAGAGCTTAAGTTCGAGTCCCGGTGAACAGTCGCAAACAAAAAGACAAGTCCCTAACGCGGGTACAAGCTCGTATAATCCGGGCTCAAAGTCGCCAAATTCTTGTCACGGCTCTACAGTGTTGAACCCAAGAGATTAAAATTCAAACACCGGCAACACGCTATCTGACTACATATGTAACTCAAAATGATTATTAACACAACAATGAAGAAAAGGATGATATCAAACACCACTAATGTTCGTATTAATTAATTATAATTAACTAGGGTAAACAAACAGGTTGACAAACACAATAATTCAGTTAATCAAAGCAATGATCTTTGATACAAAATACACCAGAAGAAACACCTGAGTAACAGTGAATAAGAATTGACTAAACACAACGAATGAAAGCTTTAAGTAAATGCACTCGTTACAAGGAATAAACACACTGAGAGAACACTGAAGACAAACGGTTAATCAACACTTTGTACACTGAATATAAACTGTGAATCACAACTCAATCATAAATCAACACACAACACCATAATATACCACCACGGCGTAAAACACACAAACACCACTCACGGATATTTAATTAACATTGATTGACAGGCTACCGTGTTTAGATAATTATCGCCAGATAACGCTCGGACAACATACTTACTAAGGACACGAATCAGTGTCCACCAAACAACCACATAAACACACACTAACATAAACACATACCAAGTATATAGAGCACCACACACACACTAGGGCTCGTTACACATACACAATGTATATTATTGTTGTCTCATCTCCCTTCAAAGGACACCAAACATTACACTCACCAAGTGTCTTAACTCACGAAACTAGGAGACAGCAAACACGAACATACAGGAGCGGACCCAGACAGGAGCGAGGGGGATTCTTTCCACCTCCGTCCTCCGCCAGGTTCAGGGCAACACTGATTCTGTGCTCTTATTTCCTAACAGACATCTCCTTCCTAACCTCTAACTTTCGGCAAGCAAATGGAGTCACACAAGTCTTTTAACAGAGTCACACAGAATCCTTAGAATACCTCTCATGCCGTGGGAAATGGCTCCAAGATGTCAATATACCCATAAACTTTCACTTTCCCACGGCGTCTTGGTAGTCGAGATGTACCACAAGATACCATGTTTGTGTAGATTAGTGCCTCCTCTCTCCTTCTCTCCTGCCACTTCTCTGCTATACCTCACAATATATATATATATATAATACGTATAGTCGTCTTGTTACGATCCAGGTTCTGCAAGACACGGGGCTCTTCATCATTGGACTAGATATGGCTAAATGCAACAACGGTAACACTAGTTCCAACCCCTGCCTTAACCACTGGAAAACAAAACACCTATACCGCCCTGAGTCGTGCCTGGACAACGAGGTATCCTATGACTCGGTAAAAGGTGCACACTATAGGCTGATGATCACTGAAGCAGCCTATACTCATACAACATACGATTACTTTATTAAAGTATACAAGTAAAAAGATAGATAGCGTAATTAAATCGCAGCAACGATTTAATAGCAAACTAGAAGAAGGATAATTAACGTTACGTTAAATAATCAGTAAACTGCCACTCCTGTCTGAAAGAAAGTGAAACAAAGAAAGTCCTAAAGCATCATGCCGGAAGCTTCTGCAAAAGTCAGATGCAACTAAGAAGTACGTATCGGGTTCTGAACTGTGTTATTACTGTGAGAACATATATAGTGTAGGGACATACGGTGTTATCTGGCACAGGTGTAATTATAAAAACAGTCGGCAGTCTAAACTCTAACCACAATAAGATGTGCTTTCTCCCACCAAGCACAAGCCTGCTCTGGTTGGGTCTCTCAGCAACAATCACGACTTACTATAAACATAAGGAACAATAATGCTGCACACATATACACAATGAGATTATAAACCCTAATCGGGGGTCTGCCAGGTGGACGAAGTCTAGCAAGGGAGTCATAGGCTAGGCTACCTGGGCTGAGCCACCTGCTCGGTAGCCTAGTGTCGTTCTCAAGTCTGTGCGCCTAGTTACATTAAATGACGGGGTGCTCTCTTGAGAGATCCAGGTCTCGTGTACCTGGTTCTCTCCTGGCGACCCTCCTAAGTCAAAAGCTAACGAGCTAGCACAGTGCTAAGTGGATTAGGCAAACGCCCTCACGCCAACACAGTGCTAGGCTCTAAGGTACACAGACAAGAAAATTACCTAGGCCTCCGCAGGTATCCGGTACAGTTGCATAGGATCAACGAAGTCTATGCTCATAGGAAACTGCAACCTGATAGCCTCTCCCCAGTCTAGGATCAACTAACCTGGCAGACACCCAAGAAAATAAGGTTGGGGCAACACAATGAGTATGTCAAACCTCCCCAAGCCAAAATGGATAACCCTCTGATCCAAAATGCCTAACTACGTACATATAATATCGCTGAGAGCTCGCTGTATAATACAGTGACGGATATATGAAATCAACGTCAAGGGGAAGGCCAGTTAATTAATAGTAGGATATACAGAGAGAAGAAGGTAAGCAGTGGTAGAGAAAGTTCGCAATAGGGGGGTGAGGTGGGCTGATAGATTGCAAGGGGATGTTAGCGGTACAGCACTAAGAGGAGCTCTGCCCGTGGAAGTCACAAGGGAGTGCGTGCCTGTAGGCGCACCCATTCCCGACGCGGCGGGAAAGCGGTGACGGGGCAGGAGGGAGGAGCCCGGCGACGAATCAGGCGCCCGAGAGATGACGAAACTAACCAAGTTGCACGATATCAATCTGCCGATACCACCAAGCTCTCATTTCTCTCTCTCTCTCTCTCTCTCTCTCTCTCTCTCTCTCTCTCTCTCTCACTCTCCAACTTCCACGAGTCATCTAATACATTAAATCTATGACAGCTGGAATAAAATACAATGCAGTGTCACAGGTGAAAATAAAGAGTATTTCTGGACTACCTGTGACACTATGATGCACTAGGAAGAAACTAGAACTTAATCAATAACCTACAGCCCATAACACTGCCTGGGGAGAGGGGAGAAGAGGATGGGGAGCCACGGTACCCCCTCGTGGTCGCTGGGGAGCTGACGTGCGTCACAGTATATACAATATATTTGACATAGGCATACAATACAGCCGGGAATAGGTGCTCGTTTATGGCCTTGGCCTTGCTCGGGACCTTGGGGCTGTTCGGCCAGACAGCCTGGGGAACAGCAACATCAACAACTCAACAGGGAAGGGGAAAACAAAAAGTAGGCCTAATAAAATTAATACAAAAAATAAAAATAAAAAATAATAATAATTAAAGTTGCAAGCAACGTTGTGCGGGGTTCGAGCGGGGCTGCACGCAGGGTATTGTGTTGGATACAAGGGCTGTGCCACATATATCAAAATATCATGTATCTCATCGGGCATGGAGAAAGTACAGAAGGAATATAGTGTAGCCATTTTGGCTATGGCCACTTAGACCATTAAGGAGTGTGACCATTTTGGTTAAAGCTATTAATCCTATACGAGTTGTTGTTGTTGTTGTTGTTCCCTAAGCTGCCTGGCCGAACAGCCCCGAGTCCCTGAGGAAGGCCATGGCCACGATCGGGCTTTCCCACAGAGCTCTCATTGAGTGTAGATTGTGTTGTGGCGTAAGTGGTTGTGTGAAATGCAGTCTTCTATTATGTGTTTAATGGTATGGGGTGCTGTGTTACATCCCGGGCAGGCATCGACAACGGAGTCATCCAGTCTCTTCTGATAGCTCAGGAGAGCTGGATGGTGTCCGCATCTCAGCCTGGCCAGGTGGACTCTGTCCTCGCGAGGAAGGGAGGATTCGGAAGGATGGATTTCGGGAGGTCGTGCTTGCAGCTGCGTGTTGTCTGTGAGTGAGTGGATGGATCGGCGAGAGATATGAGTATGGATGTGCTTCTGGAAGGTGGTTTGGGGTGGGAGAGAGGACAGTAATTGTGTGTGATACCGTGTGCTGGGTGTTGTTTTGATATTTCTTGGTGTCTGTGGGTGTGTTGCCATGTAGTTTAGTGGGTGGTCTTGGTTCGTGGAGGCTACTGCCAGGAATTGAGTGCCTCTCATGATCACTGATCTTATGTATTGTTTGTATACTGTGGTGGTAGTTTCTTTGTTGTGTCCAAATTTTGTGTGAGCAAGTGACCTGAGGGCGTTAAGTCTGGGTGTCATTTCTTTTTAATGTTTGTGGTGTGCTGTTTGAATGTCATATGAGTATCATATGTTACTCCTAGGATTTTGTGTGTGTGTGTATGTGTTAGGGGTGTGTTGTTTATGGTGAGTTGAGGGATGTATTTGTGTTCTCCTGTCCAGCTTGTGAGCAGGGTTGCGGTGGATTTTGCTGGGGGTAGATTAAGTCTGTTTGTAGTGCACCAGCCATGTAGTGTGTTGAGATAGGGTTGAAGGAGATCTGTTGCTCTTTTGGGGTCATGGTGTGTGCATGCGAGTGTTATGTCATCTGCATAGGAGGCTAAGTTTATTTGGGGCATATTGGGTGTAGTTATATCGTGCATGTACATATTGAAGAGTGCGGGCGATAGGACGGATCCTTGTGGGACTCCGTTTGGAAAGTTTCTGATTTTAAATGACTGACCGGCAAAAGATACGTGTGCACATCTGCCTGCTAGGAAGTTGGCCAGCCACCTTTTTGTGATGTTGTGCATGTTTGTGTTGTAGATTTTGTTTGTTAGGTTGTGGCGGGGGATGGCATCGAAGGCTTTACTAATGTCGAGTGTGGCTAATAGTGATCTGTGTGGTGGTCTAGCTGAGTTGATGCCGTCAAAAGCTCTTTGTGTAAGGTCTGTGAGAAGAGTGTTTGTGGAGTGCAGTGGCCTAAAGCCATGTTGTGTTGGAGCTAGGGGTAGGTCGGGTGTAATTAGTTGTAACACTAGGCGTTCCATGACTTTGGAGGGGGAGCAAAGGAGTGTGATGGGGCGGTGCGAGGAGGGTAGCGTGGGGTCTTTGTTGGGTTTGGGGAATGTGGTGATGAGACCATGCTTCCAAATGTCTGGTATTGTGTTGTGTGAATAACTGTAGTTTGATATGTTAGTGAGTGCTTGTATGCCTTGTGGTCCCAGGTGTCTGAGGTGTATGTTGCTTATGTTGTCTAGGCCACAAGCGGGTGAGTGCTTGAGATTGTTGATGATATGCTTTGTCTGGTGATTGGTGAAGGGTGTATATTCTGGGTCTGTGGGGAATTGTCTCTTACGTCGGATGACACGTCGGTCGTCTTTGTGAGGTTTTAGGTGACTGACATGTGAGAAGTGATTGATGAGAGTGTTTGCTTGTTGTTTACATGAAGGAGTAGAGTCTGTTGTTGTGATTTCAGCATGTGATTGTGTTGTGTTGCTGTTGGAAAGTGTGATGCTGTTTAGTGTTTTGTAGAGTTTTTTGGGGTTTGTTTTGTGATAAAGTGTTTGTAGGAAGTTATTCCAATTTAGTTTTTGTTGTTCTTGTATTTTGTTGTTAGTTTGGGTGTTGAGTGCTTGGATTTGTTGTGTGATGTCTTGTGTGTGGGGTGCTGGGGAGTGTTTCAGTATGTTACGTTGTCTGATGAGGTTTTTGAATTTCTGGTGTGAAGTTGGGGTTGTGTCTTTTACTGTTACCTCATGGAATGTGTTTCTTGTCAGTGTTTTGGATACTTTTATTGAGTATGTGTACAGCATTGTTGATGTTAGTGATGGGTGTACTGTTTAGAGTTGTGAAGTGTTGTTCTGTCTCATTTGTGAATGCTTCCCAGTTAGGTCTTTTACAATTGGTGTATGTGTGTTTGTGGTTAGCTGGGGTGAGTCTGGTTTTGGTGGTGATAATGATCGGGAGGTGGTCAGAGCCTAAGGTTCTGACCACCCTCCAGGATGTTGTGGGGGCGAGTTCTGGGGAGCAAAAGGTGATTTCTGGAGATGATGGGTTATAGAGGGCTTGGTGAGGAATATGGGTATGTTGATGGATGTCGTTAAGGATGATGAGGTTAACAGTTTGGTTTTGTAGTACCAGCCCTCTGTCTGTGTCGGGGTTGTCGACAAACCAGGCCGACGTCTTGGCGTTGAAGTCACCGCCCAGGATGATGTGTGGGGTGTTTGTGATATGTTGTAAGTGTGGTCTGTATTCATTTGGTAGTGTAGGGGATGTATGTGTTTATGATGGTTATGTTGGAGTTGTTGCCAGTGCGTATTTTAATTGATTGTATTTCTGTTGTGTTATCATTTGGGGGGAGGAGGAATTTGGTTTGTACACTGGTAACTATGTATGATATTTCTTTGTGTACCAGGGTGATGAGTCCACCGCCTCCGCCGACAGCCCGGTCTTGTCTGATGGTGGTGAAATCATGAAATGTGGGTGTTTTTTGTGTTGTGCGGAGTTTTGTTTCTTGTAAGATGGCAATGTGTATGTTGTGTTGTTTGATGAAGAGTGAGAGTTTCTTTGTGTTGATGCCATCTATGTTCAATTGGAGAATGTTAATGTTATGTGCACGATGTATGTTGGGTGCTGCTGCACGAGGATGGGGTGGGGGTGAGGGAGGGGGTGGGGGTGGGGGTGAGGGAGGGGCTGGGGGTTGGGATGGGTGAGGTGGGGGTGGGGATTGGGGAGCAGACGGGGGTTGGAATGGATTAGGATGGGGTGTGGTATGTTGAGTTGAGGATGTGGATGGTATGGGAAGGTTAGGTGGGTTAGGGAGGAGAGGTGGACAGGTTTTAGGGGGGGGAGTGGATGATATGGGAAGGTTAGGTGGGATGGGGAGGAGAGGTGGACAGGTTTTAGGCGAGGGATTTGACTGGGAGAGGGAGGGGCATGAGGAACAGGTCCAGGTGTTCGTGTAGTGTTTCTTGGAGGCAAGTGTTGTGCAGGTGAAGTGGGTCCAGTTCCTGCATGAATTGCAGACAACTGAACCATTAGTGTGGCGACTCGAAGCGTTGGGTTTTGAGCAAGTTGGACATATGTATGTGTAGGTGGGTCCTGAGTTGCTCTCAATGTCTCCGGCTAGAAGAAGTCTTCGAGAAATGACAGCCGGAGAGTCATTTCTCGGTGTAGGAAAAACTGTGTGATGTGTGTGTGTGGTGTGAGGTGTGGAAATTCCCGGCGCGACCGAAGCCGCTCCAAGGACTCCTGTACGAGTAGGCATAATTGCCCGAAATTGCCTTCATTCCCTGCTCATTTTCATGCATAAGCAAAAGCCAGAGCGTAATACAATTATGTATTCGTGAAAGTACGGTAATAGCTTTCAAATTACTCCTGAATCATCCCTGTACGACGTCTGGTTTTCTTGTAAGGATCTTGCAAACGAAGGGCAAAATTGCTAAAAATTACCAAATCCGATAGGCCTAGGCGAAATCGCTAATAATTACCAATTATTTTCTGTTTTCGCTATGTGTGACGCTGCACATAAGTGAACTCTCTCTCACACAAACCCCAGTGTCGTGGCGGGGCCTGTAGGCTCCGGCTGACGTCCATCCGTGCTGCTTGCAAAAGCTGGCCTGGCTCACAGGCTACAAAATAGCCGGAAAATCGTCTCCGTCATATGAGGGGCCCCGCGGGAATTGGGTTAAGAAGTGTGGTTGTTTTGATTATTTGATAGGGTCACCATAAGGGTAATGGTGTGGCATTTGTTCTGTACAGAAGCTTGGCCTTTTTGGCCAAGAAGCTCTTAGGAATGTGACCTTTTTCGTTAGCCATGGAAAACTGCAGAGGTACAAATTATTATAAGCAACCTCATGTTAAAAATATTGTATTGATTGTATGCGTGTATGCCCCGATAGAGGATATACTTGAAAGAAAGAAAGAGGAGTTCTGGATGAATGTGGAGGCGTGCCTGGAGAAGTTTGACATGAACGAAAGAATATTTCTGATTGGGGATATGAATGGTAAGGTGGGTGATAGGAAAGTTGAGGGAGTGGTGGGAGGGTGGGGGGTACCATCAGAGGTGAATGGGAATGGTAGTGCACTTGTGGACGTATGTGTGGGGAGGAGGCTGTGGATAGCCAACACCTTCCGACACAGAATGATCCACAGGTACACGTGGAAACGGATGTTGACGATGAAGGATAAGACAGTGGTGGAACGAAAGTAATTGATTGATTATGTATGTGTGGATGAACGAAAGAAGAAATCTGTGATGGATGCTAGGGTGTATAGGGGTATTGGAGGGGGTCTGTCTGATCATTATGTAGTGGTAGCTAAGGTTAGGATACAAAAGAAGTGGGTGAGGAGAGCTGGAGGGAGGCGAGAGGAGGGTGGAATGGTGAGGAGGGTGGAGAGGTTGCAGGAGGAGGAAGTCAGGGAGGAGTACAGGAGAGCAGTGGAAAGACGACTAGGTGGGTTCGACCTGGAAGTTATGGAGGAGGTGGAGGAGATGAGCAAGGTGTTTAAGGATGAGATCTGTGCAGCATGTGAGGAGGTGTGTGGAGGAGTGAGGAGAAGAGGGAGGGGAGTGAAAGGTACAGCATGGTGGACAGAAGAGGTAAGAATAGCTGTGGAAGGAAAGAAGAAAGCATATAGAGAGTGGTTGGGTAGTAGAGGGAATGAAGATTCCGAGAGACAGAAACGAGCACTTGAGTGTAAAATGGAGGGAGAGTAAGAAACTGTTCTGGGAAGAAGTCAAGAAAGTTAGGGAAGGTAGCAAGGGAAACAGTAAGGGTGTGAAAGATAAGAATGGGAGAATGCTAGCCGAGAAGCAGGAGAGAGTCGAAAGATGGAGGGAGTACTTCAGTGAGTTGCTAAATGTGAGGAATGAAGAGCCAGCAAACTTAGCTGGATATGGTATGGGAGGGAGAAGAAGAGAAGTAGTGGAGGAGGAGGAGGTGGGGATCAGGAGGTCAGAAGTGTGGGAAGCCATGAAAAGAGTGAAGTTGGGGAAAGCACCAGGAACAGATGGAGTGTGTGGGGAAATGTTGAGGTATGGTGGTGAGATAGTGATAGAATGGGTATGGAAAATGTGCAAACTAGCATGGGAGAAGGGGAGTGCACCCGATGACTGGAAGACTGGCATAATAGTCCCCCTATATAAGGGCAAAGGGGAAAGAGGAGTGTGTGGTAACCACCGAGGAATATGTCTTCTAAGCATAGTAGGGAAGGTATACGGTACCGGTAGTGATTGAGAGAGTGAGAGTGAGAACGGAGAAATGGATAGGCGACGAGCAGGGAGGTTTTTAGGAAGGGAAGAGGATGTGTAGATCAGTTTTTTACCCTGAATTGTGTTGTGGAGAAGTATCTGGAGAAGAAACAAAAGGTGTATGTTGCCTTTATGGACTTGGAGAAGGCCTATGATAGAGTGGATAGAGAAGGTTTGTGGAAAGTACTTAGAATATACGGAGTAGAGGGCAAGTTGCTGAAAGCAGTGAAGAGCATGTATGAGGGTGCAAAGGCGGCAGTACGTGTGGAGAGTGAGCAGAGCGAGTTCTTTGACCTGAATGTTGGTTTGAAACAGGGGTGTGTGATGTCCCCGTGGTTGTTTACTGTATATATAGATGGAGTCATAAAAGAAATACTATCAAGAGCAGTGGATGTTGGTGTATCGCTGAAAAGGGAGGGAATTGAGTGTACAAAGGAGTACAAAGGAGTACAAAGGAAATCAAGCCACAAAAGATCTAGTGACCCTTCTAGGCTGCTTGTCCTCCAAAACACTGAGGATCAAGTGTCCAAACAGTGGTTTAGAGTGGGTAAGGGAACATTGGAAAGGGAACTACTGCCCTGCCACTAACGTGGCAGGACTAGGAAGTTAGTAGGGGACATATGGGTTAGTAACTGAGGGGAGGATAAAGTTATTCATTTACAAACGCAGTCAGTCGCGGGTTTGATGCGAGATATTTGTCTAGGCGGAATTTAAATGAATCAACGGTGCTGCAGTCTTTAACCCTTATTTAGCGGCGAGCAACATAAGTCGAGTTAAATAAAGCTGGACTATGTGGCGGCGCCGAGTGGCAATTTCAGCACGTAATGTGGCTGAGGAGAGAGTTAACGTCTCGGGGAAGCCCATTCCACAAGTTGACAACTCGATTGAAGAAGAAATTCTTAGATTCGTGCGAGTTAAAAGATTTACCAATAATTTTGCAACCGTTTCTCCGTGTAATTAGATTGGTCGATAGTGAAGTACTTACTACAGTTCATATTGTCGATGCCTTTGATGATTTTGAACACTTGAATTAAGTCGCCTCTTAATCTGCGCTGGGTTAAAGGAAATAGATTTAATTCTCTAAGACGCTCTTCGTATGGTTTGTTCTTTAGGCTAGGTATAATTTTGGTAACTCTACGTTGAACTCGTTCTAGCTTGTTTATATCTTTTTGGTAATAAGGGCACCAGGATTGAACGCAGTATTCCAGAAGAGGGCGGACTAAGGAATTGTAAAGGGTTAGGATAACTTCTTTGGATTTATGCTCAAATGACCTGCCTATAAAGCCAATTATTTTGTTTGCCTTCTTAACAACTTCTGAACATTGTTGACTCGGTTTTAGGTTACTCGATATCGTTACTCCCAGATCAGTTTCTCTGTTTACATTCTTAAGCTGAGTGCCATTCATCGAATAGTTTGCTTTCTCATTTAGGTATCCGACATGTAGTACTTTACATTTATCCGCATTGAAACTCATTTGCCAAATTTGGGACCAACATGACAATTTATCTAGATTGTGTTGCATATCGTCAACTTGTTCTTTTGAGAGTACGCTATTTGCAATTTTTGTATGGTCAGCAAATTTTGAGATTGTGCAGGTGAGACCCTCATCTATGTCGTTGATGTAAATTAGAAAGAGAATTGGTCCTAGTACCGATCCCTGGGCTACCCGGCTACTTACATTGGTCCATTTAGATGCCTTACCGTTTATGACTACCCTTTGCTTTCTGTTGCTGAGCCAATTTTCTATCCATTTCAACACACCGTCTTGTATTCCATGCGCTTTTAGTTTTAGCAGTAAACGTTTGTGGGGAACTTTGTCAAAGGCCTTTTGAAAATCAAGGTATATAATATCTACAGCTTTACTCTCATCGTAGAGGTTGAGGATATCGTGGAAGAAGTCCAAGAGGTTTGTTAAACAGGAACGTTTTTTACGAAAGCCGTGTTGAGTATCTTTAAGTATGTTATTTCCTCTAAGTGATTTAGAGTCTGTCTCGTATGACCGTTTCTAGCATTTTACATAACTGAGGTTAAGCTAATTGGACGATAGTTACTGGGTAGGGATTTGCTGCCTTTTTTGAATATCGGTGTTATGTTGGCTAGCTTCCACTGATCATGCATAGTTCCAGACTGCAAGGATTTATTGAATAGTAATGTCAGTGGTTTGGAGAGCTCATTCTTAGCTTCCTTTAGAACTCTAGGCGAGAGTGTATCAGGTCCTGGCGTTTTATTTACCTTGAGTTATCTACACAATTCAATACTTCTCTCTCTGTAACGGTGATATTGCTTAGAACATCTGAATTATCAATCTGAATCGGCGATGGTGTAGGGATATCACTGAGGTCTTCTGTTGTAAAAACTGATGCAAAGAAGGTATTGAGGGCATTACTCATTTGTACTTCGTCTTTGGTGTATTCTCCTTTTTCATCGACTAACTTACAGTTGAAGTAACTACTTTTTTCTTTCTGATATAACTATAGAATTCTTTCGGGTTTGTTTTACTTTGATTCGCAATATGTAACTCTAAGGTCTTTTTACTTTGCTTAATTAACTTCTTGGCTTTGCGTCGTAGCTCTACAAATTTCACCCGTTCTTCGTCATTTTGTGAGGATTTTAATCTATCATTAGCAAATTTTGTTAGCAAGCAGGCAGTTTGAAATATCTTTATTCCACCATTTGGGCTTATTATTATGGCCTGGACGCCGTATTTTCGATGGTATGCAGTCTTGCACTGCTTTTAGGTAAGTGGTTTCGAATAACTTCCAAGATGTATTTATGTCGTTATTGTTAATTAAAAAGCTCCAGTCAGTTTCTTTAAACATAGCTCTAAGTTTATGGAAGTTTGCTTTCTTGAAATTAGGGACTTTTTCGATGCTACTATTTGGTTCGTTACTAGTAAACTTTAAAGTGAAAGTTATCGTACGATGGTCGCTGTTACTGAATTCATCACCAACATTCAAATTCTCTATCAATTCTTCTTTTGTTGCAAGTACAATGTCAAGAACGTTATTACCCGAAGGGGTAAGCTACCTATACTGCTGTTTGCGGATGATACAGTTCTGATGAGTGATAATGAATGGGAGTTGCAGGGTCTGGTAAATGAGTTTGGAACAGTGTGCGAAAAACGGAATTTGAAGGTAAATGCGGGGAAGAGCAAGGTTATGGTCTTCGAAAGGGGTGAAGTCACAGAGTGTGAGGTGAAGCTGAACGGTCAGGCTATGGAGATCGTCAACTCTTTTAAGTATCTGGGCAGTGTGTTGAGTAAAGATGGGACTATGGATGAAGAAGTGCGGGAGAAGGTACAACAGGGGAAGAGGGTTGTAGGAATGCTAAAAGCAGTAACAAGAAATAGGGTGGTCAGTATGGAAGTGAAGAAGTCCTTGCATGACAGTGTGGTAATCCCGACACTGACTTACGGAAGCGAAGCATGGACGTTGGTTGAGAGACTCAGACCAAGAGTGAGAGCAGTGGAAATGAATTACTTAAGGAGTGCGTGCGGAGTTACATGGAGGGATAGACAGACTAATGAGGAAGTAAGAAGGAGGTGTGGTGTGGAGGTAGATGTGCTGGAAAGTGTGAAAAGGAACAACTTGAGATGGTTCGGCCATATGGAACGAATGGAAGGCGAGAGAATGACTAAGAGGGTGTATGAGAGCGAGGTGGAGGGACAGAGAGGGAGAGATAGACCGAATGAGAGGTGGAAGGATGGAGTGAGGAAGTACATGAATGAAGGCGGTGCTGGTTGGGGGGAGGGGCATCGACTGACTGGGGACAGAGGTGCATGGGGGCGGTTCGTTCTTGGCCACCCCTTCAGGGATCACGGCATCAGGCAATAGATGATAGATAGATGTTAAAAACATCTTATATATTTTTGTTTAGCTTTACTTGGCATTCCTCTTCCTCTATGTATCTAGCAATTTAACCCCCTCAAACTCCTTATGACGCGATGGTGTGGTAATTACCCCGGGCCAAAAAGCTCTAAAAGACGATCGAGTGATAACTCAAGCGAGCTTGAAATACGCAGGCGTTTCGTTCATGGGCACCCCTTCGGGGATCAAGGTGTCCGGCAATATATACCGGTAGGCTATCGATAAATTCATTTTTGGGCTATTTCTTCCATTTTATTTATCCTGTTAAAGTGCTTGATTGATTTTTGTGCTAATGTAGTTAGTATTTGTTGTAATTTCACATATTTCAGCTAAATCTGGAGAGCACATGCAATTTATTTGTGCATGTTCAGTAAGTATTGCTGGGGAAAGGGTTAACGTATTCATCTTTTGGAGTATTTATTCTATGTTTTTATCCTGTTTCTGTGATTGATTGAGTTTTGTGCTAATGTAGTTGGTATTTGGTATAATTTTACATATTTTAAATAAATCAGAAGAGCACATGCAATATATTTGGGCATTTTCAGTTAGTATTGCTGGGGAAACGGTTAACATACAGTATTCATCATAGGAAGGGAATAGGATGTGTAGCTCAGATCTTTGCCCTGAAATATGTTGTGGAGAAATATCTTGAGAAGGGACAAAAGTTGTATGCTGCCTTCATGGACTTGGAGAAGGCCTATGACAGAGTTGATAGAGAAGGTACCGGTATGTAGAAAGTACTTGGAATATACGGAGCAGATAGCAATTTGCTAAAAGCAGTGAAAAGCATGTATGAGGGTGCAAAGGTGTCAGTATGTGTTGAGAATGAACAGAGAGAGTTCTTTGATCTGAATTTTGGGTTAAAGAAAGGGTGTGGGATGTCCCCGTGGTTGTTCAATATATACTGAACTGTATATGGATGGAGTCATAAAAGAAATGCAAGGATGAGCAGTGGATGTTGGTGTACCACTAATAAGGGAAGGCAACGAGTGGAATGACAGAGTTGATAGAGAAGGTATGTGGAAAGTACTGTACTGAGAATATATGGAGTAGATGGCAAGTTGCTGAAAGCAGTGAAGAGTATGTATGAGAGTGCAAAGGTATCAGTACGTGTGAAGAATGAACAGAGGGAGTTCTTTGATCTGAATGTTTGGTAAAGCAAGGGTGTGTGATGTCCAGATGGTTGTTCTATATATACAGTATATGGATGGAGTCATAAAAGAAATACAAGGAAGAGCAGTGGATGTTTGTATACTGCTGTTTGCTGATGATATGAATGGGAGTTGCAGGGTCTGGTAAATATTTTTGGAACAGTGTGCGAAAAATGGAATCTGAAGGTAAATGCGGGGAAGAGCAAGGATATGGTCTTCGAAAGGGGTGAAGCCACAGAGTGTGAGGTGAAGTTGAACGGTCAGGCTATGGAGATTGTCAGCTCATTTAAGTATCTTGGCAGTGTACAGAGTAAAGATGGGAGTATGGATGAAGAAGTGTGGGAGAGGGTGTGCAACAGGGGAAGAGGGTTGTAGGAATGCTGAAAGCAGTAACATGAAATAGGGTGGTCAGCATGGAACTGAAGAAGTCATTGCATGACAGTGTGGTAATCCCGACACTGACTTACGGAAGCGAAGCATGGACGTTGTTGGAGAGATTCAAACCAAGAGTGAAAGGGATGGAAATGAGTTACTTGAGAAGTGTGTGCAGAGTTACATGGAGGGATAGACAGATGAATGAGAAAGTACGAGAGAGGTGTGGTGTGAATGTACTGGAAAGTGCGAAAAAGAACACCTTGAGATGGTTCGGCCATGTGGAACGTATGGGAAGCGAGAGAATGACTAAGAGCGTGTACGAGTGAGGTGGAAGGACAGAGGGAGAAATAAACCGAGAGAGAGGTGGAAGGATGGAGTTAAGAAGTATATGTGTGAAAGCGGTGCTGGATGGGAGGAGGGGCGTCGACTGACTGGGGACAGAGGTGCATAGGGGTGTTTCGTTCGTGACCAATCCTTCGGGGATCAAGGCGTCCGTCAATAGATAGATAGATAAATTCATCTTTAGGGCTATTTCTTACATTTTCTTTATCCTGTTAGTGTACTTTATTAAATTTGTTGGTAATGTAGTTGGTAATTGGTGTAATTTTACATATTTCAGATAAAGGATGTCAACAGAATAACAAATGATGAGCTGAAGAGACGTTTAGGTATAAAGAGTATTAGCGAGGAGATGCGTACAAGTAAACTGGGATGGTATGGACATGTGGAGAGAATGGATGAACAAAATTGGGTGAAAAGATGCAGGTCTGCGATTGTGGAGGGAGCTGCACCAAGGGGTGGACCGAGTAAGACCTGGGATCGGACTATACGTGCCGATCTCAAATCCAAAAACTTGACAAGTAAAGCATCCCTTAACAGGGTTGCCTGGAACGCCGCCATTAGGAAAAGAGACTGAAACTGCACATCTGTGAGGAGCACTCAGTCTTAAAATGTTATGTACGTATGTATGTATAAATCTGAAGAGCACATGCAATCTATTTAGGCATTTTCAGTCAGTATTGCTGGGTAAAGGGTTAACATATTAATCTTTTGGAGTATTTCTTCCATTTATTTATCCTGTTAGTGATTTTTATTGATTTCAGTGCTACTGTAGTGGTATTTGGTGTAATTTCACATATTTTAGATAAATCTGAAGAGGACATGCAATATATTTGGGCATTTTCAGTCAGTATTGCTGTGGAAACGGTTAGCATACTGTAGTCATCTTAGAAAGGGAAGAGGATGTGTAGCTCAGATTTTTGCCCGGAAATGTGTTGTGGAGAAATATCTGGAGAAGCGACAAAAGTTGTATGCTGCATTTATGGAGTTGGAGAAGGCCTATGACAGAATTGATAGAGAAGGTATGTGGAAAGTACCGGTACCGGTACTGAAAATATACGTAGTAGATGGCAAGTTGCTGAAAGCAATTAAGAGCATGTATGAGGGTGCAAAGGTGTCAGTATGTGTGGATAATTAACAGAGCGAGTTCTTTAATCTGAATGTTGGGTTAAAGCAAGGGTGTATGTGATGTCCCGATGGTTGTTCAATATATACCAGTACAGTATATGGATGGAGTCATGAAAGAAATACAAGGAAGATCAGCGGATGTTGGTGTACCGCTGATAAGGGAAGGAAACGAGTGGAAGTTGCCTCAACAGTACAGTACCGGTACTACTGTTGCTGACAACACAGTTCTGATGAGCGATAGTGAATGGGAGTTGCAGGGTCAGGTAAATATGTTTGGAACAGTGTGTGAAAAACGGAATCTGGAGGTAAATGCTAGGAAGAGCAATATTATGGTCATTGAAAAGGGTGCAACCATAGAGTGTGAAGTGAGGTTGAACGGCTATGAAGAATGTCAGCTCATTTAAGTATTTGGGCAGTGTGTTGAGTAAAGATGTGAGTAGGCCTATGGATGAAGAAGTGTGGGAGAAAGTGTAACAGGGGAAGAGCGTTGTACGAACTCTGAAAGCAGTAAGAAGAAATAGGGTGATCAGCATGGAAGTAAAGAAGTCCTTGCATGACAGTGTGGTAATCCCGACATTGACTTATGGGAGGGAAGCATGGGCGTTTCTGACTGGGATTGATCATTGATAATCATCGGTTATGCTAGTTGGAAAATTAGTGGGGTAGAATGTAGAGTTCGGGTGTACCACCAGCATTGTTTACACTACGCGGAGCAGCGGCGGATGCTGGCCATCATGTTCCCATCTATTTGACTGCTTTTGAACACAATAATAGGTTGAGGGGGGTCACCCCCCCATGACATATTGTCATCATATATATTGCCAGCAGGAGGCAAATAACCGAAAAAAATGCCTTCAAAATAGACGCGAACTAAAGGCTGGTTCACACATAGCCGAGTCGGTGCGCGCGTCCAACACGAGTGATGAAATTTTGCTATTCAGCAATGACTCGTCGATACTCCTCAACACTCGTATAGACTCGTGCTACGCTCGTGTATACTCGACACACTCGTGGGTACTCGCCACGGGCTCCAAAAATTTCATGCATGCATGAAATTTTTGGGTCCCGTGGCGAGTACCCATGAGTGTGACCTAAATACGTGTAGACTCGTGTACATACGTGTTAACTCGTGTTTGACTCTGAATAACTCTTCGTTATTCGTGTTAACTCGTGTTGACTCGTGTAAACCCGTGTAACACTCTTTGGTGATTCGTCGCTTTTCGTCATCATTTCGACGTTGACGAAGCAACACGTGTCTACACGCAACAACACGTATGTAACACACATGCAACACGTATCAACAAGAGTAGAAAGCACGAATGTGAGTGCCAAAATTTGGTGCCCCATGATGCCAGAGTTTACACGATTCAAACACAAGTGAAAACACGAGTAAACAAGTGTAAACACGATCCACTGAGAAAAAAACACGAGTGTAACACGAAAAAGCAAGTGTCATTTGAAATACCGTTATTTCAAAAATGTAGGAAGAATCAACGAGAGTTTACACGGATGTAACACGAGTCAACACATGTGCAACAGAGATCCAACGAGAGTCAACGCGTTGTCTTTCGTGTTGATCCATATAAAAATCGTGTTGATCCGTGTAACAATCGCGTTGACTCGTCCATACTCTTTGTTTACGTGCCCTGGAATGTGGCCATTATTTTTCAAATTGTTGACACTCGTGTTGGGTTCGTGTTACACTCGTTTTGACTCTCAGTTACTCGTACAGACTCTTGCATGAACACGTGTTGACTCGTATTGAATCGAGTTAACTTGTGTTACACTCTCCTTGACTCGGGAACAATTGCTACTCGCGGCCGACTCAACCTCCAGCGACGGCGATAATCGACGAGTGTGACTCGTGTTGGACTCGCGCACCGACTCGGCTATGTGTGAACCAGCCTTTAACCACGGTGATCGACATATGTAAACATTACGGCGGCGGTGTCGGCGTCGGACACTTCCGATAATGTTCCCGTCTATTTTGAATGCCATTGGATACAATAATATGTTGAGGGGGGGCTTTGCCCCCATGACGTGTTGTCATCATCATATATATTGCCAGTAGGGGGCAAACAACCAAAACAATTGCCGCAAAGCCCTCCCCTCAACATATTATTGTATCCAATGGCAGTCAAAATAGACGGGAACATGATGGCAAGCTTCCGTCGCCGCTCTGCACAGTGTAAACAATGGTGGCGGTACGCCCGAACTCTACATTCTACCCGGCTAGGCCTATATTATAGGCTACAATAAATAAGTAGGCTAGGCTATTTTTTCTATAGGCTATGCGGCCGGGGCCGCCTAGTCTAATATTACAATTTAAGGTAGCATTCAAGTTGACTACAGCAGGACTTACCCTTGACCAGGTATAGGCTATCCTAGTGTTTAATAGGCCTATACCCCTTTGAAAGGACATTAGCCTAGTCTAACCTAACAACCTTACCTATCCTATTATAGTAGGCTATTATGGGTGGGGTCTGCTACCCCCACACCCCAATTTTTGGTGTATTTGTCTATTTTGTCTGTGAAGTGGGAATTTTTTCAATTTGTCGATAACGAAAATCCTCCATGCGGACTATAGCTTATGGAGAGAAATATGGCGAATCTATTGTTGCCTATTATCTCTAATAAATTGTTTCTTATAATGCTGCAGTAGTGTCGTTTAAAATACCAACCATTTTTTTTTTTTTTCTATATTCCAACTTACTTCCTCTCGGGCATAGGCTGAGAGCCTTAACATTCACCGCTTTACAATGAACAGTGAAGCCCGTGAGGTCTTGTTCCAGTCTAGGGAGTGAGACATGTGAAGCACGTAGAGTACAACGAGCACCTGCCATCTTGCCTTCACATGAGGCACGGTGCTCACTCATGGCCCGAAACGACCCCATCTCTGAAGCCACCTCGTTCCCGTGCTTCACTGTCTCACCCCCTACACTCAGACTCTCACACTTACACACACAACGCCACCTGTTGAGCAGATAACTCACCAGGCATTGCACCCCTATAGCATATTTTGAATATGGGAATATTCATACAGTGCTATTTAATCAGGGAACAATGAGGGTGTTTTATTGACGTTTCGTTGGGCTTGTGGTAATGCACTGATACTAGGTACAGCACAAATTCCATCCCAATAATATCTTCCCATTGATACATCGGGATTTGAACCCGGGACCTTTGGATTACCAGGCCAGTGGCAAGACCACTCCACCACACCTCCCCTCACCTCACACATTTAATTGTGTGCCTTTAAAAATGACCTAAATTAGGCTATAGGCTACTGGAAGATTAGAAGAATCTTTAAGAAAGACTAGGTTAGGGTTATTGTCGTGCCAAAGCTAGATTATAGCCTAAATATAAAAGGAAGTGAATAAAATGAAATATGCAGAAAAAAATCGACGTCAAAATAGACGCGAAGTTAACCGCAACGATCGCCCTATGTAAACATGACGACCGTACACCCGGTAACTACATCCATCCCATTAAAAGTTACTGTGGGACACCAAATATGTTGAGGGGGTCTCTGCGGCTCTGCCCCCCCACGTCGGCCCGTCACGTATTATGATGTACGGTAAGTCATCATCATCTGTGCTAATTCATAGGATCCCCAATTAAGGACAAAGTCAATCAACAGACGAAATAAGCTCCCAAATTACAATAACATAGCGGCCCGCCATTTATGGGCGACTTCTTACACGTCATTTTAAATGTTACTTTCCTGCCCTGGTCTAGGCCTAATAGATTTTTCCAAAGAATCAAACTTAAATTAAAAGGAAGTAGCCTAGCCTACAGTTTATAGGAAGGCTATTCCAACATGCATTCCAGAACTTAGGCTAGCCTAGGCCTAGGCTATATGAAAATTTGTGGGTGGTCGGCCAAAAAAGAATCACTAGGCCTATTAGGCTATGGGTAGGCTAGTATGGGGTGCATTTTGCAAATTTTCTGAACTCTTAGGCCTAGGCTAGGCTAAATTAAAACTCACAAAATCTGAGTAAAACCAGCACTAGAATTTTGTCTTGTCTTGTCTTGGGGCAACCTCAGGCGAATACTCGCCCACTCCGGCCCTACCGTAGTCGCGGAGATCCTATGTCACAATTAAGTTAGTTTATAGTTAAGGTTAAAATTCACCACCGTGTCACTTTCATTCTAGGTCATTCGTAGAACCGTAACACTGTAAAGGCAACAACCCAATAGCAGGTCATCAGGTGGTGAACCAGAGACCTACAAACCACGGTACTAGGGCCAGAGCAATGTCTTGAAGCGAGGTGCCCTTATCAACCAACCCCAGACAATCCAGTAGGAGCTGTCGGAAGGAATCCATCTTTGAAGACAGAAAGGGACGCCCATCCACATGCTCAGTGACGGGACGAGGCGAGGCTTAGGAGGCATATGTAGGACGACCAGATGTAGGATGTGGAGGGGAAGAGGTACCGTACGACGATACATGGGATGCGGAGACTGCGGAGGGAAGAGCTTGTCAAAGTCATACGGTTCCTCAGGACCTCAACAATAACCGGGGGACGGCCGGTGCGGGCAATGGTCGATCGCCGTAGTTAATATAAATTCGCGGTCGCGGAGATCCTATGTCACAATTAAATTAGTTTATAGTTAAAGTTAAAATTCACCACCGTGTCACTTTCATTCTAGGTCATTCGTAGAACCGTAACACTGTAAAGGCAACAACCCAATAGCAGGTCATCAGGTGGTGAACCAGAGACCTACAAACCTCGGTACTAGGGCCAGAGCAATGTCTTGAAGCGAGGTGCCCTTATCAACCAACCCCAGACAATCCAGTAGGAGCTGTCGGAAGGAATCCATATTTGAAACCAGAAAGGGACACCCATCCACATGCTCAGTGACGGGACGAGGCGAGGCTTAGGAGGCATATGTAGAACGACCAGATGTAGGATGTGGAGGGGAAGGGGTACCGTACGACGATACATGGGATGCGGAGACAGCGGAGGGAAGAGCTCGTCAAAGTCATACGGTTCCTCAGGACCTCAACAATAACCGGGGGACGGCCGGTGCGGGCAATGGTCGATCGCCGTAGTTAATATAAGTTCGCGTCTATTTTGACGGCGATTTTTGTTGTAGTTAGGCTAGGCCTAGGCTATTTGCCCCCTGCTGGCAATATATAAGATGATGACAATATGTCATGGGGGGCGATTGACCCCCTCAACATATTATTGTATCCAACGATCTCTAACCTCTGTATCTCAAAAAGGGCTAGAGCAAATTGGCTGTAAATTTCCACATCTAGGCTATTCCTTGACAGATTTGCTCCCTCCAATTAATATTTATTAGCATAAATTCAGCCTAGTTTAGCCTATAAAACAAAAACTAACATTGTTTAGCCTAGGCCTACATATAAAAAGAAAAAACCCACTCGTACTGCAATTATAAGCATAAATATGAGTATCTAAGTTACAAAGCAAATGTTTTTGTATAGCCTAAAATAAACCATAAAATTGTCATCTTTCAACTGTTGAGGTCATAAATATAAAAAAAATCTAATACATTAGGAAAAAATGCGTTAAGAGTTGTGTTAGCGGGTCTATCGTCCCCTTTATTTACGTAGTCGCACGCTCGCAGTTACATTCGCGTCTAATTTGACTGTGGTTATTTGCCCCTGCTGGTGATATATATGATGATGACAATAAGTCATAGGGGGATAAAGTCCCTTCAACCCATTATTGTATCTCACGGCCAGGCGTTGGGTAAATTGTTTTGTTACCGGCCGGCGGATTGAGGGTGGCTTTACCAAGTTTACCCCAGCAGTTAAATTAGAAGCGAATGTAGGCCTAACTGCGAGCGTGCGACTAGGCTATATAAACAAAGCTTTTGGTATGCCCACAACTACAACTCTTACCAAAACTGCAATTAGCCTATTTTTGTTTTGTTTTTTCAGTCTAGGCTAAATTGGTGAGGCTAGGCTAAATTATTTAGCTGCAATTAGCCTAGCCTATTTTTGTTTGTTCTTTCAGTCTAGGCTAAATTGTGGTAGGCTAGGTTAAATTCTTTAACATGTGTACTATTGTGTAGGCCTGTGCTTTCCAATAGAAGTAAAAATATGTAGTATAGCCTAATGCAATTTTACTAAAACCCAAGCCTACCTGAATATAGCCCTATGCAGAGGTCAAAAGCAAAAAAAAACAAAAAATATGTTGAGCAGTGAAATAAAATTAAGCTAGGCCTAGGCCTGGTTTCTCATAGGCCTAATAACCTAATGAAGTATACTATAGCCTAACCTAATTTAAGTTATTTCACAAAATACTAATAGGCCTACCCAGCCCTCCTCATGCATTATTTTCCATTGTAAAATAAGTTTGTGATACACTACGAAAGATTATTCAACATGGAATTTGAATGGAATAGAGAAGCTTAGCAACGAAAAGCCAATACTCCCCCCTCCCTGTGATTGTGCCAGCTTTTGTAAGCAGTGCAATAACTTAATGAAGGACAGAAAAGCTGCAGGATGGTCTGGCATTCTAGCCGAGATGATTAAGGCCTCAGGTGAGAAAGGAGTAGGTGTGTTCAATGAGCTAATTAACTTCATCATCAGAGAGGAAGTAATCTCTGATGAATGGCACAAAAGTATATTATATACTGTATACGAGCAAAGGGGACTCATTGGATAGGGAAAATTATAGGGGCCTGAAAATACTTGATCAAGTCATGAAGGTCTGTGAGAAAGTCTTTGAAGGTATGATATTGACGATATGCAGTTTGGTTTCATGCTAGGACACGGCACAATCCAAGTCATGAAGGTATTTGTGTGATAATGAAGATGTATGAGGACTCACAAACGGCAGTGAGGGTGAAAGATGTACGGTCATGTACCGGTACTGAGTGATGAGTTTTCAGTTGGCGTCGGAGTCCACCAGGGCTCTGTGTTAATGAAGCCCTTTCCCTATTTTTGTTTTTGGTTCTGGAGGCACTATCTGGTGATTTCAGAGTTGGGCTCCCCTGGGAACTGCTAAAAGGGTCCTGAAAATGCTTGACTAAGTCATGAAGGTCTGTGAGAGAGTCTTAGAAGGTATGATAAGGGAAAGATACTGTATGTACTGTATGTACTTAAAAGATAGGGATCTGATGTTGTGTTTGCAGACCGGGAGAAGGCCTTTGATAAGGTGGCCAGAGAAGTTGTGCAGGAGGCTAGGGGAAAACTTGGGGTTGAAGAGTGGCTGGAGCATGTGAGAATAGAGATGTACGAGGACTCACGAACGGTTAGTGAGGGTGAAAGGTGTACAGCTGAGTGAGGGACATATACAGTACTTCTTTGTTGAGGATATAGGGTAGTGAAGCTGTGAAGCTTATGTCACCCTATTCCGGGCGGAAAGGACCCCAGGGTGGAGAGGTTTAACAGGGAGGACGGGGACATCGTAGATTTCAGGGGAGGGGCACCCATGCCCCGCAGTCGACGGAGACGCCCCGCCAACCTCAGGAACTTCTTCGTTAGCAGGAGGACCTTGGATGACATATACAGTACGGTACTAGATATTTGGTAAGGGTTAGCTTTATATCCCATGTACTGGTTACTAGGGACATATACTAGGTGTTAGGTGGAGGTTAGTTTTGTATCCACAAGTACTGGGTACTAGGGGAACATATACTAGGTGTTACGTGAGGGTACTGAGTGATGAGTTTTCAGTTTGCGTCGGAGTCCAACAGGGAAGTGTGTTAATTAAGCCCTCTCCTCTTTGTTATGGTTCTGGAGGCACTATCTAGTGATTTCAGAGTTAGGCTCCCCTTGCAACTGCTATAAGAGGCCTGAAAATGCTTGGCCAAGTCATGAAGGTCTGTGAGTGTGAGAGAGTCTTTGAAGGTATGATAACTTCATAGTCAGGCAGCTGCAGGAAAGATATCTAAGAGGTGTTTTTCCGGTCCCATCTCAAGACCACCGTCGCAAGATCTACCCGAAAAACTGTTTTTCTGGTCCCGTTGCAAGCCCACCTTTAGCAAGCGAGACACCAATATTCTCTTGCGACGGCAAGAGAGCTCCGGAGCTGGGTTGACGGCAAGCTGAAACATCTCACTCCACTTACTGTTTCTCCATTCTAATTTA